>CM031241.1:110543158-111148158 GCA_018340775.1 Taxus wallichiana var. yunnanensis | reverse complement strand
GCCTCGAGAATGATACCTCTCGACATATTTTACATAGATTTATTTAAGATAGGTATGCTAGTGATAGTTGTGTTGTAGAACTCAACCAAATGAATTTGATCAAAGTTTAAGTGAAAATAATCATCTTCCCCTCTTCTTGTTATTTTCTCTAAGTACATAGATGCTTGTGGCTATATGTGAAAGGGAAAGTTAATTCTACATGAGGGATTAGAGTGAGAGGTTGTAGGAAGGAGGATGGTTATGGTCATATTCCACCAAATATTCAAAAATAAAATTAAAAAAATTGCACTTTGTTGTTTAGTCTAATATTTTTTTGTAAATTATAGATGTTTTACTCAATTTTAAATTCTTAAAATATTGAAATTATTTGTATTTTGATAGGAATTTTTAATTGAAAATTGAAAATGGTTATGATATGCTTCCTAAAACATATATTTTTCACTATTTTAAAAATTTAGAAACTAACCTAAGTTGTTATGGTATAGTATGTAATCTAAAATTATTAATATCAGATTTGACATTCAACTAAATGAGTTGTACAAGACAATTTTGTCATAAAAGAATCATAAATTTTGAGTTATATAATAATTACAATATAAGTTAAGTTTTTATGCTAGATGAACTTAATTATTTATACAAAAACTTGATACATTTCTAATAAAATTATCTCTACATATGAAATAAAATGTTAAATTTATAGAGGAAAAAATTGTATTAAACTAAACAATAAATTATTAAAATCTTTTAAGGAGGTTTTATGTGTTAGGGTAGATATTAATGTATTCCTCATTCTAAGTCATAAAATTAATAAATTTTCTATTAAGGTATATCTACTAATTCCATTCTATTTACTATTAAAATAATTAATATTCAATTTAAAGATTGCATGAATGGAAACTACAAATCATATGAACACACTATTAATTGAAAAATGAAAAATATGTATGTATTCAAAATTAGTCTATATCACAAATAGAATGGAAATCCACCATGTATATTTTTATGAAAAAAAAACAACATAAAAAAATCTAAATTATTTTTATTATCTTATTTTATATATGTTTATGTTGTTATAGTTAACTTTTATTAAATCTGGTTTAATTTATTCGTGGCTTTGGGACGTACTCTCATCTTTGCATACTTTTTTATTGAATTAAAACTAAAAAATCACCGCCTAGAATTCAAACAACTAAGATAGACTTTAGACCATTATTCGTATAATTATGAAGAGTCCCTCTATATTTATTTTAAAATAATATTTATGAATTTTAAATTTTACTCCAAAAATTATCTGCAAACAATATGATTCATGGATGAAATAAACTAAAAAGACATTTCTTACTAAAAGGGTACTATAATTGCTAATCTTTGCAGGGGTCTAAGGAAAAAGCATATATTTAAAAACAACGTCATATTTAATATAATGCTACTTTCAATTTATGAACTAAACATTGAATATAATAATACATAAAATAATGGTTCGGTAATATGTTTGATTGTCCTACAAAACTCCATACATATTCTCCACGCTACTACTACTTTCCATTAAAGGACCGCCAAATTTCAACCATACTTTCCAGATGTCTGGATCATCTATCAGCTACAAATTTTGCATTGAAAACACGTATTAAAATTCTCTCATTTTAGTTTTATGAGTATTGACACATTACAGCAACTGGCATGTTAATCATTTACACTACAGTAATTTCTATAAATCACAACCAAAAAGGCCATACTCGAGCACCCAACAACAAGATGTGATGGTTCTCTTATTCTCTGCTGTTGTTTTGGGATGGTTCTATTATTCTCTGCTGGTCTAATTAATGACAAGTATAATGGGTAAATATCTTCTGATAAGCCTTTGTTAACTTTTTGAATTTTATGAATGTATAGTGATTTGTCTTTATTTACATCCTTTGTTCAAGAGAATAAGTTGGCAACTTGATGACATAGGTTGCAAGGCAATTTGTGTGGAATATGTGGTGCTTATTACACGACAATTCCATTGCTTCTTTCAATCTATATTCTTTTGCAAAAATAACACACAATTGTAAGATGAGATGGTGGCCTTCCATTGTTAGATTATCTATGACTGAAAAATTTCAAGGGATAGTCAAGTTATGCAAGTTTCACACATGGAAAGTACAGTGAGTACTACGACTTGATCAGGGATAATTTTAGACACCATCACCGATTCTTGTTGGGCTAATGCACAAAGGTTATGATGTAATGTATCGGTTCTTGTTGGGCTAATGCATGAAGGTTATGATGTAATGTATAAAAACTGTTGAGGATGTCAATCATGTGATCGCAAACAATTTTATACAAGCAAAGAGATGTAAATGTAAGAAGAATTAAAATGAAGGATAGGTAATTAAACAATTTAAATACTTGCAGAATCAATCGTGATTTATTTATTATTCTTGATGTTTTATACTTATCATACCAAATATGGTGAGCAACATATTCTGGAGATAAAATCTTGAATTCTTTATTGTCTTTGATAATTTTACTTCTTGTTAACACTAAATTCACTAGTTACACATAATGCATAGTCTCGTGCATTGTTTAGCTATAGTCCTAAAAGAGTTACATTACAGTTTCCTTATTCAAGGAAGACTATTTAATACAGTACAAGGTAAACAAAAACTATTTTACATAAAAAGCATATTTGGATGAGTTAAAAATTAGATTGATGCGTACATTCATAAGGGATTTTATTAGATTTCAAATTTATTGCGAAGAATATTCATTTTACAAACCATAACACCTACTTTAAACACAGATTAGAAATCAACTATTTCTTTAAAGAGATAGATTAGTTGTCCAAGCATAGGAATGTTTTATCAAATTATCAGTATTATCTTTATATATATAAAGAATGCGTTTTCTTCTTGAAGTATGTTTTTTTCTAAGATCCTTTGAAAATATTATTATAGATCAACTTGTTACAAGGTAATCCGAAAAGAACACAATCAAAACGAACAACGTAGTGAAATACCTGAAATAAATATGAGTGCCATTGAAAGACCAAATACTTGTTGTCAATGCAAGTTTCTTAGATACAAATAATGTTACATGATAAGCTCAAGAAGATATTCATTCGTCAAACACAATTTACAATTTAGATGAGAAAACAAATTGTTTATATTGTGGGAGTATATAAAATGGCAAGTCTTCTCGCATCAAGCTATGAGAAAGGTAAAGGTGTGGGTTGAATCTAAAGTGAAATAAATAAAATAGGAAAAATGAATAATTAAAAATTCACAAGTTTTACGAATATTGAAAGGGTTCCAATTTTTTTAGTGAGGATAATAGTTTGTTACAATGTGTACATAAAAAGTGCAAAAACAAAGCACTAGAATAACTTAAAAACAAGGGAATTATGCGGTTGGAAAAATATGATGGTCACTTTGGTGGTAGAGGGTAGGTTATGCTCGGAATTATCTTCAATCGATTGATCAATTGATGTTGTTCTTCTTCATTCTAGAGGCAAAAAGAAATAGCGAGTCAGGCTATAGGAATTTCCTTTCTAGGATGTAGGCCAACCATTGTTATCGCCACCACCACAATAGTAAAACATGCCCCAACCGTGATTAGATGAATAGATTCAAGATTTTGGCGAGAGTGACAACAATAAGGAGAGAATCTCCACTAGCACTTTGGAATGGCGTGTGTGAAACCCTTGGCCATGACCACTGAGTAGGAGAGTGGTGGCACAACATGTTTAAAGGCATCCTCGTGACAATATAGGGGTTATTACCCCAATGCGTGAGTAGAAATTACAAATGCTCCACTTCTAGGTGCTTAGACATAGATCTAAAACAACACATTGGAGATTGTAAACACTTTTGCCCCACAATTTTAATACTAAAATTATACTATTACTCTTCTTCACATTGTCACACTATAATTAACAATCTTCCGCTAATTAAATAATTTTTGCTATCTAGATGCCAATAAATGTTGCTTCGTTAGTTAAAATCCCCTTATAATTAATTAACTACCCTTTTTAATTAATTAATTCCCCTTTCATCATCTTGTATTTAATTGATAACTCTTAATTAATTAAATCCCTCTCTCAAACCCCTCTAATTCCACAAATTCTCCTTTACGTCTCCTCTAAATAGCTTCTACAAGCTAATCTTCACCTATTAATTAATCTCAAGTGAATAAGTAAACCTCATCTATCTCTCATGGGCCATTAATCCTAATTAATCTCTTCTAATCATGTTTATCCACTCCTAATTAGTCACTTCTAATCATGATTATCCACACCTAATTTTCTACATCTCCATTATTCCACATTCACTAAAAGTTGTGTTATTCTAAAAAGGAAAGCTATAAAAGCAACCTAGTACCTCCTTACCAAAACACATGATATCCTTGAAAGACATACACATCAATTTCTCATAAGATCATTTTTATTATTTTCGAGGCTTGTCAAAAGTAACAAACTCCCTACTAGTTGAAGTAGTAAGAGAAAAATTAAACATGGGTCTTGGGCCATTTTGAGAAGATCTATTCCTTTACCAAGATCCTTTTTCTAAGAATGTTCATGGTTTGCGCTCAATTCATAAGGAACACCCACATATCAAAATCACATCCACACAACAAAGGGAGGTTTGCATTAATATTGTTAATATTTGTGCAAGTTATTTGGTTTTCTTGCCTATGGTTTATCTTGATGTATTTGCTTATTGAAATAGATTAGGATTTACTTTGTGTTAGATCCTTAGCTTAATTTTTTCTATTTATTTTGCATGTATGCATATGGCACACATGGTGGGAGATCCCTTTGTCTCACGTACATTTCTTATTTAGTTTTGCATGCAATTTTTATATAAGTTCCTTGAATTTTTGTAATTTTCCATGTTCTTGTTGATCTTTACTTGTTTTTGGTAGTGTTGAGTGTTGTTGGCAGGTAGTAAAAAGAGGCTAAGTGCTGCCAAAATTTGTTCTTGTAAAAGAAATCTTTCATTTTGGTGTTTTTAGCTCATTTTTGGGTTATAGAAGTTTTAGCAAACCTCACCCTAGTAAACAACAACCTTGCCTTGGTAAACAGGTGGACTAATTAAATTTTTACGTGGCCTTGTTCTTTATAGTGTCAACCTTACTTTTAGATGACTTGTTTTGTCTAATAGTGGCCTCACTCTCTGTGTCGGCCTCATGATAGAGAACTTAGGTTTTTCCTTTGTCTCACATGTTGTCATTTATATTCCATTTGGAGCTATTGATTGTTGTGAAACTAATAATTTTGGTATAGGTTTCCATATCCGCTGGCCAAAGATCATTGCTAAAACAAAGAAATTAATTTTAAAAAAACCAAGTTGTGTGCTCATAATTTTAATTTATTTACTTCATGATTTGGTTACTTTTCTTAAACAAATCACACTTTCATTTCATAATGTTTGTGTAGCATATGGGATCAATCATTTTTCTAAGCACTTAGGTTGATTGTTAAAGGTTAAATATATTGGGTTAATTGTCTCCTTAAACATATAGGTTTCTTACAAAAAAATGTTATATTTTAGATTAATCTTTTCCTTAACCATTTTACAAAGGTGTTTGTTTCCATTCTACATCTTCAAGCTACTTGTTTTTACCTTGTATCAAATTTTTATGATCTTTCCATGCGCCATGCTTTTGATCTTAGAAATCATAAATATTTAGGCACTTTTTCTTTAATACAATTTGATTGTTAGGAAATCATTACCTAATCATTTGGACAAAACCCATGTGTCGGTGGACTATATAAATTCATGGGAAGGTCAATAATTTTTAATTATGTAGGAGTTCACTTTTACGTGGCTCGTTTAAATTAAGGGGTGTATTTTCCTCCAATACTCAGGCCCTAGACTATATCCCACAAGAAATAGCTATTATTTTGGCGAGCTCCACCGAAATGGACGGAGTGAAGGGGAGGGGATTTGACCCTTTGAACCATGCTTCTAGACAATATTTCCTTATTTCATGGACTTTTGCCTCACATAATGAAAGGTATATTTAGGACACCCATGACAACCATGTTTATCCTATCTAGATGGGAAAAAATAGGGATATGTTTTGATTTACTTGATTTATTCACCAAACGCCTTATTTGTAAATAAAAAAATAAAATGTGTTACTCTACCCAACTTAAAAATTTATTGTTTTCCACACAACTCACAAGGTAAAACTTTGTCCGAGTTAAAACCTTGTTTTAGTAATAAAACAAGGTGAAACTCTATGTGATTTGAACCAAGTGTGTTTCACATCAAGACCATTTTTTAGCACACGGGTACAAGTCTATTTTTCTAGTTAAAATTGGACTCCAGTGCTCAGAGATCCACGCATGAAGAATAGGAAGGCTGGGCCATAGTCCCCTGAAATCTACAAATCAGAGCATGCTCTTTATAGTAAATCTCAGAGGAAATGACCTCTTCCCCGAATGTAATAGATGGGGTGACGTCTATAGGTTTCATGAAAGATTCCTTGCTGTTTACAAACGTTTTGAAGGATGACCCAATATGGCCGTGACTAGCATCTCTGTCTAGTTCCAATCTGTCACTGAACTGAACCTTCTAACATAGATTTTAAATGTCCATTACCAGGTGTTGCCACAGGAACACCCCCGGATGGATCTTGTGGTAGATCTCGGCTAGGGTTTGTGTTGTCATTCCGAGGTAGAGGTATGGAGCTCCCTGCAGTGAAGGCAAGGTCGATCCACGACCAGGGTGGAATCTCTGAGATGAGCCCCACAGCCGTGCCGCCTCCATCTCCCTCGCTTGTCCACTGAGTTCTTGCCGAGTCAGATTTAGGGTTCGCATTTTTGGTTGTTAGGGCTCGGGTAGACACCATGGCGCAGGCGAAATTATTACTAAATCCTAATGCTATTTTTTTGAGTTATATAATAATTACAATATAAATTAACTTTTTAGTGCTAGATGAACTTAATTATTTATACAAAAACTTGATACATTTCTAATAAAATTATCTCTACATATGAAATAAAATGTTAAATTTATAGAGGAAAAAATTGTATTAAACTAAACAATAAATTATTAAAATCTTTTAAGGAGGTTTTATGTGTTAGGGTAGTTATTAATGTATTCCTCATTCTAAGTCATAAAATTAATAAATTTTCTATTAAGGTACATCTACTAATTCCATTCTATTTACTATTAAAATAATTAATATTCAATTTAAAGATGGCACGAAATGGAAACGCAAATCACACGAACACACTATTAACCAAAAAAATGAAAATATGTATGTATTCAAAATTAGTCTATATCACAAATAGAATGTAAATCCACCATGTATATTTTTATATAAAAAAAAACAATATAAAAAAAATCTAAATTATTTTTGGTATCTTATTTTATATGTGTTTATGTTGTTATAGTTAACTTTTATTAAATCTGGTTTAATTTATTCGTGGCTTTGGGACATACTCTCATACGCATACTTTTTGTTGATTTAATACCAAAAAAATCACCGCCTAAAATTCAAACAGCTAAGATAGACTTTAGACCATAATTCGTATAATTATGAAGAGTCCCCTCTATATATATTTTAAAATAATATTTATGAATTATAAATTTTACTCCAAAAATTATCTGCGAACAATATGATTCATGGATGATGGAGAAACAATAGTGAACCTGAATAAACTAAAAAGGCATTTTTCACTAAAAGGGTATTATAATTGCTAATCTTTGCAGGGGTATAAGGAAAAATATATATTTAAAAACAACGTCCTATTTAATATAATGCTACTTTCAATTTATGAACTAAATATTGAATATAATAATACATAAAAGAAGGTCCGCTAATATGTTGATTGTCTTACAAAACTCCATACATATTCTCCACGCTACTACTACTTTCCATTAAAGGACCACCAAATCTCAACCATACTTTCCAGATGTCTGGATCATATCAGCTACAAATTTTGCATTGCAAACACGTATTAAAATTCTCTCATTTTAGTTTTATGAGTATTGACACATTACAGCACCTGGCATGTTAATCATTTACACTACAGTAATTCCTATAAATCACAACCAAAAAAAAGGCAATACTCGAGCACCCAACAACAAGATGTGATGGTTCTCTTATTCTCTGTTGTTGTTTTGGGATGGTTCTATTATTCTCTGCTGGTCTAATTAATGACAAGTATAATGGGTAAATATCTTCTGATAAGCCTTTGTTAACTTTTTGAATTTTATGAATGTATAGTGATTTGTCTTTGTAACTTGCATTTACATCATTTACATCCTTTGTTCAAGAGAATAAGTTGGCAATTTGATGACATAGGTTGCAAGGCAATTTGTGTGGAATATGTGGTGCTTATTACACGACAATTCCATTGCTTCTTTCAATCTATATTCTTTTGCAAAAATAACACACAGTTGTAAGCTGAGATGGTGGCCTTCCATTGTTAGATTATCTATGACTGAAGAATTTCAAGGGGTAGTCAAGTTATGCAAGTTTCACACATGGAAAGTACAGTGAGTTCTACGACTTGATCAGGGATAATTTTAGACATCAACACCAATTCTTGTTGGGCTAATGCACAAAGGTTATGATGTAATGTGTCGATTCTTGTTGGGCTAATGCATGAAGGTTATGATGTAATGTATAAAAACTGTTGAGGATGTCAATCATGTGATCTCAAATAATGTTATACAAGCAAAGAAATGTAAATGTAAGAAGAATTAAAATGAAGGATAAGTAATTAAACATTTTAAATACTTGCCAAATTAATCATGATTTATTTATTATTCTTGATATTTTATACTTATGATATCAAATATGGTGAGTAACATATTCTGGAGATAAAATCTTGAATTCTTTATTGTCTTTGATAATTTTACTTCTTGTTAACAATAAATTCACTAGTTACATATATTGCATAGGCTCGTGCATTGTTTATCTATAGTCCTAAAAGAGTTAAATTACAGTTTCCTTATGCAAGGAAGACTATTTAATACAGTACAAGGTAAACAAAACCATTTTACATAAAAAGCATATTTGGATGAGTTAAAAATTAGATTGATGCGTACATTCATAAGGGATTTTATTAGATTTCAAATTTATTGCGAAGAATATTCATTTTACAAAACATAACACCTACTTTAAACACAGATTAGAAATCAACTATTTCTTTAAAGAGATAGATTAGTTGTCCAAGCATAGGAATGTTTTATCAAATCAATATTATCTTTACATCTATAAAGAATACGTTTTCTTCTTGAAGTATGTTTTTTCTAAGATCCTTTGAAAATATTATTATAGATCAACTTGTTACAAGGTAATCCGAAAAGAACACAATCAAAACGAAAATAAATATGAGACCAAATACTGTTTTTAATGCAAGTTTCTTAGATACAAATAATGTTGCATGATAAGCTCAAGAAAATATTCATTTGTCAAACACAATTTACAATTTAGATGAGAAAACAAATTGTTTATATTGTGGGAGTATATAAAATGGAAAGTCTTCTCGTGTCAAGCTATGAGAAAGGTAAAAGGTGTGGGTTGAATCTAAAGTGAAATAAATAAAATAGGAAAAAGATTAAGTAAAAATTCACAAGTTTTATGAATATTGTAAGGGTTCTAAATTTTTTAGTGAGGATGATTGTGTGTGTGTGAGAAAAAAAGAATATTTTTATTTATATAAATAATATAATATAATGTTAGTCATGCAAAAAGATGGGTGGAAAGATTCACACTTATGAATGTAAGATATATCGAGTTCGATAGACTTTAAAAAATTTGTCTCACCACAAGATTACAACATAGCTAGATTTATACAATAAAATTGTGTTATTAAATCAAAAAAAGTGCAGAAAATAAAACACTAGAATAACTCAAAAATAAGGGAATTATGCAGTTAGAAAAAACATGACGATCACTTGCGGCGAAGATAAAGGAATAGGATTGTCAAGCTTATCCTCCCAACCACTTGTGGTAGAGGGTAGGTTATGCTCAGAATTATCATCAATAGATTAGTCAATTTATGCTCTCCTTCTTTATTCTAGAGGTAGAAAGAAATAGCTAGAGTTAGGTATAGGAATTTCCTTGCTAGGACATAGGCCAACCATTTTTATCGCCACCACCACAATAGTAAAACATGCCCTTACTTTGATTAAATGAATGGATCCAAGATTTTGGCAAAGAGTAACAACAATAAGGAGAGAAGCTCCACTAGCACTAGAACGACATGTGTGAAACCCTTGGCCATGACCTCGAGTAGGAGAGTAGTGGCACAACGTGTTTAAAGGCATGCTCCTGACAATATACGGGATATTACCCCAATGGGTGAGTAGAAATTACAAATGCTCCACCTCTAGGTGCTTGGACCTGGATCTAAAACAACACATTGGAGATTGTAAACACTTCGACACACAATTTTAATACTAAAATTATACTATTACTCTTCTTCACATCGTCATGCTTTGTAATTAACAACCTTCCGCTAATTAAATAATTTTTGCTATCTAGATGCCAATTAATGTTGCTTTGTTAGTTAAAATCCCCTTATAATTAATTAATTACCCTTTTTAATTAATTAATTCCCCTTTCATCATCTTGTATTTAATTGATAACTCTTTTTAATTAAATCCCTCTCTCAAACCCCTCTAATTCCACAAATTTCCCTTTACATCTCCTCTAAATAGCTTCTACAAGCTAATCTTCACCTATTAATTAATCTCAAGTGAATAATTAAACCTCATCTATCTCTCATGGGCCATTAATCCTAATTAATCTCTTCTAATAATGCTTATCCACTCCTAATTAATCACTTCTAATCATGCTTATCCACTCCTAATTTTCTACATCTCCATTATTCCACATTCACTAAAAGTTGTGTTATTTTAAAAAGGAAAGCTATAAAAGCAACCTAGTACCTCCTTACCAAAACACACCATGTCCTTGTAAGACATACACATCCATTTCTCATAAGATTTTTTTATTATTTTCAAAGGCTTGCCAAAAGTGACAAACTCCCTACTTGTTGAAGTGGTAAGAGAAGAATCAAACATGGCTCTTGGGCCATTTTGAGAAGATCTATTCCTTTACCAAGCTTACCAAGCTCATTTTTCTAAGATTGTTCATGGTTTGCGCTCGTTCATAAGGAATACCCACATATCAAAATCACATCCACACAACGAAGGGAGGTTTGCATTCATGTTGTTAATATTTGTGCAAGTTATTTGGTTTTTCTTGCATATGGTTTATCTTGATGTATTTTCTTATTGAAATAGATTAGGATTTACTTTGTGTTAGATCTTTACCTTAATTTTATCTATTTATTTTGCATGTATGCATATGGCACACATGGTGGGAGACCCCTTTGTCTCATGTACATTTCTTATTTAGTTTTGCATATCTTCTTCATTCTAGAGGCGAAAAATAGAAATAGCCAAAGTCAGCTACGGGAATTTCCTTATTATGATGTAGGCCATCCATTGTTTTCGCCACCTCCACAATAATAAAACAAGGCCCTATTTTGGCAGAGAGTGACAACAATAAGGAGAAAGCTCCACTAGCACTGGAATGATGTGAGTGAAACCCTTTGCCATGACCCCGAGTAGGAGAGTGGTGGCACAACATGTTTAAAGGCATCCTCCGATAGTATAGGGGATATTACCCCGATGCGTGAGTAGAAATTACAAATTCTCCACCTCTAGGCACTTGGACCTAGATCTAAAACAACACATTGGAGATTGTAAACACTTTTGCCTCACAATTTTATTACTAAAATTATACTATTACTCTTCTTCACATCGTCACATTGTAATTAGAAACCTTCACTCTTGAAATAATTTTTTCTATCTAGATGCCAATTAATGTTGCTTCATTATTTAAAATCCCCTTATAATTAATTATTACCCTTTTTAATTAATTAATTCCCCTTTCATCATCTTGTATTTAATTGATAACTCTTTTTTAATTAAATCCCTCTCTCAAACCCCTCTAATTCCACACATTTCCCTTTACATCTCCTCTAAATAGCTTCTACTAGCTAATCTTCACCTATTAATTAATCTCAAACGAATAATTAAACCTCCTCTATCTCTCATGGGCCATTAATCCTAATTAATCACTTCTAATCATGCTTATCCACTCCTAATTAATCACTTCTAATCGTGCTTATCTACTCCTAATTTTCTACATCTCCATTATTCCACATTCACTAAAAGTTGTGATATTCTAAAAAAGGAAAGCAATAAAAGAAACCTAGTACCTCCTTACCAAAACACATGATGTCCTTGTAAGACATACACATCAATTTCTCATAAGATCATTTTTATTATTTTCCGAGGCTTGCCAAAAGTGACAAACTCCCTACTAGTTGAAGTGGTAAGAGTAGAATCAAACATGGCTCTTAGGCCATTTTGAGAAGATCTATTCCTTTACCAAGCTCATTTTTCTAAGATTGTTCATGGTTTGCGCTCAGTTCATAAGGAATACCCACATATCAAAACCATATCCACACAACGAGGGAGGTTTGCATTAATATTGTTAATATTTGTGCAAGTTATTTGATTTTCTTGCATATGGTTTATCTTGATGTATTTTCTTATTGGAATAGATTAGGATTTACTTTGTGTTAGATCCTTAGCTTAATTTTGTCTATTTATTTTGCATGTATGCATATGGCACACATGGTGGGAAATCCCTTTGTCTCATGTACATTTCTTATTTAGTTTTGCATGCACGTTTTATATAAGTTCCTTGATTTTTGTAATTTTCCATGTTCTTGTTGATCTTTACTTGTTTTTGGTAGTGTTGAGTGTTTTTGGTAGGTAGTAAAGAGGCCAAGTGCTGCCAAAATTTGATCTTATAAAAGAAATATTTCATTTGTGTGTTTTTAACTCTTTTTTTGGCTATAGAAGTTTCAGCAGCCTTGCCCTAGTAAACAACGACCTTTCCTTGGTAAACAGTGGACTAGTTAAATTTTCAGTGGCCTCATTCTTTATAGTGGGAAATTTAATTTTAGATGACTCATTTTGTCTAAAAGTGGCCTCACTCTCTGAGTCATGGCCTCATGATGACAACTTAGGTTTTTCCTCGGTCACACATGTTGTCACTTAGATTCCATTTAGAGCTATTTATTGTTGTGAAACTAATAATTTTGGTGTATAGGTTTCCATACCCACTTGCCAAAGATAATTTCTAAAATAAAACAATTAATTAAACAAAAAACCAAGTTGTGTGCTCATAATTTTACTTTATTTTACTTCATGATTTGGTTACTTTTCTTAAACAAATCACACTTTCATTTCAAAATGTTTGCATAGCATGTGGGATCAATCATCTTTCTAAGCACTTAGGTTGATTGTTAAAGTTTAAATATATTGGGTTAATTGTCTCCTTAAACATATAGGATTCTTGCAAAAATGTTATATATTAGATTAACCTTTTCCTTAATCATTTTATGATGGTGTTTGTTTCCATCCCACATCTTCAGGCTACTTGTTTTTACCTTGTATCAAATTTTTATGATCTTTCCATGCCCCGAAGATTTGATCTTGGAAATCATAAATATTTAGGCACTTTTTCTTTAATAAGATTTGGTTGTTAGGACATCATTACCTAATCATTTGGACAAAGCCCATGTGTTAGTGGAATATATAAATTCATGGGAAGGTCAATCATTTTTAGTTATATAGGAGTTCACTTTTACGTGGCTCGTATAAATTAAGGGGTGTATTTTCCTCCAATACTCGGGCCCTATACTATATCCCACAAGAAATAGCTATTATTTTGGCCAAGTTCCACTAAAATGAATGGAGTGAAGGGTAGGGGATTTGACCCTTTGAACCACATTGTTAGACAATATTTCCTTATTTCATGGACTTTTGTTTCACATAATGAAAGGTATATTTAGGACGCCCATGACAATCTTGTTTATCCTATCTAGATGGGAAAAAATAGGGATATGTTGTGATTTACTTGATTTATTCACCAAACACCTTATTTGTAAATAAAACAATAAAATGTGTTACTCTACCCAACTTAAACCTTTATCGTTTTCCACACAACTCACAAGGTAAAACTCGCTTTGTCCAGTTAAAACCTTGTTTTAGTGATAAAACAAGGTGAAACTATACCTAATTTAAACCAAGATTGTTTCACATCAAGACCATATATTTCTTTCAAATTTTGGCATCATTTATCAAACATAACAAATTGAAACTATGCCAAATTTAGACTATCCATTTTGAGCTCTAAACTTAAACTTGTATTCAAAAACTTTTTGATTACTAAGATTGCTTTGTTATACTATTAAAATTTACCTAACTTTCCTTGAAATCTACATATCCAAAACTAGGTAAAATATCCATTATATTGGTTACGTTTACCTAAATTTCCTTAGGAATTTTACAAATCCAAAACTACATAAAACAACCATTTACACTTGTTATGCTACCATAGTTTACGTAGGTTTCCTTAGAAAATCCATCGAAACATCATAAACTTGGTAAAATATCCATGACAGCTTGTTATGTTGTTTGTTCTTAATCATATTTTCTTAATAAAGTCAAGAAAACATCCAAAACTGAGTAAAATGTTTAGTTTGTAGTTGTTATGCTGCCCAAATAAAACTAGAAGGTCATTTAATTCAAACATGTTTAGAAAAATTCATTGAAATATCACCATGGAACCTATGACTTGATTAGGGCATAGAAAATGAAAACAAAACCCACTCCTCCATGATCCCTTGGAACAAATATATGACAATGAGTTTAGTCTTTTATATCATAGTGGTCTCAATGAATAAGAACACCCATATGGTATCTTTAAACACAATCCAACACAGGTAGATAACTTCATATATCAAAATAAGGATCAATTTATTCTTCCTTTGGTCAAATTGGGCACTAATATTCCTCTTACTTTAATCTCACCTTTCTTATCAATATGATTCAAGGGGAGGATGGGATAGATCATATCCCGTTTAAGCACATCAAAGACATCATGTACCCAAGGTATGCATCTACATTGACCAATCCCAAAATTCCTAATGAGGGATATTCCATGAACATACCTTCAAAAATGGATAAAAATGGGAAATCACATAATTTTTGCTAAGCTAAATCATGAGGCTAGAATGGAGGGTGAGGATCACCTCCCTACACTGCAAATGAAGAAGTGAGGATTCAAATGAAACTATAAGAACTTAGTCTCAAATTATCGAGGTCAACTTCTCATGTCCATATGGAAAAACCTAAGGTCACTCACACTAAAAACCTAAAGTGGCCTATGACGCACATCATACTTGTGATCGTGGAGGTGAATCCTGTAAATAAAATTTTTCTTAGTACCTTCTACACCTTCACATAGAAAAACATTCAACCAAGAGTTGCAATCAATGAAATATGTGCTTAGTGTCTTGCAAGAAAAAATTATTGGACATAAAAATAAATATCACCTTGAGGAGTTATATCCCTACACTTTTGATCGAGAAATGTTATGAACCCCCTTTCCACCGAGTTTCAATTATCTAAAGTTTGAAAAATATCATGGAAAAGGTGACCCTAGAGATCATGTGAAGAACTTCTTCATGTATTTCCAAGAATTCATATACAATGATAATTATCTCATTTGTTTGTTCTCATGTAGTCTTAGAGGCCAAGTTCTTGAATGGTTTATCCACCTCCTAGGGGGTCAATTTCTACCTTTATGGACTTATCTAAATGGTTTTTTTGTCATTTCTCTTTTAACATGCAAAGTGACATTAGAAATTTTGACCTATGCAATTATAAAAATGAAATAATGAAACCTTTCCACTTTCTTACAATGATGGCAAGGGTTATCTAGTTATTTCCCTTGCTCAATTTTGAAAAAGTAATGTGGTAGCATATTTATACCTAAATTTTCCTTTCATTTACAAATGCAATTCATTTGTACTTTAAAATAATTTATTGAGAAATTTAGTCAAATTGAAAAGGCCCTATTAGTTAAAGATTTCTTAAAACCATTACAAAGGGACTATGATCCTAAACCTATTGATAAATCCAAATTTTTCAACAAGAATAAAAAATATGTAGGTGATGGAATCACATATTCCAAACATATTCAATTGGTCTAGAATAACCCACATTTACAAATTTCTCGAGGGCTACCTAAGCCATAAAACAAGTGTCAGACTATACCCCACTTAGTGAAGCCATGTCATCAATTATTTTCAACTTGACTTGTCCAATATGGCCACATTCCCTAATACCAAAACTTTTCAGAGGATGTCCCAAATCATCATGGTACAAAGAAACTAAATATTTTTAATATCATCATGTTAAAGGTTATGGTACATATCAATGTATAAAACTAAAAATATATATCCAAGATCTCCTAGATCGTGGAGATATATAACTTGATTCACAAGCACCCACTAAATCATAAAACAATCAGCTATGTATATACAAATAAATTTTTCTTAAGCACAAACAATAAGTTGAACTAAAGTTTGATTAATGTCAATCCTCACAAGGTCAAAGTACCAATCACGTAGTTGTTAAGACATCACATCCTTTTGATTATTTAATTAGTTATATACACCCAATCACCAACCACATCACCACTATCAAAATCAAATCCCATGAGTGTGACATTGCATCGGGATGAAATCACATCATTTTCCCAAGATACCCTTATGTCTAATCCTTTAAACAAATCATTGCGATCTACTAGAGTAACTTGAGAAGACATCTTCCAAGTTTTCTATCTTGTATTTTCTCAAAATTACTACTGTTCATAAAGATATCCTCTATAATACCCTGCAAGATTCATGATTTCGATAGACATGGCATATTCATGCTTCTAATCCTTGGTCATGCAAATCACTCCATCCGAAAAAATAATTTTTTATCCAAATTGATATTCCATTGGATAACTACATACAAAGTTTATCTTTATACATCAAAGTGATTATAACCCACAAGAAATTTAAATGGGTTCTTGTGTACAATTAATATGGTTTAAAAAAATTCTCTCTAAAGCTTATTAGATAGTTGGGGCATATTGATACATATGTTGAGCCTAATGTAATTACCATCAAATCCTACATGATAATGTTGATAGACAGACCAGATGGAAACATTATTTTATCTATGGAAGTTGAGCCTAACACAAAAGAAACTAGGTTCCATGTTATTGATTTTGATCTCCCTTATAACATCATCCTTGTTAACACGTGGATTTATGACATGTAATCCACCCCCTTTAATTTTTAACAATGCATTAAGCTGCATTATCAAGATCAAGAGTCACAATTCATGGCAACATGTAATCCTTCACCCATTGCAGAGCATTGGGTGGCCATTATCATAAATCTTATGACTTCCTATCACATAGATTGATGTTGAGGTCAAATTAGAGGATCTTTCCTCTCGCATCCATCCTCACATGATTCAACCAAATTCATTTAGTACATCCACCTCCGTGTCCACATTTCCCACATTTGAGTCCAAGTTCAAAATCCTTCACACTAGTTATAGGGAGTATGATCCCAACATGCCCTCCTTGTTTCTAACCTCCCATTATCACCAAAAACATGTGGTAGGCTCAAGTTTCAACAAAGAATAACATGGGAGCACAAAATTTTCTACAAATTTATACACAGGTGGCATCTTAGTAGATGAACATTTACATATAAATTACACATCCCCGTTTATTGATGAAAATATGGCCTCCTACTATCAATCACTAGACCATGTTATCCCGAAAAGAGTGATGTATGCCATGAAATATCATGTTTATGGGTGCAAAAACATGAACAAAGTATTTGAGAACCTCTCCCGGCACATGAGAAGATGGATAAATATGACATTAGCATAAAATCATATGGTGCACCACCATTGAAGTTGATGTCATCTCTTAAGAGCAGGCATAACGTTTTTGGTGATGACATTGAATGAGGGTATCCTTATAGTATCTACGAGGATATTTCCTGTACAAACCTATTTTCTAATAGCATCCTCTTAACCTTATCCCCTTATACCACCGAACTTGATCTCATATATCCCTCATTGATTAGGACCAACAAGATCACATACTAATCAATTTATTTCAGAATGAGGAAGTAATAATATAATTCCTTGTGCTATGTGATGAAATCCCATCAAATATTATAAAAATTTAGTACATAAACCTTAAAATATATGCCTATTTTGGGGAGGAGGCTAAGTTCTATAGTTAGTAAAAATTTTAAAATTCAAAAAAATCTTCCAAAAATAAAAATAAAAAAATCTAAATCCCAGAGAAAAACCTCTTTGAGGCACTCGTGGAAAACAATGTCAAAAATCAACAAATAAGTGACCATTTTGTTGTTGAAAATCTCATGAGATGTAAATAGAGGAAGAAATCAACCTCCCTCTCGATTCTATGTGAATATAAGGTGGTTCTAGTTATGGGTTGAGGAAACTATTGAAATCAAAATCACCATAGAAGAGAAACCGAGGATTGTCAAGTTGGGAGCCTCACTTAGTCTACAAGAGTGGGAAAAATTTACCCTATCCCTCAGTGAATTCTATAATATTTTTCTTTGTCCTATGTGGACATGTCGGGATTAGACCCTTATTTGGTTTTGCATGATTTGGTTGTTCATGAATCATCTAAACTAATCAAGAAAAAAATATGTAAAATGCATCCACAAGTGGCTCTCCTTGTCAAAGAAGAGCTCAATAATTTGATAGTGGTAGATTTTATGCCTATTGACTATTCAAAGTGAATACCTAACATAGTCCATGTTCGTAAAAATCCTATTGGAATTAGAATTCCCTAAATATTTTAGGGATATCAATAAGGCATGTCCTAAAGATGACTTTCCTCTTCCCAACATTGATATGATTGTTGATTCTACAGTAGGTCATGAAATGTTATCCTCATGTAAGGCTTTTTGGCTATATCCAAATCAAGATAGATGAAGAGGATCAACATAAAAATATCTTCACGACTCCTTGGGGTATTTTTGTTATCAAGGCATGCCTTTCGGCCTTAAAAATGTGGGCATGACATATCAATGCATCATAACAATTATATTCCATGATATGTTAGAATATTATGTTGATGACAATCTAGAAAAGTCAAACACATGAGCAAAGCATCACACGATCCTTCATCACATCATTGAGTGGATTTGAGAATATAAGGGCATATTAAACCCTAAAAATGTGTGTAAATTTTTATATCTAGAAAATTATTGGGGTTCATTGTGTCTGAAAGATGAATTGAAGTGGAACTAACAAAGGTTATATCTATCACTTTGAAATTCCTCCTCCAAAAAAATCTTAAGTAGCTCTACATCTTGTAAGGAAAATTTGGGCTATTCATAGATTTATTTCCCAACTTGCTGATAAATGTCAATCCTTCACCCATCTCCTTAAAAAGGATGTTGATTTCCAATGGGGATCTAAATGTTAATAATCCTTTGTACAATTAGAACAATACTTATCCAATACCCTTTTCTAATCTCACCTATACCAAGATAACCTTTTTAGTATACATTTTTACTACCTAATTTTCTATAGGAGTGTTATTAACTCAATATGATGCACAACATAAAGAAAAAGTGGTATATTACCTCAACCGCACATTAGTATCCTATGAATTAAATTTCTTGGAAATTGAAAAGGTGTGTTTAGTTGTCTTTCCTTTCCAAAATATTCGACATTACCTATTGAATAATAAGACCAAAATCATATCCAAAGTTGACCCACTTAATTATCTCCTATCTAAACCTACTATTATCGAGAGGAAGGGAAGTTCTTTCCGATCAACTTATTGAAGCACCATTTCAAGACACATACCCATTAAGTCTCAACTTACCTAACACTTATGTTTTTTTAGGAGTCTACTACATAGAAAATATACAATGATAGGTCAGTCACCTTTCATGGATCAGTGTAGGAGTCATTCTCATTACCTCTACCGGTGATCTTATTCCACTAGATTTCATAATTATTTTGCCTTGGAAAAATAATATCGTTGAATATGAGGCTCTTACTATTGGTTTGAAAGTCACCATTAAATGGAATATTAAACAAGTTGAGGTTATATGTGATTTGAATCTCATTATCAAACAAGTTAATGACAAATATAATGTCGGGATGAAAATATTATCCCATATAAGCATATTTTAGATAGTCTTAAGCAAAAATTTGTCCATTTTACTTTCCAGCAGATTCTACGGATGCATAATAAGTATTCGGATGTTGTGGATACCATTGGATATCTTTTAAATCTACCTCTAGATAACAATGAATTATGGTTCCTTTTTAACATACCATAATACCTTCTTACGATATGCCGAATCTTGCTTGGTATGTTAGGTTTTAGGTCCTTTTTCCCCTTGGTATGAATACATCTACAATTACCTATAAGATGGTACCTTTCCACCTGACATTTCCCATTCTCAAAAATGAAACCTTATCCAACACATAGCTCATTATACCATCCTTAGGGAATTCTCTATCATCGAGGCTATGATAGGACCTTGTTACGGTGTCTAAATTCAAAAGAGTCTATCCAAACTACTAAATATGTGAACAAGGACATCCATGGTGCTCATACTAGTGGCATGGTTCTAGCCAAAAATGTTATGAGTGGGTTATTATTGGCCTAGTATGGAAATATATTGTTGTCAATATGTGCACAAATGTGTCATTTTTTAAAACATGAGAACTTGATTCACACACTATATCAATCGTTGTAGCCTATTACTATGCCTTAACTATTATCAAAATGGGGGCTCAATCTCATAGGGAAGCTCACACCTACCTCATCTAATGGACATAAACATATCATTACCACAACCAAATACTTCACCAAATTAGTTAGTTCGGATATCCAAATTCATCATGAGCCATATCATTTTTTGATACAACATTCCTTCTTTTATTATCTCTAATAATGGTAAGTCTTTCAAAAACAAGCAAGTGAAGGCCCTCTATTAACACTTCAAAATATGCCAAAATTAGTTTACCCCTATTAGCCTTAAGGTAATGGGAAATATAAGACCATAAATAAAACTCTTGTGCACATCATGGAAAATATGGTTAGTAAAATAGGTTGTGATTGACACTTATAGATTCATCCAATCTTATGGGTCTACCATACCTATATCTAAACACCTATATGAGCCTCACCATACTCCCTTGTCTTTGGAACTGAATCCACTATTCCCTTAGAGATCGAACTTTCCTCCTTAAGTATATATTTGAAGGATTATCTAGACAAAAAAGAAGATTATAGACTAGCTAGGATTGTACAGGTTGAGCTACTTGACGAAAAATACCTTTATGCCTTGGATCACCTTAAAGTGTATAAGAATAAAATATAAAATAGATACAAAAAATGCATTATATCCCATGAATTTGAGGTTGGAAATATTTTCCTCAAAGAGAATCAGTTCAACACTACCAAGGAAAGAGAAAAGAAGGCAATTTTTGAGCCTAACCGGCTGAGGGCCATACATTGTGATCGTTAAATTTCATTCAAAATATTATAAGCTCAATCGACCTAATGGAATAGAACTTTGGGATCCCCTAAATTTCATGCAACTTAAATGATTCTATACCTAAGCTCAAATGCTAAAAAATTAAAAATCATAAAATTAAAAAAATATATCAAAAACAAAGATAATTAAATTCGTCGATGGTAACACCATGCAATTTTGATGCCTTGGGCATTTTATGGTTTACTAAACCATTGGATTAATTTTTATTCAAAAATACCTTATACCTAGGGGTCATGGTTGCTCCTTCCTAGCTATTCCGTTCCTTGACTTCGTATAATTAGGTCGAACCTAATCTCGTTGGCCTTGATCTGCTAGACCTACTCTTGTATATTTGTATGGGAATATTCCTCGTAATTTATCACTTCTCATTGGGGAATATTAGTGTTTTTATCCTATGCATAGATTCGTAAAACCTAGAATATCTAAAAACAATTACAAAACCTAGAAAATTTAAAAATATTGGTAAAACCTAGAAATCCAAAAGAAATGTCAAAACCTAGAAAATCCAAAAATGGTGTCTAAAACACAAACACTAAAATTGGAAACTACTAAAAAACATCCTTCTACAAGCACTCATTTGTTCTAGTGCATGACATGCAGATCATCTTATGATCTTCTTTTATAAAAAAAATATTATTTGTTTTCTATGTCTGTCTTTCTCGGCATACATCATTTCTCGGGGCATAATCATAGTGTACATTTACTTCTATTCAGACTTTTATGTCCAACATCCTGTCTCTTACATGTATCCTTTCTTTGGGAATCATCTTAACCCTATTCATACAACTAAAACATTTGGGTACTACAACAAGATAAAAAACATTGGTATATTTACTAACCATTACTTGTTTGAGTGTATTTGCTTGTATGTGTTTTCTTTCTTGTTTATTTTTTTTCTCATATTGCAATACTTTTGTATTTTTATTTTATTCATTCATGTAGGATCTTGTAAATATTGGTATTATGGATTTTTATGTCATTCTTCTTTTTTATTGTATGTTTACATCAAATAATAGGTATCTTGAGCTATAACATTACACAATCCATAACATAAATTTTCTCATCCATACTCTCTACTCATCATGTCTACCCATCTCAAGCTGACCTAATTAACTAACCTTTCTTCTAACTAATCCCCTTTCACTTCCTTCACCCTACCAAGGCATGACAGATTAGTAAATTATACGCTTGAGAATCAACATGTGACTTCTAGATGCACGTTACCTCCCAGTCATGCTAGGATGGTTGGGATGAGAAGGATGGGATGATAATATGCTGGATAAAAAAATAGGCGGTGGAATAGATGGAGATGGAAACAAGAAATCAAGGCAACCTAATGTTCTTGACTATAAAAATGGGAATTTTCTCGTTGAGGGTAATAGATTTCTATCTTACTTGCTCAAGGGTGATGGTACAATCAAGGATGATTGTCGTCTGCAAGTCACAATCAATATCGGTGGAACCAAATAAGACTCTACTTGGTTATGTGGAACATGGGGGAATTTTCCTTCGTCATTTATGAATTCCTCTCCAAAGAGGTTCACGAAGATATGATGAATGATGGGGTAAGGACAAGTCTAGTATATACATGGTTGGTTTTCCCAGAACTCCTTGGTGATATCTAGCTCATCATTAAAATAAATAGTTTTGAATAATGCTAGGTGGGATTGGGGTAGTTCTAAAGATAAGATGACATAAACCTTGGTCAATGTCTGTCAAGCATGTATCTATGTTTGGTTGTGGCACGGTTGGGTCACAAACTCTACGTCTTGGTTGTCGTGGACCCTAATGGTCATGTGGGCACAAACCAAGCAATTATGGAAACAAACAAGCATGCAAGCAACCAAAGGGGGCTAAAGCTAAGATCGGGTAGCCTAGGCCGCTATAGAAATAAGGGGAGTTTTGTTCATTCCAAATCTAATTAATCTAAATTCCTATCTTTAAATAAATAAATAAAACAAATCTAAATTAAATGAAATATATTTTAATTCCCCTTTTAATTTAATTAAATATGATTGCATATATTTAATCAAAGAAGTAAAAAAAAACTAACTACTTGTTTTTGGTATTTTTCAAGAATCTTTTAAATGTAGAAAAGTAAAATAAATTTAATCACTTCTAAGCTATGTTTTTGGATTTTTGTTAATTGGAAACAAAATAAAAAAATCTACATATAAAGGGAAATTTCTTCTAGGTTAATTAAATCCTACTTCTACATCAAAAAAATTAACAGGGGAATAGTTAGATGTGGTTATTCCTCTATTGTTGGATGTGAAACTTAATATAATAAACACGTATGTTTTTTGATTTATAATTGTGGATTACCTACTTATTTTAAGTGCCTTATCTCGAGTCACGGGAAGAAATGAATCTTCTTATAAGCAATTTCTTCTTCCCTTGAAACTTCCCTGATAAAACAATGTATTGCACAAACAATCTAATTGTGAAGAAATAAAACAAGAAGAAAAAACATAGAATATTCCTCAAGACTCTTTCCCTTGCATATTCACAAGGATAGGTAGGGAGAAAAATTTCAATGGAAGTTGTGCTCATGTGCACATGAAATCTAATTAATTGATAAAATAAAATCTACATGTAATCTAAATGAAAGAAATGAAGAAATATTGTGCACAATAAATTCCTCCAAATCCTTTCCCAGGAAAATCCATAGGGATAAGCTGAGAAGGAAATATCAGCATAAGCTACTTACAAGAAATGAATAACTTGCTAATTCTACTTTCTTAAAACAAACTATTGATTTGACAGCAAATTAAAATCTAGATTAATTTTTTTTTAAGAAATTGAATACTACTTCTAACCTAGATATGTATAATTGTGACAATGTCTAGATGTGGTTGTGATTCTCTTTATCTCATCTTCTTCTTCACCAGAGATGAGTCCAATTGGCCCAGGGTGCTATGTTGGTTGTGGAAGAAAATCAAGGAAGAGGAAGAGTGTTGGAGTAGACTGGTTATAGGTAGACTAGTAGAAAATGTATGCAAGAGAGAAACAAAGAAAATACTGAGTGTTTTGTGTAATTTATGGAAAGATTTCAACATTGTAATGATGTAATCAAAATCAAGAATCCCAACACACTTGGCAATCAAGAAGTGTCATATCATCCACAAAAGGGGAATTCAACAAGATAAGAATAGTAAGGAAGGAAGAGGAGTTCCATACATCTCCAAAAGGCTCAAAATTAGGGGAAATGGTTGAGAAATGTGCAAGGAAGTCATTGAGAAGCTTACAAAATGCACACAAAACTAGAAGTTTAAGTCTCGGATAAAATTGCATGAAACCATTGGTGCGTGAGCCGGAGGTTACACCCTTCATGGTAGTTACATAACTACCACTCTAGAAAGACTGTTGGTTACATGACCACCATGGTGGTTGTGTAACCACCTCAATGATTACGTAACTTAAAGGAAAAAGGATAAGGAAAAGTAGGGGGAATCATTTGCGAAAGCAAGTAAAACTAAGGAATTGATAAATATAGAAGAGTAAGTCACATATGCATGTTGTAAACAAGGAAATGGGACATGGACATCATCATTTGTTATGGAAACAAAATTTATCATCATAGGAGATTTTTATCATTCCATCAATGTAACACCATGCAATTCTAGGTGTGTAAATATTGCTCCCTCGGAGGATTTTTTTAGCCATAGATGGGCATAAAAATAAGTTCCAAGTATGACGCTCCCAAATGGGAAAGTTATAAATTATACCTTATGCCCATGTGTTGAAATCATGCCAATCCAAGCTTCCTGCAACTTGCAAGAGAAGACGGGAATCAAGTGCAGATACAAAATGTAATCGAAAAAACATTTAAAATTAAAACAACAAGAGTACTCACCATATCCATGGGGATAAGAAATATACCTGTGCATGAACTCCATCCCTGCATATACACACACTCAAAATGACATTAGAAAACACTATATAAACAAATTTTTACCATTTATAGAAATCATTTGTACTTACCCACTTAGTGATTTTTAGAGCTCTGGATTACATGTGACCATTTCACGTGAGAGTATAGTCAAATCTCTGAGTGCTTTGAGATGATGGTAGCATAACCAACGACACAGTAGAGAGGGTCACATTCAAGTTAACTAACAACATCTATTCATTTTTCCCTAAAATGTAGGAATTTGTCAAAACTAGCTATAGGGGTTAATTTTTGGTAAATTTATAGTGAAAATGATCACAAGGGGGTGCCTTTCACTATATGTAATTTGTTTGATTTTATTTTTGTATTTTTGTCACTTTTTTAAAGTTTTGGTCGTTAGGGTACGACCTAAATTTTTGGCGGAACCACCATGGCGGTTACGCAACCGCCACTCTGCATAGATCGGTGGATGTGCAACCACTTCTTAGGTGAGTGATGAATGAAAAACCACCACTCTAGTATGAGCGCGCGGTTTGTAACCGTTAAGGAAGTTTTCAATTTTTGACTATGTATGAATTTTCTTTTTGGTTTTTGCTTGTATTTGTACTATTTTGTGAGATTATTATATGCCTACGAGGTTCTAACTTTCTCTTTCTTTTTTTTATAGATGTAGTGAGGATATATTAGATGGAGTAGATCCTAAGAACATGATTGGTTGCCCCATATCCTGGAGAAATTGACCTAGCCAAAGAGGTACTTATAAGGGAGGGTTGGTATTTGGAGGATTTCACGCATACATGGCTCATTACACACTCGAATCACTTACTCTGTGACCTATTGAGTTAATGGGATACAAACCGGAACACTTTTCGGCTCCACAGGAGTTATAGGTGAGTGGAATATTACTTTATAGGATTTCTACCGATACTTGGATTTCTTGTCACCGGAAGGAAGGTAGTGTTGAAAAGCGTTGGCTCGACAACCGAGGCCTATAGTTGGGATAATTATTTGGGCGATGAATAGGCACCTAATCTGGTTCCAAGTAGGGTGTTAGAATAGTTTTGTTGATAGTGGACCTATCCCCATTCAGTGCAAGGCCATCATTGGTAGCTTGGCCCCATGTTTGATCGGGGATAAGGGTGGGGACAAGTTCTTATATTTTTGGGATCCCATTTTCTAGAGCGTCAAGATGAATGGAAAATTTTATTCTTGGGGAGTGGATATCTTGGGTACCACCTATCATGATCTTTACATATTTACTCGACTGGGGCTGATTCCCTCAGCCATCCTACACTAGGTATGTATTGGGTCTGTGAGAGGATGATCCCTTACAAGAGGGGAATCAAGATAGCAGATCCCACAGTGATCAGGGTAGTCAGATGGGTGGAAATTTCTCCACTTAGGGGCCCTCCATAGTTAGTATCTATACTTGACATTAGCATATATGATAGCACAGTCATATCAGGATATTATAGGCCGATGGGGTGAGGAGGGACTATATTGACTCCTTGCATCGAGAATAGTTCACTTAGTGGACTAGAGTAACAGCAGTGGAGACCCACCCAATACTCAGAGTACCTCGGTACTTCGGGAATCCTTACTATGATTCTCTCCCAACCATTCCTATATTTTATAAAGGGATATGAGAGTTGATAGCTTCCTAGAGGGGTAAGCTATAGTAAATGATTCTCACACATGGGATTTCCATTGGTACACATCAAGTCATACCATATCAAGATGTTGGGGCCACAGTTAGGCCAAGGCAGATTCTCCGAGATCAAGGCAGGCCCAATACAAAGTGAGGAGGAGGAGGAGGTTGAGACAGAGTTAGGCTCGAAGGAAGAGATATATTCGAGTGGGAGGCCACTAGAGAGGCCTCAACAACGGCTATAGTGGTGGCGAGAAGCAGAGGAGGAGATAGTGCATACAAAGGAGGCACTACCTACAAATGAGGAGGCATCAATGCATCTATATTGTGAGGAGGAGGTTAGAGTTGAGGAGGAACATGTACCATCTTCTACACTTTGAAGGAACATGCACCAAAGCACTACCCGTTAACCCAAGTTGGATGCTGGAGACCCGAGTGAATAAAATACTACTTTTCTTACACTCACTTCCTAGATTAGATATAAGTAAATTATTCTAATTTATTTTTATTTTTAGAATTGTTCTAACTCTCTATTATTTTCACTTTGCAACTATTGTGGATGGATGGTGAGACCTTATTCATTGCATGATCCCTATAGGGAATACTCGGAAGGCACTACCTACTCGATGATTCTAGACATGCGGTACTAGGCCGGCCAGCATATTGAAGTGTTTGATTCGGCCTAACATGCCACGAGAGGAGATGAATCGACTAAGGAATCATATTTATGTTCTCGAGGATAGAGAGAGGAGGTAACAAGGACACTCATGCAACAGAGCTACCATTATTGGTCACTCACCTAAATAATCTCATGACCATTCACATAGATCTACACATGGAGAATCTTAGGTGGCATAGAGATGCTCTCATCACAAGAGCCGCGACGGGATCCCTTGCCCTACCCCTTCACAGGGATCCGGGAGGGAGGGATAGGCTTAGGGCCTTTATTATTCTGAGATAGTTTTGATACAAATATCAAATTTTTTGTAGTTTGGGCTCATGATTGAGCATTTTTACGACACTAACTCTATGGTGTGATAGCATTGTACATGAGAACATTGGCATTTTATATATATAGAAATATTTTTGGTTTGACATTCCTTATAAGAGTTGACTTTGTTATGGTTTATTTCATCTATGTACTCTTAGATGGATTGAAATTTCTAATGCTTTTGAATTTTAGAATGCATGTTATGGATTATGATGCAATGTGATTAACAAAATGATTATGTATGACTATGCTTGTGATGATAGATTGTAACTTAGATACTTTGTTTCTCAAGTAATATTTAGCATTTCTATTTCATTGGAAAAATGTGTTGAATGTGGTATGATGAAAAGATGAACTCACTCCATTCTTAACTCCACGCAACTAGTAGGATGCGAGGGCTCATCACCGAGAGTCAAGAAGTATGTGGGTTATACAAATTAAAGAATTTGACTATGAATGATGACCAAGAAACAATACTTTGAAAAAGATCCAATTAGAAACTTATAACCCAACCCTAATCAAGATCATTTAACTAGCTCGAATGATATTTTCTTGTAATTTTGACTCGAATTAGATTCATGGATGGCCCATTGATTGAAAAAATCTAGTTTTTGGGAATAAATCTCTCTTAACATACGCATCTAACTCATTTTCATGGGAAGTTTTAGAAGCACTTTAATTTGCTTGTTTATTTGTAATTTATGATTTATTATTGTGACCCCTATATCTTTCCTCATGCCACTAGTAAGAAGCATGGGTTCATCATCGAGGATAAGACATAGGTGAGTAAGGGAGCTTCCCTCATTTCCTAACCTTGTGCTACTAGTAAGAAGCATGGGATCATCACCAAAAGTTGGTAGGGATGAGAAGTGTAGTTTTATTTGTAAATGAAAGAAATTTATGTTTATTGTTTATTTATCTTTTCCTCTTTTTTAACTTGACTTTGAGTTGTGATTTTTGGGAAGAAACACTTTCCCTAATCTCAACCCCGCGTAATGAGTAGCATATGAGGACTTAACACCAAAGATTGAGATAAGGAAACAAGAGTTCCAGGAGAAATGTTTAGAATGTTTTTGTCATAAAGAGATATTTATAGGGAGATATTTATCATCAAGAAGATTATGGTGGAAAATATGGGCAAGAAACACCCAAATTGGGAGTAATCGTGAAGAAGACCGAGAATACAATTTCTTGTAGTATCAATCAAAACTTTATCTCATTGATAGAAATGATAACATAGATTGGATAGTTTTAGAATGTGTAATGAATGTTGAAGAGGCATGATTAATATTTTTGCCAATGTTTGAAAGTTCCAAAATTCACTTGAAAATTAAGTTTTCAGTTTAGAATTTTGACAAGATGATAATGCAAATGACAAAGCAATATGAATCTAGTAATGTACAATATGGAAATGCAGATTACTATGCATAAAATCATTTTAGGTGAAGTGAGTTGATGAACTCACCAAACTCCTCACACTCCAGGTACACAGAGGATACACATCATTATTATAGTCTTCCATTACTTGATAAGGCCCTAACCATTTCGGCCTAAATTTTCTTCCTTTTCTAACCTTTTTGTCTATTCAAATGTCAAGTCATAACACAAGGTCTCCTACCTTCATTCATAGACTTTCTTGTTGTAATATCAACACATTTTTCCACATAGACCCGATGATGTTGTTCGGATCTGAGCCACTTTCATCTAGACATTCTAAATTAGCCAATCACATTTCTCGGTATGCATCTTCATCAATAATTCCTTGTAGAGACACTTAAATACTTGGTAGTTCTACCTCGAAGAAGTAAGACCGCCTTGGCACTAGAACTAGAGAAAAGGGGGTTACCCCCGTAGGTGTTTTTACTGAGGTTCTATAAGCCCACAAGGCTGGAAATAGATTTAAGTGCCAATATTTCTTATTCTCCTTAACTATCTTAAGGAGGATGGACTTTAAAGTCTTATTCATAGCCTCACCTGTCCATTTTCCTAAGGGTAGTATAAAGAGGTTGTGTGATGAGATATCTTAAATTGAGCACATACCTCATGTACCTCTTAATTTGTAAATGGAGTGTTGTTATCGAGATAATGAATTGTGGGACATCATATCTATAGATAACCTAGTTTAAGATGAACTTGGTGATAACCAATCCAAGCACTTTGTGGTGAGAGGCATGGCCTCAACCTACTTTGTGAAATATTTTTTGGCCGTGATGATGAAGTTTGTGGGCATCTAACGAGGAGGGAGAAAATTTCCTTATTATATCAAGACCCCAAGTAGAGAAGGGTCGGGCGTAAAATTTGGTGTAGAGCATGTCTATTATATGTATGGTTAGTGAAAACTCTTGGCATTTTTGGCACCCTCGTACGTATTCTATAACATTATGTTCTAATGTGGGCCAAAAGTATCCCATTCGGAGAATCTTGTGAGCGGTCAAATGCCATCCAAATAGTCCACCAAGAAATCTATCGTGTGATTCAAAGACAATATTTTCCACTTCTTGTTCATCAACACATCTTAACAACATGTCATCAAAAGCACTATGATAGAGCACTTCCTCTACAATTACATACTTTGCAGCTATGATACACGTTGTCACATTTGTTATGAATTGTATCCTTTGGGATATGTTTGATCTACTATGTGAATTTATAAATTTTGTATACCACAAACAAAAGCGGTGGTGGGTCTTTCTTCTATATAAAACACACATTTGTCGAGGAAATCTAAATCAACCATCTGTCTACACATATATATGGTTATCCACCAAATAATCTACAATAATTTGTACCTTAACAGACTTTTGATTGACGAAGGTGAGTTCTAACTCACCCTTTAACGTGATAAATCTTCCAACCTTCTTGGATGAGGTTGCTTGAGTCAAGAACGTCTACAATGGTTATGATTTAACAATTGCTCTTGTCTCTTAGTTGAGCATGTAATGCCTCAACCTTTTATTCGCAAAGACTATTATCAAGCTTCTCTCTCTCTCTCTCTCTCTCTCTCTCTCTCTCTCTCTCTCTCTCTCTCTCTCTCTCTCTCGCTTACTTACATATCTTAATCAAGGAGCATAAAAAAAATAATATATATGGAATTCTCAAGACCATCATCATCCTCTTGTGCCAACATGCAAGTAATCGAGACATATGTGGCTTGAGAATACAAAATTAGAGAATGGACAACTTTAGGTGGCATGAGCATGGTGGAGACGTGAGAAAATGCTTGGTGACTCAAATGTGTTGTGACATTCATTATTCTATTCCTTAGAACAATATTTCCTTAGAAAGTCATTAATAGGGTGAATGGCATATGTCAAATCGAGACAAATCTACGAATTTCCCTGAGCTTATCCAAGAAAGATCTAATTCTTGACTCATCCATCGATGGGGTAATTTCTAAGATTGCTCAAATTTTTGCAAGATCTACGTTGATTTCTCGAGACAAATTTATATAACCCAAAATTTTACCTTTAAGTGACACCAAATACGCACTTTTACAGATTTAGAGTTACACCATATTCAATTAAACATGAGAGAATGATATGAAGGAATTTGGGATGATCACCTCACTTTTTAGATTTTACAAAGAGATCATCGACATATGTCTCCAAAATATTATGAATAAGATCATGTAAAATATATGTCATGGCCCTTTGATATAAGATTTCAGCATTCTTCATATTGAATGGCATAAGGACATAGCAAACATTCCCCCAAAGAGTAACAAAGCTAGTCCTAGTTTGATCCTCTTCAGAGATCCTTATTTGGTTGAACTAAGAAAATTCATCTATGATGGACAATAACTCATACCCTATTGTTTTATGAATGATGATGTCAATATAAGGCGAAGTGGGAAATCATCCTTAGGAAGGTTTTTTAATGTCCTTAAATTCAATGTGAATTTGTGTCTTCCCGCTCTTTTTTAAGGATTGGGATGATGTTGGATAGCCACATGGAATAGTCCACTGGCTTGATGAACCCTACCTGAAGAATTTTTATTACTTATTCTTTGACCATCATAGAGATTTTAGGCTTCACATGTATTAAATTTTATTTTATGGGATTCATGTCGGTCTCATGACTAAGTTATGCACCACTACATTGGGAGCGATACTGTCATTTCTTATAGCTAAAATCTAAGTCTTTGGAATGTTATTTGAGCACTTTGGTGTGTGCTTCTATTTCCTATGGCAACAATGAAGAGCCAAGTTTCAAAATCCTAGGCTCCTCTTTCGTCCCAATGTTAACATCGATGGTTCCTTTTATTAAGGAAATGTGACCCTCTTCGAACTCGGGAGGATTTGGAGGTAGCTCTAGTTCTTCTTATTCAACTTCATAGATTCAAAGTCTTTATATGACCAATGATTCATCATTCTATCTCCAAAATAAGAAGAAGGGTGAGGAGTAAGGTAAAATCCTTTCTTATGATGTGCGGGATAAAGGTCATCATACATGGAGGTATCCTAAGATTACCTTGTCATTCTCAGTAAAGTCTAAAGTAATAGGTTCATCCTCATCATCTATGTATATCAAGATTGCATTTTTAGGCATCTTATGAACTAAGTGTTCTACTCGGTGCGAGATGGTGAACTATTTTTCCTTTAAATCCTCATTAGGACAAAACTGAGAGGAAGATGTATCTATAGAAGTATCCAATTGTTTCTTCTATTTAGGGATAACTTCTATGGAGATAAAATCAAACTCTTTACATAGCTACACACCTGAGACTTGTAAAATTGAAGGTGCTCCTCTCTAGTCTCATAAACCTCTCGAGACACCTGGTTCATAATGAGTTGGTATTCACCTAGGATTCTCATGTTGTTCACATCCATCCTCTTGGATATGATAAGACCAAGAAGTAGAACTTTATACTCTACCACATTATACATACATTCAAAGTTCAACTTGAAGGAAAATGGCATGAATCTTCCCTCTAGAGAAGTAAGAATCACACTTTCCCCCACACCATAGTGGTACTTCACTTTGTCATAGTTAAGGGTCCTACAGTTTTTAGGAAAGATAGATGTTTCATCATTCTTTGAAATATCTTCTTGAATTTTTGAAACCTCGACCATGTACACCTCTATAAAGTCATCTACCAGAAGAGAGGTTAATCCAATAGCATGGCCTATACCCAAATAATTTAATGGGATAATAATTAGTAAATCATTCTTTAAGAGATTTGCTATCTCCGCCATAGTTTTTGTTGAAACATTTTCTACTACTGGCAGCCTTGTTCTCATTAATATCCACCCCTTCAATTTCCTTAGGTGGCTCTAACTCAGTTGTTGGAACAAGATTAGATGTGGAACTGGTCCCTTTGAAGAGAGGGGATTACTTAATTGGTTTTTTGGGAGCTCAAATTCTGAATGAACCCCAGGATTCTTCTTAAGGTTATCTAGGTGAATGTCGAAAGGTTTTGGATCACCTTGAGCCATAAAGACCTTCCCAAGATGAAGGAATCGACTTCTTGAATATTATAGTTGGTTTCCCTATCTATAATATAAAACTTGGTCAAAATAGTCTTAGGTCCAAGGGTGACCAGGAGAACTATGGTTTTGATGGAAGTATCCTTAAGGATATCATTGCCTCTAAGTGTATTTTGAGTTGAAGAGAAATTCGTTTCTCCATAGCCTAGATTTTATAAGAGAGAAAAAAGCAGAACAATGTTAATCATAGCTCCATCTTATATCATAGCTCTCTTAAAATAATTGTTTTAGATCCATACTTGTGAATATAAAGTAGGATTACCTCTCCGTGCTAACTCAACACATCGGTAGGTATCTTAGTGATATAAAAAAAAAAAACCCAAAGATCTCACTCATGCGGGCCCCGGAGGATATACATCGAAATATATATGGATTATTTGGGTGTCTAGAGGAGGTGTAACTTGAACTAAGTGACCTAGACCTAACGCCTCCGACAAATTAGATTAGTGCACTTTGGGGATTTCTTCAAAAAATGTAAGATGGAGATGTGAGAAAATGTCTTGGTTAGTTATGTAATAAAATCATAAGCCCTTGTTGGCTTAGGGACTATCGGCGCATCATCTTGCACGAAGGGGTAAATGGGGAGGGGCTGCGACACATAGTCATGATTATGAGTGACATCATGGATTTTCAGTTTGGTCTCTAACTTGATCGGGCCTACCATCTTAGTCTTATTACATTAGTCTAAGGGAGGAGAAACTCATGGGTCGAGAGGCGTAGTCACTTCATGATCATTCGTCCCTATGGGGGTGACCTTATTCATACACGAGGACTAATTTTCTCATTTTCAAGGTACTTCAAGAAAGGATCTCTATAAATCCCAAGAGTAGCATTCTATGGAGAAACAAGTCCCATGTGGGTACCTTGTGAAGTTTCTGGGATTGGATAATAACATCTCAATGAAGATTTTTCTTTGATCCTTTGGAAGACATTGTATGAACTTGTTACAGTCCCTACAAGTCTGAGCATCGTGACCTATAACTCTATGGAAACCACAATACAAGTTGGGATCATAATCCCTAGACCTTTGGTTTTGGTTCTGTTGTGGTCCATAATTCCTATTATTGTTTTGATTCTGGTTGTTATAGTTATAGTTCAAAGGTCTTTGGTCCTAGTTATGGTATTGATTCGGGTATTAGTTTGAACCTTGGGCTAAACTTGTTGAGTGAGAGGATGACTAAAGTTGACCGCATTAATAGAAGGAATAAGGTTATTATTCCTTTGATTTTTCGCATTGGCATTGTTATTATTTACATTGTTTGTGTTCACAACATTTTATTTCTTGGATTGATCAGTAACACCATCCATTGTGACACCCTGGTTCCGATTGAGGACTTTGGGTCCTTGATTATTGTTGGAATCATTCGATTATTATAATTTTTCTAAGTGGGTGTGACCAACCTCTCATTTGAACCATAAGTCTTACGTCTGCTTTTCTATCGCTACTTGGTCGATGTGAAGAACACCCTCTAATACTTCCTCGTAGCTCCTAAGAGAAAATTTTGGACTTCCTCCTTGGTTTCTCGATTAAGAAAATGGAGGAATAAATCATAAAGCTTTGTCTGATCCATGTTAACATTTCTAGAAGAAGAGTATATGACATGGCATCACCTCTAAATAAAGTGGGCAGTAGACTCATTGTGTTCTTGTTCAATATGCATGAATTCTCTAATCGTTGTTCTCAACATTTTTTTCATGTCAAAATCCTTAATGAACTCGGATACAATTTTCTTGAAGGAATGGATAGACAATTCTAGGATTCTACAGTATAAGTCAAGGGAAATTCCTTCAAGATTCTTAGGAAATATTTTTGTAATGATTGCTTTCCAAGGGAGTATCTCTCTGATGGTATTTGAATATGCCTTAATTTTGGCATTTGGATCCCCCGCCCTTTAAATTGGGGAGGTCAGTAGTTTTCATGGAAGCATGACACCTCGTATGGTAAAATATAGAGGTTCTTTGAGGTATTCATAGTATGTTCCCACTTTGCATATGATTCGAACATGGATGATCCTTGATGGGGATATGGAGGTGGGCCGACATTTGATACAACACAACATAGGCATTGGTTGGGGCATAAGGAACCCCTTTATTGCTGATCATAAGGACCGGGGAAGGATTACATATCCATATTAGGATATTTGAAATACATATGCACATATGGAGGGATATTTTTAGGATATGGACCCTTGAGGCATGAAACCAATGAACTGTAGTCACAAAATCCACTTTAGACATATATTTATCCTGATTTCATACTAGTATTTAGAGGATTCTTGAGTGAAGAAAGTACTAATCAACCCCATCTTTTGGCCATCTTATTTTATTTTATTTCATCATTATTAACCCTTTTCATCCACATCGCGCAAATCTGTTTCATTCATTTTCTTCATTTTATCCTTAATCGGGGTGCCTTGGAGTCTAGTATTAGGGTGCTCGTGTGTGCCTTGGTCCCACAAGGGCACTGGTCATTTTTTCACTATCCCACCTCTTTTTGGATCTTTCTCGTTGTTTTGCATCTTTATATTTCTTGTGGCCTTGCCTTTTCGGGGTTAATTACGAAATTAGATCAAGAGAACCCTATAAATATAAAGTTATGAGACCACAATGAGGGATCTAACATCACTTACTACTATCACTCTATTTAGAGTTACATCCATATATTTCATTAGATATCACTTGTATCTATATAGCTCCATCATCAAGGCACAAGGATAGGACATATGCATCACACTTCATAGGGGAGGGATTATACTCTATTCCATGCACACATTTTACTACATTTTCTACACATATTTATTCCTCACTACTTCACAAAGTGCGACCGACATAAGAGCAACCTAGGGAATGTTCACACACACTTGCACAAAAAAATACATCGGATCTGAGATGTAGTACAACACTCAATTATTAAGTTCACCAATGTGGTAGCTAAGGTCAATCCGAACCCTTCATATGCATTTTTCCTTTTTAGGGTTTAATGCTTGTTTTGGGGTCTTGCAGGTATTTCTTCCATCCCGAGTTATTGGTGACACACGAAACAGGAAAATGAAGTTGATGTGACAAGCAACAAGGGTTTTATATCACCTTTTAACCTGTGAAGATCTTTTTAGAGCTTTTTACGAGACCAGGGCACCCATATTACAAACTAGAGTGCCCCCACAGTGCCCCAACCCTCTTCCAGGTGCTCCAGTCTAGCTAGATCCTCCAACTCTACCCTTTTCGACACTCCTACACACAGTTATTCTTACTTTTTATTTTTCCATTCACCTCTCCAACACTCTCCGATAGGCATCTTTTATCAGTGAGTCCTTTCCCTTTTCCTCTTACACATTAGGGTTTCTATTTTCATTAGTATTATTATTTATCTCATTTACATATTGTCTTAGTGAATTTATTTGTTGCATTTAGATTTCCTCCTAGATTAGATTAAATATCCATATACTACATAGTCCATTTTTATTTAATCATTTTAGTGAACCCAACATCTTATCATGGCTAAATATACTTCTTCTCTATCTCTAATCATTTTACAGTTTGATAGTTTTGGTCATTCCTTTGTTGACACAAGATGATGCTATTGTTTCTTATATGTGTACCTTCAATCCTAATAATTTAGCATGATTCTTTGAGGAGGTACAAGCTCCTCAACTTGATCACATAGCTACATCCCCTGCACTTGTTGACCCACAAGACGCTTATCATATGCCTTCACCCATTAATCCTCCCATATTATATATAGACGATTCTCTTCATACAATCCTTACTCCTACATCTCCACCTTATGTTATTGGGCCACAACCTATTAAAGCTCCACATAACTTTGTAGTGATTATTTGTATGGTTGATGTTGTTCTATCCACTTCGTCACCACCTCCCATTATTATGAAGGTTATGGTACTCTATCGAAGTCCACTCCATAACAATGTGTTTCTTCACTTACTCCTCCATCGCATGTGCCTCGTCCTCTACCACTTCCTCCCTTCACCTGCACACTTTTTATAAATGATTCTTATCAAGAATGCATATTTCTTGACACTTCATGTAAGCTAAATTTTTTTCACATGACAATCTTCTTCAGCTTGGTTTTTCCTTTAAGGACCTCCATTCTCCCTTATATGATCCACATTTGTATCATGGATATGTTATTCTCACTACTGCATATGGGCTTCACATTTTCCATCTTTTTGTTCACCTTGCACATTATTATACTTAGTTTACGCTTCTTGTTGACCGATCTTGGCTAGATTATATTGGAGGCACACTTGACCCCGGTCATATTGATATAGCTTTTCCTATGCCATTTGGTACTTTACGTATTTACAATAGCTCCTTTCTTTGTTACTCACCCAATTTTACTATTTCGTATGCTCTGAAAACTAAATCCATTACTCTATCAAACAACACTTTAATACTAGTTGTTGGGAATTTGGGACTATGAGAATAGTGCTATGATTTAATAACAAACAAAATTATCCACACGGGATCTAAACAATTCCCCAAAATCTACAACAGGTGGAAGTATAAACTAGAACAATCCAATTCAAAACAAAGTACACACACACATAGCAAAGCATGTACTATGGTTCACCCAATACGGGTATGTCTACCAAAGATAGAGATCTCATATATATAATATAACAAGAGTACAAACCAAATCTTAAATACAAGATTAAGATGTATATCTCTAAGAGTATATCCTCTCCTATAGATCTCGAAACGGATATACATGAGTTCACTATAACCGTGCCTCCAAACCACCATCGGATCTCACATAACCGGGAACTACTACATCTACCACTTTGTGAAAACAAGCTCTCTCTATAAATATACAAACAAGACCTCTCACAAGGGTCTACCAATGTGTAACAATATATGTGTACCGAGAAGTAAGTCTCTCCTCCATCTCACTTCATCAACCTATGCATACAAGAAGACTTACTCTACAATATCTGGATACTATATGTATCCACAAGCTCTCCAATGAGCTAAAATGTTATATCTACTATGGATCAATAATACAACATGATCTCATGGATCTACAATACAAGATCTCACAACAACATGTGGATCTAAAAGATGAAATACTATGTGTTTTGCATACTATGCAAGCCATTACATTGAGACAAGAAAATAAAAAGTAAATACAATAGAAGACATAACACTCTTCTCACCATTCAGATTTACACGATATTTCCTTCTATCCATCTTCTCTCCATTGAAGTTCCATCTTCATGCGACCTTTTCTTATTTTTCTTATTCTTCATCTTCACCAAGGAGAATTAACATTCTTCCTCAATCCTTGTGTTCTAACCCTAGTTTTCTAGCCTATATAAGCTTATACAAACTTAGGGAACCTTAGATATGCATTTACAACCATCCAATCACTTTTACAATCAACCATCAGATCAAATCCCACGTCTAAAATAAAAGCATAAATGCACATATAACTGGTGTCAGTTCCCTTATTGATGTCGACTCCTTTGCTAGTTAATGTCGGCTCCTTTGCTAATCGAAGCCTATTACTATGTACTCCAAGAAGGTGTAAAACATGTTATCTGTTATGTAATTCTTCTCCATAACCTAACAATCCTCCACTTGGAGATAAATTTCTAAACATGTACCTATACATGTACAACACCGTCCTCTACATACTATGAATACCATCTATTCTTTACTTCAACAACTCTCTCAAGTAATTAGGAAGATTAAACCATCTTATAAAACCAAGAAGATAACAAAACATGTCTTACCATATACCTACAAGAAGATTCTACCAATTTTTGATACCCGAGCTATCCATACATCAAGCTCCCACTAAATCATAACACCACGCCTCTCGTGTATCCAAGTCACCATGACTAATCATACCTACAAGAACTCCCACTCAAATTGAAGTGATGAGATTCAATCACAACCATATTCATACCTTTATAAAACCAACCATGTTCTCTAACCATCTATCCATGTCTCCATACAACCACCAATGCAACTAACCAAAGACAAGTCAAACTGGAATATGCATAATAAATAAACAATATCATAGGTAATACAACCCAAATGAGTTCTACATGAAACTAGTGGGTGATCAATCCACAATACCTACATAGCTCAAAGAATCCAAACAATGCATTCTGCAAATCCAACCCTACATAAACAACTTGCATGTCCAAGACAACCATCTATAGAAAATATATCTATCATGGAGTAACATAGTAACAAGAGGAAATACAAACATCCCTACTCATGCTCAAGGGCATCTAAACCATGATCATAGGAATCCATGTGCAAAATAAATATCTACATCATCATAAAACAAAATCTATCCACATGTACATAACTCACCATGTACATCCATCCATATCGTCAGGCTCTCCAAAAGCTCCAAGTCTACTACCGACTAAATCCAAAGCCACTCATGAATCATGTGCTCATCAATTTCAAAATAAACAACCATGTTAACCATGCTACTAATAAATAGTGTAAATACCAGCAAATATTTCATCAACATAATCTGCAAAACCATCCAAGATGAAATAAAAATAAGGGCACCATCCAAAAATGGTAAATAAACATTGTTGTCAAACCTATAGCCTAACCGACCATGGTTTCCCAACCGAACACACAGGTCAACTCATGACTGACCACGGTTACCCAAAACCAACACCGGTCTCTATAATAGTCATATTTCTCCTTTTTCCACCCTTCAAACTCAAAACAATGCTTCCTCTTCTAAACCCAGCTGAATCACCATCAACTGCAATCCCATAGGGATATCCAGGCACCACAAAATAAACTAGAAGTGACATCACCATGTAATAGAATCAAAATACCTGTAAAACAATGATTTTCCTCCAAAACAACTTGTGCCTCATGCCACTCTGAAAGGTAGCATACTCCTCTCACTTCGTACATGTATATGTGTCCAACCTGTAATGCCAACAACCATGGCTTGCTCCCACTCAACATGAACTCCTCTACACTGCTTCGATAAAAGCTTAAAATCTCTAATATATATATCAGTGAGAAATAAAACCAGATGAAATAAATATAAACCTAATTCCCTTCTTAAAAAATAATACTTCTGCATCATAGAAGTTTGGACTTCTTGTGAAGTAGGTGAATCGCCTTATTTTCATCCATGTGTACTCAACATCTCTCGTTACCAAAAATTGTGTCTAAACATGCCTTTTCATCGAGGATCTTGTCTTCTAGACTAGATAACCTTGTCCTCAATATTCCAACACATCCCTGAAATAAAATTCAAGCCCACCAAATATATATGGTGATAATTTTTACTTGCACACACAATCCAAACATAATATCAATTTCTTTAAAAGAAATAAATAAACCATGAATCATATAGATATACCAGACTCAAAGTCTCATTGGACTAACCGATCCAACTCCATCCTCTTTTGATTCAATCATTGAAGTGATCTATACCATTTCTGCCATGTACGCTTTGTGAAAGAAACTTGATCCTCCAAATAGGACATTAAACCATCCCTGCCCTCTCCTACTATAAAAACATAAATGCTGATTCATTGCCACGGACGATCTCGGTCTCCGACCAGATACCGCTTTCTCTGTAGCCAACGTTAGTTCCCTAAATGATGTCGGTGCTATTGGAATGAACACAATTCCATAAAATTGGAATATTACACCAAATCAGGTTCCTACTCTAACCAAATCTGATAGTTGTGCTAAGCCATTCATTTCAAGAAGTACCCAAATCTTGTACAAAAACTTAATATTAACAATACATGCAATTAAATTACACCAAGATGAAATACATCACCTTACCGGCACCAAGACACTCAACCACATCTTAAACCAAATTACTTACCTCTCTAATGGATGCCTCATCTTCAATCTATGCTAATTTCTCATCTAGTGAATCCTATGCATAACTTCTCCTCTACTTCATACTCATATTTGTAATCCCAAACCATGCATGTGCATCCAAAACATACAAGCACTAGACTACTAAGATAAAATCATACCTCTATACTTCGGATCTGCAATCTAACCAACATGTTTGTGCCTCCAAGAACCAGGGGACACCTCAATAAACAAGACACATTCCATAGTCTCTCAATTTCTTAGATCTTTGATTTTCTGAACATCAATGCATGTTCCCTCTAATCGACCATAGTCACCATGCCGATATTTGTTAAGGAACATCAATTACGCATCGGTTAGCATACCGACATCGGTCACTTTGTCATTTTAAGAAACCTTTCATTTCCAGCTTCAACTTGAGATTTAAATTTCTTCTTGAAATTTTCACATCAAGAAAAACAAACCCTTCTCTCATACACATGTTAGTAAACCAATAACAAAACCATGAATCGAACCTTGCTCTAAAAACTAAATCCATCACTCTATCAAACAACACTTTAATACCATTTGTTGGGAATTTGGGACTGTGAAATAGTGTTATGATTCAATAACAAACAAAATCATCCACACATGATCTAAACAATTCCCCAAAATCTACAACGGTGGAAGTATAAACTATAACAGTCCAAATAAAAACAAAGTACACACATACATAACACAACATGTACCTTGGTTTACCTAATGTGGGATACATCCACCAAAGATAGTGATTTCATATATAATATAACAAAAGTACAAACCAACTCTTCAATACAAGAGTACAATGCATTTCTCAAAGAGTATCTCATCTCCTCCAAATATATAAATAGATCTACATGAGTGAACTACAACCATGCCTCCAAACCACAATTATATCTCACATAACCAAGAACTACTGCATATGTCACATGTGCAAACAAGCTCTCTCTGTGAATCTACAAACAAGACCTCTCACAAGGGTATACCAATGTCCAACCATATATGTGCATCAAGAAGTAATTATTTCCTCCATCTCACCGCATCAACGTGTGCATACAAGAATACTTCCTCTACAATATCTGGATACTATCTATATCCACAAGCTCTCCAACAAGCTACAATACTAGATCTACAATGGACCAACAATATAACATGATCTCATGGATCTACAATACAAGATCTCACAACAACATGTAGATCTACAAGATGAAATACTATGTGCTTTGCATACTATACAAGTCATTACAATGAGACAAGAAAATACAAATGAAATACGGTAGAAGACATAACACTCTTCTCACCATTCGGATGCACCTACTATTTTCTTCCATCCATCTTCTCTCTATTGAAGCTCTATCTTCATGTAACCTTTTTCTTCTTCATCATCTTTAACCAAGGAGAATTAACATTATTCCTCTATCCTTATGTTCTAACCCTATTTTTCTAGCTTATATAAGCTTATACAAACTTAGGGCACCTTAGCTATGCATTTACAACCATCTGATCACTTTTACAATCAACCATCGGATCAAATCCCATGTCTAAAATAAAAACATAAATGCATAGGTAACCGGTGTCGGTTCCACGACCGATGTTGGCTCCTTTTCTAACTGATTTTGGCTCCTTTTCTAACTGATTTCAGCTACTTTGCTAACTGATGTCGGCTCCTTTGTTGACCGATGCTGATTACTATGTATTCCAACAAGGTGTAAAACATGTTATCTATGAAGCAATTCAGCTCCACAACCTAACAATTTTTCACACATATGCTACATATTATACTAGTCTTCATCATATAGGAGTCTAGCATTACATTACTATTCTATCTACATACATTACATGTCACTCCATGCATTACACCTTACACATTTTATGCGTCTAGCATTACATTCTACATACTATACACTCTTAGGCATACTACACCTATTACACACTACACTATACATTGCATTATTATACATCACGCATACTCACACATTCTATTCACCTTGCATTTCACACATTTTATACATATTACATTGGAATATGTACAGATTCCACTTCATCACATGGTTATCTTTTATCATTACATATAGTACATTGTCTTCTACGTGTTGCATTCATTATCTAATGATGTACTTTAGTTCCTCGGTCCATACTTGACTACTGAGGGTTTACAAATCAAATGGACCTTACACATTTACTATTCAAATTTTCACCATATGACATTCCTAGGCTCGTGACATACGCTTTAGGATAAATCATCACCTATTTTATCATTTTGTAGTGGTATACACCTTAGGTTACATCACCACTCCCTCCATTCATCTTATAGTGATATACACTTAGGGATAAATCATCACTCATCCATTCATCTTATAGTGATATACGCTTAGGCTAAATCATCACTTATACGTTCATCTATTCATGATATATGCTTTGGCTATAGGGTTAATGCACTCATCAATTTCTAGGTCACATCTCATCACTACACTTACACATTCATCACAACGTGTTAGACACAACACACTATTCGACCATTTCCCGATGACGCACTCTCATTTATGGTTCATTCTTGACTATTGAGGGGGAAAAATGAACCTCATTGCATACATTTCCATTCACTTAGGGGGCACGTGGCTCCTATCACTCCATCTTGCATTCCATTCCATCCATCCACAACATACTGCATATTATGGTTGCTTTTACTCTTGCTTACTTTTTCTTATTCATGGTCACTTTATTACACATGCTAGTTAGCTTACTTATATGTCATTTATCTATATCATCCACACATGCACATTCATGCCTTTTTCTAGTTTTGATCATAGATACAAGTCTCTTACACATAGCATGAATGCTCATTTTCTACCCTTTTACACTGGTCACTGGGGGCATCCAAATTCCTCTCTTACAAGTGCTATTGTTTCATTTTGTACTTATCACTTTATATTACTTGGTTATACACGCTTTGACATACTAGTTATATTTCTAACATAATAATGGGTGCTTCATGTGTAACATTTATTATGCATGGATATTGGGTTCTATACTTTTTTTACATTTCTGTTATTGATTACGAGCATTTCCATTTGTTTGATGTGCACACTTGTTTTCTTGTTTGCAGCCATGATGGTATTGCATGTCTTGCAACATTTTGAGTGATGTCCCATGTTTGTAGCCCACTTTGTGTGAATTACTATGAATTCTTGCGTGTTTACTACATTTCTTGGTAGCTTTTACACTTCTGTGTAGATTACACATTATCTTCTTACATGCATATGTTTTTGTAATAACAATGATATTTGGCTAGCCATCCTTATTTTTGTGTGCCTTGGTTTTTACCAAGAACATTCCCTTCCCCTAAGGGAAGAGTTATAAAGGACATGCGGTTAGTCCTCTTTTGGGACTACATTCTCCTATCGGTGATGATGCATACACCCCTAAAGAGGGGAGCATCATTTAGGGTTTTACATACTAACATATATATTCCACCTTTGGTTCGATTCGAGTTATATTTAACGAGTGGGTTCATATCGGTGTATGAACCCCATACACAACGGCTTTTACAGAAATGGTGTCCTTAGAATTTTGGGAAGTAGTTACAGATTGGAGTTTACGGTGGGTGTGCCAATGGCATCGGATCACCCAGAAAACTAAGACGATACAAAAATATCTTCACACACATTCAAGGAAGCAGTTAGATCTTGGAGGACATATACCATTTCCTCCCTACACTTCTTCGGCCAGGGTGGTGTGAGATCACCCAAAAAATGCACAGTATAAGATATGTTTCTACACCCTTTCTCTCGACATGGATCAAGTGCACATGTTCCATTTACATTTGTGTATACATGAGTCTTTTACATTGCATTTTTACACATACATATATACATATTTGACTATTTGATCATTTTCTCCTTGTAGGTCCGGCCATATGAGAAACAAGCATTCAAATGGGGACAACAATAAAAACAACATCAATAACAACACTTTGTGATAACACATACTTTACTAACCATGCAGCTACATTACACAAGTGTTCCACCCTAGGTTCACTCTCATCACTTTTTCTTTGTGTATTTTTCATCTTTAGTTTCCACACTCCTTAAACTTTTTCCATTCCATGTTTTTTCTATTCCTTCTGGTGCATTTCTACTACACTCTTCATGAACATCAGGTATGCATCTCTATCTACTTTATGTTACCAATATTTTTGCTCACCAATATAAAGTGGGGCAAAATGTAGTCATAAAATCATGCACTTTAGACATGTATTTATCTCAGTTTCATACTACTATTTAAAGGGTTCTTGAATGAAGAAAGTATTAATTAACCCCCATATTTTGGCCATATTATTTTCTTTTATTTCATCATTACCAACCCTTTCCATCCATATGACCATTCTATTTAGGTCAATTCCCGTCATTTTAGCCTTGACTGGAGTGTTGAAGCTAGTACTGGGGTTCCCGTGGGCACCTTGGTCCCACCAAGGGCGCGCCGGTCCTTTTTTCACTTTACCTCCTCTTTTTGGGCTCTTTATAGCCATTTGAAATCTTTATCTTTCTTTTGGTTGGCTGTTTTGGGGTTAATTATGAAATTAGATCATGAGAACCCTATAAATATAAATTTATGAGACCATAATGAGGGACCTAACATCACTTACTACTATCAATCCATCTAGAGTTTCATCCATCTATTGCATTGGAGATCACTTTCATCCACATAGATCCATCATCAAGGCATAAGGCTAGAACATCTACATCATACTTCATAGGAGAAGTGTTTCTATTCTATTCCATGCACACATTTTACTATATTTTCTACATAGTTATTGCTCGTTACTTCACAAAGTGCACCGCGGAACAAGAACAACCTAGGGAATGTGCACACACACTTGCACATAGAACTACATCAGGTTTGAGATGTAGTGCAGCTCTCAGTTAGTAAGTCCACCATTGTGGTAGTTGAGGTCAGTCATCGACCCCTTCATATGAATTTTTCTTTTTCAGGGTTTGATGGTTATTTTGGGGTCTTACAGTTCTTTATTCCATATTGAGTTATTGGTGACATCCGAAAAGGAAAGCGAAGTTTATGTGACATGTAGCAAGGATTTTAGATCACCTTTTGGCCATATAAAGATTAGTTGGAGAGATTTTTCATAGACCAGGGTGCCCAAATTCTCACTAGAGCACCCACAAGCATCCCATCCCTCTTCCAAGCACTCTAGTCTAGCTAGATCCTCCATCTTCACCCTCTTCGGCACTCCTGCATAGTCATTCCTAGTTATGATTTTTCTAGTCACCTCTGTGACACTCTCGAGACAAGCATCTGTTATCGGCTGATTTCTTTCCTTTTTCCTCTTACACATTAGGGTTTCTATTTTTATTAGTCTTATTATTTATCTCATTTACATATTATCTTAGTGCATTTATTTTTTACGTTTATATGTCCTCTTAGATTAGATTAAATATCTATATACTACATAGTTAGTCCATTTTTAGTTAATCGGGAACGTCACATTGCTTGAAGGATCGGCATTTGAGAACGCACTTGTCGGTCGACCCTTGTGTGGGGCACATATATAAAGGATAAAGGGCCATCCCTAGTTTTCCCACCCATATAAGTAGGTCACTAGGGTTAGGACTTCCCAAGTAAACTTATGATGGTGGTGGTTTCTCGTGGGTAATTGTAGAGGGAGAATAGTTTTGATTTTGAATGTGATTGAAAGCATTATATTTCCCTAAATATTGTGTAGGTTGCGAAAGGATGAACATGCTCTAATTATCTCGATCTTATATACAAACATTGATATCACATCACCTAGTAAAGGTTATGAGTTATGTTTGGTTGTGTGTTGAGCATTGTTGGGTTACAAAGGCACATGATACCCTACTATAAATTGATCATTTTTGGACCACCCCATTTTAGGTATGTTTTCTATTTTAGGAGGCTAGGTGGCAGTTTTGTTTTGTAGAAGAGAATTTGTATACTCTTGCATCTTGTCTAGGGATAATTCTATAACATTAAGATGTTCACCACTTTGAGTGAAGCATGCTATAATTTCATCATTGGGCATTGGATGGGAAGATAAAGAATCGAGTGCATGCTGATTTGAGTTCTAGATAAGACCTATGGGTAAAACCATGTTCTCCCATGAACGTTGTGTTATTAGAGTTGGAGAACTCTGGTTGTGCATTGTGGTTAGGTTGGTCTATCTCCTCAATCCTAACTGTTGAGTTGGTTTTGAATCCTTGAGGAGGATACATGTGAGGAGATAGTAAATTTTGTGAGTAATTATCACCTACCCAAATAGTGAGGGTGATTGTTTCATACCCACTTGGTTGTAGTAGGATTCAAGACCTAAGATATGTCTATTGTACTCTTGACCAAACATATTCGGGGTGTATAAATACTTTCTCAATAATGGGAGAGAGGAAATGTGGATGAAATAAATAAAAGAAAGAGGGAAGCGAAAAGGAACTATTCCTTCACACCAGTTCACCAATTTTGTACACTTGAGAATCAACACGTGACTCCTAGATGCAAGCAACCTCTCAAGGTCCTAATAAGATGGTCAAAATGAGAAGGATGGGATGGTAATATGTTGGATAAATAATAGGTGGGTGGAATAGATGGAGATGGCAATAAGAAATCAAGGAAACCTAATTTTCTTGACTAGAAAATGGGAATTTACTCGTTGAGGGAAGTAAACGCCTATCTTACTTTCTCAAGGGTGATATTACGATCAAGGATGATCTGTGTACACAATTCATAGTCAATATCAGTGGAACTGAATAAGACTCTACTTGGTTGTGGAACACGGGGGAATTTTCCTCATCATCTACGAATTCCTCTTCAAAGAGGTTCATGAAGATATGACGAACGATGGGGTAGGGACAAGTTTAGTCTCTACCTAACTATTTTTCCTAGAACTCCTTGATGGTAACTACCTCTTCATTCAAATTAATTAGTTGTTGAATAATTCTAGGTGGGACTTTGGTAGTTCTAAATATAAGCTAACAGAAACCTTGGTCAATGTCTGTCAATCATGTATTTATGTTTGGTTGTGGCACGGTTGGGTCGCAAACTCTACATATTGGTTATCATGGACCATGAATGGTCATGTGGGCATAAGCTAAGCAATTATGGAAACAAACAAGCATACAAGCAACCAAAGGGGACTAAAGCTAATATCAGGTATCCTAGGTTGCTATGGAAATGAGGTAAATTTTGTTCATTCCATATCTAATTAATCTAAATTCCTATTTTTAAATAAACAAAACAAAAAAATATAAATTAAATGAAAATTTAATTAATTCCCCTTTTAATTTAATTAAATATGATTGCATCTATTTAATCAAAGAAGCACAAAAATAAACTAACTACTTTTTTTTGGTATTTTTGAAGAAGCTTTTAAATGTAGACAAGTAAAATAAATCTAATTACTTCTAAGCTATGTTTTTGGATTTTCTGTTTACTGGAAACAAATAAAATAAATCTACAGATAAAGGAAATTTCTTCTAAATTAATTAAATCCTATTTCTACACTAAAACAAAATAAACAAGGAATAATTGGATGTGGATATTCCTCTATTGTTGGATGTGAAACTTAATCTAATTAAACACATGTTTTTCCAATTTATAATTTTGGATTACCTACTTCTTCTAAGTGCCTTATCTCAAAGTCACGGGAAGAAATGAGGCTCCTTAGAAGTAATTTCTTCTTCCCTTGAAAATTCCCGATAAAACAATATATGCACAAACAATCTAATTGTGAAGAAATAAAACATGAAGCACATATTCATTAGCTTCCTCAAGATTCTTTGCCTTACAGATCCACATGGATAGTTAGGAAGGAAGTTTTCAATGGAATCTTTTCTCATGTGTACATGAAATCTAATTGATTGATAAAATAAAAGCTACAAGTATTATAAATGAAAGAAATGAAGAAATATTGTGCACAAGAACTTCCTCCAAATCCTTTCCCAAGAAAATCCATAGGGATAAGTTGAGAAGGAAATATCAATAGAAGCTACTTACGGGAATGAATAACTTGTTAATTCTAATTTCTTAAAACAAACTATTGATTTGACAACAAATTTAAATCTAGATTAAAAATATTTGAAGAAATTAAATAACACTTCCAACCTGGATATGTAGAACTATGAAAATGTCTAGATGTGGTTGTGTTTCTCTTTATCCCCTCGGCATCTTCTCCAGAGACGAGTTCAATTGCTCCAAGGTGTTGTGCTAGTTGTGGAAGAAAATCAAGGAATAGGAAGAGTGTTGGAGTAGACTGGTTGCAAGCAGACTAGTAGAAAATACATGTAGGAGCGAGAAAAAGAAAAGACTGATTATTTTATGTGCTTTCTGGAAATATTTCAACAGCATCACAATGCAATTGAAACCAATAATCTCCAACTAATGATTTGGGAAAAATTTGGCGGGAAGAAGCCTTGCACACTTAGTAATCAAGAAGTGCGGATCATCCACAAAAGGCTCATTCAATAAGCTAAGAATAGTAAGGAATGAATAGGAGTTCCATACATTTCTCAACAAGCTCAAAATCATGGGAAATGGTTTAGAAAAGTGTGAAAAGGCACTTTAGAAGCTTGTAACACACGTATCGAACTGGAATTTTAAGTCTCGATAAAATCACATGAAACCACTTGTCTGAGTAGACTAGTGGTTACGCAACTATCCCAATGGTTGCGTAACTTCCGGTCTAGGAAGACCGGTGGTTCTTGAACCATTGAGGTAGTTACACAACTTAAAGGAAAAATGCTAAGGAAAATCGGTGGGAAGCATTTGTGAAAGCAAGTAAATATAAGGAATTGATAAGTAAAGAAGAATAAGTCATATAGGCATGCTATAAACAAGGAAATGGGACCTAGATATCATCATTTATTCTGGAAATGAAATTTATCATCATAGGGTATTTTTACCATTCCACCAATGTAGCACCATGCAATTTTGGGTGTGTACAAGTGATTAACTGTAAACCAAACAAGCAAAAAAAACCACTCTATATATGAAAAATAAGACATATCAACATAGGTAGATCACATTCGGAGATAGAAAAAACATAAATAGCATCATCATATAATAATCACATCTAATCTACTCATACATCTATCTATAATCATTTATCCAACATCATAATAAAATGTTATATAACTATCATGAGCTAATCAATGCCAAATATCCATATAAGAAATTCAGTACACAAACATGATACACAAACAAAATCAACATCTTTATAGCTGGAGGTTCTTAAATACACTTGAGTTTACAAAAATGTGTCTCATAAACATATGATACATCTCATCATAGTACAATCAAAACTCCTAGATCTAGCCGAGTCATCTCTCAACATGAATCTCTCCTCACACCTAATTACATGGTTGTTACGGTGATGATGAGTGTGGTCTTGCCCCTCTATTAGTGCATGGGATTTCAATCCTAGTGGCCCCATCACCGAAGTTGTGTTAACTGAGGCCCATAACATGTCTAATGCGACAACCTCTATGACTTTCTCACCCTCATCCTCTATAAATATATAGGGAATTTCAATCCATTGCACAAATATATCATACAAGTTCCTATAATAGGTGGCCTCATCCTATAACTATGTAATATTATACAACATGTTTTTAACCCCCTTTGATCATGAGGTTATACGAGCTATATCTCACTCCCGAAATAGTATATGCTTCACTACTTAGGTGGAATACCTCTTCTCATGAGTTGTATCTCTCTCTCTGCAAGCGGAGTTGTCCCTCTCTGTTGTATTGTATCTCTCTCGGTTGTGCGGTCATACCCATCCATGTAAGTTATATTTCACTCTATTATAGTGATGTCTCGCTCTCTGTAGTCCTATGTGCTAGCACAACCATGAGTCATGCCACCTCGGTGATTAACTAAGATATGGTAATTTATCAATTAATCTAAATAGAAACAGAATGAGATAATAAAATTTTAAATCTGAATATTTTATTTTATTCTTTGAATGTATTGGAATAATGAAAATAAAAGGGGTATTGTACTAACCTAAAATTGACTTACCTCGTTATGTGTTGGACTGAAACATGTTGATGTGCGAGACTAAAAGGATGTGACTAATGACAATGAGTTGAAAATATTCTTGGACTAGGGCACGTGGAAGGGTGCCAATGTGCTCTGTCTATGATCCGCAATCGTAGTCTGAGAAAATTTTAGGATTGAATCTAGCGAGTGTCATAAGGTCTTTGCAATATCTTTGAATTTTTGACACGGTTGTCGTAATACCATCACTTATATCACCGTAAATGTAATGTGAAGATCCACCTGCAAAACCCTATTCAAAGCATTAAATTCTAAAAAATAAAAAAGCATATGAATAGGTCGGACTAACCTTAGTTTCCACAATGGTGGACTTATGACTAAGTGTTGCACTACATTCCAAATCCCATGTAGTTCTATGTGCGTGTGTGTGTAATTTTGTGCCTAGGGTTCCCTAACGCCAATGATGCAAAAGTAGGGGGAAATAAATAGATGTAAAAATGCAAATGGTGGATGGAATGGAAAGAATACAACCCTTTTCCCCTATGCTTGTGTGATGTAAATGTAGAAGGTTCCCAAATTTAGTCCCTTGCCTTAGTAGATAGTTTCCCTTGATAGTAATATGTCCGCCCATAATGTAGTGATTATGTTATGTCTATATAGGGATATATTTTTCAAATTTTGACACTAATGACCAGAAATGCTGACTACTACCTAGAGGAATGCACAGGGAAACAAAAATACCGAACTCAAACAAAAACATTAGAACCAAAAGTCACGAAAACAAGGGCACCTAAAACCACGGACTGGGAGCCCTAGGGTACCCTAGAGCTACCTTGGGTGCCCTAGTGTAGGACTGGAGATGACAATTAAGAAAATTATGACACCTAAGACTCCCTAAAAGATACCCAAAACTATATAGACAAATGATGATTGTACTAGACAAATAACAATGATGACCAACTAACTAACGACATGACTAGGGGATGGGTCATTAGTGAATAATTTTATTACACAAGATCCATATACAAAATAACATACTTGGTGGTATAAATGTAATAGTAAGTGTGTGATTTTGTGACTACAATCAGTTGTCGGCCTCATGATCTATACATCATGGTCATCATTGGATGTCAACCCTTCAAATCTTGTTATCTTAGCCACATACCACAATATCTTTTTCGTAACTATATGGTAAACCCATTGTGTGTCCTATGTTGTGCCTAATGGTCCTGCCTATATTGTACTTAGTGCAAGTTATGTAATGGTAACCCTTGTGGTCCCCCATTTACCTCATCCATCACCACCATCCCATCCATCCCATCCCCTACTAGGAATACCATCATAGTTGATGCAACGTCACTACCTGTAACTTTAGTCCTTCTAGCACTACTTTTTGTGGCTGCCCCACTCTCTATGACTATTGTTATCATGGTTCCACTACATGTGATATCCCTCTGCCTCTATACCTTGGTCATCCACTCCCACCAATCCTAACTACTCAAAATTTGTGTTACCTTATCGGCTAGTCCATTATCATATATAATCTTTTACAAATTAAACTTGTTATTCAATCCCTTAATAATCTCATCATTTTTATTATCTATGCTACTAATTTGTTCTTTAAAAACTCCCTACAAATCTCCATAATCATTTACCCATCTATTAAACCCTTGTGCATTGGTGTTTTCATTAATGTCAAGTGGCATTTATGGAAAAGGTGTGAGTAGTGAATTGAGGATTAGTCAAGGGTCTGAAGGTTGATTGGTAGTGCCTTCTCAATGATGTTTGGAGCTCATACAATGGATTCATGATGATTTTAGGATGTTGCAAGCTCGGTCGATTAGGTTAGTGCCCACTAGAGGTGTGGGGAAGATTAGTGTTATTTTCTTAGGTGTCCCATAGGTCTGATATGGTTTCTTAAGGATGTTCAAGATCGTCTAGAGTAGTCATTAGGTCAAGTGTTGCAAGTTACATTTGAACTAGAGCATTTAGGCCTATTTCTAGAGCCTAATAAGGTGTAAGAGCTCAAATAATGGCATGAAAATCCTAGATAAGAATGGTATGAGCTTAGGAACACTTCCTAAAGTATGTAGGAGAATATACGGGGTTTACTTTATCCTTTGGAGGAAAATTTGAATTTTACACTAAAACTACCTTTGAGAACTAGTAGTAGAAGCTTAGACAAATGAGACGGTCTAGACTGTAAATGTCCATTCATGAGAAACCAAGCCATGGATCATGTAGAGGGAGGTTTTTTAGTGCTTTGGGTCAAGTTTCATCAAATTTTGAAGAAGATTGTTCAAGTTATTCAAGTTTTACCAAAACTAGGTAAAGTGAGAAGGGCTAAAACAATGACATGTCTTCTTAGCACCCAAAAAATTATCAAGCATCCTTCGAATAAATAAAAATGTAATGTTTTAAGATCATTCCAAGACTGAAATTTTGGAAAATGTTTCAGGTCAAAAGGTGGAAGAACAAGAAATTTATTTTCATTTTTCTAACATGGTTCATTCTCTCTCCAAACCTCATTCCTGAAACGATATGCACGAAATGATTTTGTTTGTCTCCAAACCACTTGTGTAATAGTTATTCAAGTTCTTAGGTTTGAATAATAATCCTTCCAAGTCAAAATGATTCCTTTGGTGACTTTCAAGCATGATTTTTAATTGTAATTCTTACTCACTGTTTGCAAGTTGTGTGTTTTTTTGTCATGATGCTTAGAGAAAGAATTTGTATATAAGCATGATTATGAGCTAATAAATGATTATGAACCCTTATATAGGTCATAAATGATTTTTTTATCTCACAATTTCATTTATGAAGTGATATCCATCTTGAGTTGGCATTTCCCATCAAACTATCTTGTATGGTGTAGTCAATAAAACATCAATTTGAGTTGCATTTGTGGACTTCATTTCATATCTCATGTCTACCAACAGTTGGAGATAGGAAATTGATCTCATTTGAGATATTGGTGGTTGTGGTTGGCTATAATTATAAATATTTATTTGCAATAATACCTCATATGAGGACTATCCAAAGAGTGACTTAAGTGTCGGGGCACATGGTCTTGGAAATGACCAAGTTTCATCTCTATATTCCTTCAAGTGGTGATTGCAAACAGGATGGAAAGATAATTTAAGAAAGTTACTCCTCAAAACAAGTCATTAGAGCTTGATACATAGGTTACTACATGTAATCCCATTCATTCTTGAACACCGGTTCTGTCTTCCTATAACACTCATACTTTGTATGCATTCTTTGCCTAAATCTTGAAGCTCTATCATTGTGAAGTGGAATATAATGCTTGAAGTTGTGGTAAGGACATTTATCAAAGTATCCATCCAATTTTTGGCATAAAAGTGTAAACTAAAGTGTTATAATTCTTCAAAATGTGAATGAGGGTTTAGTTTTTAAAACCCTAACTCGGTCTATTTTTGAATATCAACAAAATTTGACCTCTTAAACTATGAAGTGAAGCCTTTTGTATACATAGTGAGTTGAATATCACTTTCTCCATCCTCAAATGTGTCATTAGAGTTATTGATGACAAGGGTATAGTATAATCTTGCTCAAACCTTGGAAGTTGTAAATTTTTGCATACAAAAATGTACATGTTCGATCCAATGCATAAGTTGAGAAGAAATTGATGAATCCATTCCCTTTGTAGCTTTATAAAGAAGACATATAGTGCACAATCCTCCATCTTCATGATTGAAACAAGTTAAAATCTTGTTTGATGTGGATCCAACTCTAAGAGGTTGAAATACCTCCAAAACACACAAACAATTTGCAAAACAAATAGAAGCTTCAAAATAGCTTTCTTTTCATTCCAAAATTAACACTAATCTCTTACAACATTATAATATTCCTTTTATTTCCCACTCTATAAGAAAACACTAAAACTCTAAAAATTAAAACACCTCGGATGGACCCCAATTTTTACGTACAAAATATGCCTTTGTAAATTAAGGCATACGTTAAATATTGGCTTATTACATAAAATAAAACAAAAGATATTAAAACTCTAAGTGCTAGACAAAACCACCAAAAAGGGTCGAGCCAATTTTAAACCACTAGATGAATGAATTAGGCCCCAAAAAGATTTTGAAAAGTCACTATTGACAATTTTTGAACTTGTGGAAAAATGGGCAACTCAAAACTTTATTAAGATGGATAGAATAGGTGAAGTATACCTAACCTAGGGAGATCACATCAGATTATGTCATTCTTACTAATTTATTTAAAATATTACATGAAATCTATAGCCATGTGTAATGTTACAAAATGTAACAGATCACATAGTCTCTAATTTCATGACCATCATCAGCAAAAGAACACAAACCCCGAAGGACAGTTGTGTTGTCTTGATGAGGACATCTAATTGCAGAATAGGTGAAGTGCAAAGTTTTGGAATAGCAAACATAAGTGCAGATCTCAAAAAATCATAGTTCATTACTAAATGTTACAAGTTCTACTTAATGTTCTTTCCTTATAATTAACACATTCAATTTTATGTTATTGAGTTGTTTAGTTCATTATACATCCACACAGAAAGTAGAAATGCAGAAAGAGATATACAACTCATTTACATAATTCAATGTTTTTATTCACAAGGAGAGTCAAATGGTTCCCATACAAGCCATGGGATGTAACTGAAAAGTAAAGTACAACTACTAAAAAGAAAGATACACATGCATGAAAGAGGAAGCAAAAGTATGAGGTGAACCCATCATTGCCTTGTATATTCTTCTTTGTGAGAGCATCTCCTTTCCAACCCTTCATCCTCAAGTCATGGTACCTAAAAAGAAAAACAAATCAACCATCAATTACGAGCTCAGGGATCAAACCATATTCCTACACTATCCTACTTCGTGCATATGAATCTTCCCTAAACAGGAGATGTATTCTACTTGAAGGAAAAACTACATGCATGCTTTAATCACTCAGAAAGAAGGAAGTGAAAAGAAAGAAGAAAACATGGACATAAGAGAGGCCAAAAAGCCTAAATATTTCCTAACTATTTTACTAAGTGTGCAGGTACATATTGCATCCAAAGAGAGAAATAAATAAGTCATAAGTACATGCTAAGAAGAAGCAAAGGTGTAACTCAAAGTTCAGCAAACATTCTGCAAATGGAAGAGGTTAGAGCTCAGAAGAGAGAATGGAAGATAGAAGTACACTTTTTACAAAGATGAAGCATAATCAAATTTCAACAAGCTAAAGCTAAAATCAAAAAGGATTACAGCTGAAATAGGATGAGAGAGAAGATTTTGGAAAAATTTTGACAGGGCTTCGCCATGTAAAATCAACATTTCAGATTTTTAGCATACATATCAAAGTTGTAAATGAAAGGAAATACATTATATAATGCAAAAAAATAATTCTTTATAACTTAAACAACTAAAGTGAATTGAAATTCCAAGATTATCTTACAATTTCAGCTTTTCTAAGTTGTAGTTTTCAAAATGAAGAAAATATGAGAGCACAAAATTACTACAATATCAATGAAGTAAATTCATTCAAGAAGGTAGTACTCATCTACAACATAAGCAGAAGCCACTATAGGTGAACAAAATAATCTATCTCATGATGATATTAAAAGTAGATACAAGAACAGTTTGAAGTAAGCTACAAAAGACACAAAGTGCATGAATGATCATCATATAGTAGCTATACAAGCAAAGACCATATCAAGCTACAGGTCTTCATGAGCCCAACTTTCAGAATAGAGGGGATACTTGCAAGCAAGGAACATGTCTAGTTTGAAAATGTTTTTGAAAGAGAGATAAGTCTGGGGAAAAATTTGGCAGGGCTTCGCCCTATAAAACCAACATTTACAAATTTTTCAACATCTATATCAAACTGAAATTAAAGAAACGAAGTGAAAGTAATAGAGTAAAGTATCTGAATCAAGGCTTGTGCCAAATAGTGATATCAAAATAAATCAAGAATTGCTTAAAATTACTGTAGATATCAAAGAGTATAAGTGAAACTTGTAGTTACAAAGGCCCATCTAAGAATTTGAAATAAAGGAATACAAATATTGCAGGTTTCAAACTTACATTTAGAAATCATCAAATTCAGATTTTGTTTTTCAAATAAGTAAACAATACCTCATGCTAAGAACAAAGAAGGCAAGCATGTAAAACATCATTACCTTTTCTAGGAGAAGATCAAACTTGGAGTAGAAAGGTTAAATGGTGCATCAGATCATCATCTTCAGAACACAAGGTAAATAACATACAAATGGCTCTCATATCCAAGTCAAAGAGTTGTAGAGGAGTCAAGCATACAGATATAGTTTTAAACAAGATAACACTTTATTTTCTTCAAAATAACTATATATTGCAGTCCCAAGATGATGGCAGAACTAGTTTATGAGTTTGAAGGATTCAAAAAGTACAGTCAATGAGATAAGTAAAAGAAACTATCAAAGTGAAGCCACTATTCCAGTTCCAAATAACAAGTAAAGGGAAACTTCATCATTAGAACAAATTCAGAGCTACAAAAGTTATAATAACCCAAATCTAAAGTATAAATGTCTATTCAGAATAGGGATATCATTTCAGGCTCGGAGTAAAAGGGATGAGTATAACTCAAGACTGTAATCAAAGAATTTACTCTCAGCCAAAGAACATAATTTCCTTAATGAAGGTAGTCTCGGAATAGCATTTTACATTAATATAACTGGAAGAGCTACAAAAATGGAAGATACAGGTGTTCAGAATAGCCTCCAAGTAATGTATCAAAGAATAACATGGTACAAAGCTCCAAGTCATCAAAACATTGGCTACTTCAAGTAAAAGCTCAAAAAGGAGGAAAGGCCGAGCTTCAAGAAGAAAATGGTGGCCATCGTGGAGTATAGGACACCAATGGAAAATAGGTTTTAAAATAAATCCATATCAAAACCCCTGCAATCACACAATGGTGATAAACCCACATGGCCGTAGAGGAATAAGAAAAAGAAATCACAGAGAAAAAGCAGGCCCATAAGGACATACAGATAAAACTCTCAATGAAAAATCCAGATCTAGAGATAGTCAAGCAAAATATGAGATACCCAGAACGTAAACTATCTAGCAAACTCTCTAAAGACGTTTTGAGGAAAGCTAACAGTAATAACCGAGTAAATCATGGTGACACAAGTTTATCAATATCAAGCAAAATAGAGTATTTATACTACTTGAGCCATCCATAAAAGGGGTGAATCCAAAGTTACCTCTAAACCATGGCTGAAAGAAGTTCAAATGGTAAAGGAGCCACATTCTGACCAGAGATTTTAAGAAGAACGGTTGAAAACCAAAATCATACAAGCATGTATTCACATTTGCATAGGGCCAAGCTCCAAGATAACAAGAATGGTGGCCTCAGTGAAGAACACAAAGGGTCCTTTCCACAAAGGCCGAGCTCAAAAAGAAGAAACCAAGCTTAAAAATGACCACATAGAGCTAATAAGGCCGAAAGAAATCAAAATCGAGCTTCAAAGCCCCAACAATGGCGGATCTCAGAAAAGAACAAAGATAAACACTAAAATGCAGAGGCAAGAAAGAGTCATAATACCAGTCTGAGGGAAAAGCTGAATTAACAAAACTCGAAAGGAACATAAATGGTGTCCAGAAGTCTCACTGAGTTCCAAAAACTCATAAAAACACATTCACAGGAAAAACCCTTTTTCATCAAAAAATCAAGCTCATCGATACAAGACAGATATTGAAATATCACATGAAGATTTCCAGGGCCAAAAATGAATAGAGCCGAGCTCAAAAATTTCAACCATGGCATCCAAGAAAAATTTTCTAGGGCTTCGCCCTCAAAACCAGATGTGAAATGACCAAATGAGGGACTTCGAGTTGTTTTAACTCACCCACTTGAGCTCAGCCTAACCTAACTCACCTGGAGTTAGCGATCAACGATAAAAAAACATCAAGTACATAGATCAATGGTCTAAAAATGAGCTCAGAGATCAAAGAATAACCACGGCTAGCCTCCCACCGACCACATTAATTTTGGCTTTAAAACCCTAACCACAGTTACAGATCAATGGTCACCATGGAAAAGGTACAGAGATCGACATCCCAGATGATCACCAAATTTCCACACAAACCCGAGTTATTCTCTTTTGATCAGGGGTTAGTTACAAATGCCACCACCAATATTTCCCAAGGGTTGAGTCACCGTGAGAAGGGGACAACCCACGTGTCCTCCAAATAATAATCATGGCCGATCAACATCATATTGCTAATGATCACCGAAAGGTGGATCTCTAAAGTACATACCATGCAATATATCAAATAAACCAAATTCCGACCACATTGTGCCCAATGATCACCTAAAAGGTGAATTCCAAACTACATGCTACCAACTATGCAAAAAAACGACACATATATACATGTGTATAATTAATCAAAAGGTGGTGGATATAGTGGCATGTGCCATATCAAATGGTCAACCCCTTGAGTATTATGCTAAGTCCACACAGTGGCCAAACCATGGTGGAGTGGAGAGGTGGTCCCCACTTCAAGGAGGTTGGGTTAAATTTCAAATTTTATCCATGTGATCACTAGCAAATAGAATAGGTGTCAGCATCAGAGACAAAGGTGGTCCCAATCAGATTATTTTGGATGGATTATTTTGCAAAGTATTGCAAATAAATGTAATTATTTTTCTCACATACAGGGAGTTGTATTTTTGCATGCCTTCACAAGAAGACAAAATAGAGAAGAAGATGAATTTGCATGCTCAAAGGAGTGAGACTTGCCTAGCAAGCAATTTTATTATTAGCAAATTATTCACCCATTCTTTTCTTAAAATAGAATAGTCAACTTTAGTTTGACTAGTATTGTATTTAAGGCCATTAGTGCCTATTTTTAAACTACATGCTCTAGTTTGTATTATTTTATCCCTTTATTTATTATTAGATAAAGGATAAAATTAGGATGCATGGGCGAGTATAGCCTTAATCTATTTTTAGGAAGGGTGGGAAGGTTTATTTTGCTATATATTGTGCACCTTTGCAAAGCACAAGGGGATTCCTGGAGGACTTTTTGATATATGAGTACTGAAGAAAATTTTGCCAGTTTTTCCCTCTGAGTGTGAAGTGTTCTCTACCTTTCCAAGTTATTTTGTAGTCTTGTGTATGTTATATCAATCTTGTGAATGCAAATTCCCTGATCAACCACCTTACCTTCTGCACAATTTTTAGTCTTTTCTGCTTAAATTTTAATGTGCATGTTAACTTATTAGTACTATTGTGATCCTCCCTCAGTGTAATCAAGTGTTTTGCCCTTAGATATTCTACGAAAACTATTGGTTTGTGCATCAAGAATCCTTCCCAGATCAGTTGTGCATATACTCAATCAAATCCTCATACAAATTTGGTGTATCACCTTAGTTTTAATCATTTTTTACAATCATCTTTTACCCTAAAACTTCCAGAGAGTAGTTTAGTATACACCAACAAGGAACCGACCTTGATACGAGACTCACCTCAAAATAGGTATACCCATAGACCTGAGGTGTTTCCATTATATCTACGAAAAGAGAGATCATTTGTGAAAGCTTAGAAAACCTACAACTATCTCTCTACAGGGTGCACTTTCGAGAGATAACAATTTTTGCATGCTCGGTGGGACAAAGAATCAGATCTGCATGTGATTTTTTCAGATCTATAGTAGATTTATAGCAAATTAAAAGTCACTTTCGGGAGCAGACTGCAACTAATTTATTCTAAAGATTTATAATCTTTTGGCAACTCCATATAGCTGAATTCATACTAGTATTGCAGCATGTTCCATGCCTAAAGTGACTACAAGATCATTGGTAAGAGGGATTCCTTCTGATTTTGTTTCTTTACCTTTGAATTTTGCTAGAAGGAGAAGAGTTGGTAATACTTTGCCTTATAATAGACCTGGTTTTGGTAACCTCCTCCTAATATTCCTTCACCACGTATAAATTTTTCTATCAATATCCTAGTTTTTCCAATGGCCCAACAACCACCTAGGAATTTTGTGCCCTTTACTAATGGCAGCCCATTAGTAATTCTAGTTTATCATGATATTCCCAACGCTGCCATGAAAATTTTGCCATCATTTACGGGTGAAAATCAGGTTACACTAGCTGAACATATCAAAGATGTTGCAGCCCTATGTGTAGTCCATAATATCACTCATGAAGATGTAGCTCTAAGACTCTTAGCTGCATCTTTTAAAGGGCAAGCCTTGCAATGGTATAGAAACCTAGAAATTGGAAGCATAGGAACTTGGGATATTTTAGGTGAAAAATTATTGAAACAGTTCCAAGATAACTCAGATCATTTGTCTCTCATTGAATAGTTATCTACTATTAAAAGAGCTCCCAACGAATTTATGTCTAGTTTAATATCCATTTTGCCAGAACTTGGGAGAGAATTCCAGCAAGTGTCAAGCCTCAAGCTGATCATGTTTTCCTTTATTATCTTAGAGCATTAAACAATGATATCTCAACTATGATTCAGTCAATGGGTGGAGAGACACTCCCAACAGAGCTTATGATATTGCTATCCGAGCTGAAAATAGCCTTATTCAAGCTGGAAAGTTAGCACCAAGGCCATCAATGCCATTTATGGTAGATTTAGCACCTATTCCTCAACCTATTACAATCATAGAGCCCACTATTGTAGCTCCATCAGATGATGTATTCAAAGCTTTGCAGACTATGGGGAATAAGTTGACTTCAATTGAGAACAAAATTGCATTACCTAGCAGACCCTACCAGGCTCCTTATCAGCCCTATCAATAAAATCAACAAAACAGGAAGCCCTATAAATAGAATCAAAATTATAGGCAGCCTTACCAGCAAAGGTAGTTTGAACCAAAGGCTCCTAGTTCTTATAATGCTTTAGTTCCAATTAATATGGCTATAGAGGAGTGGTGTCAACCTTGTAATCAACCTCATTCAGCTGCAACTTGCCTAAATACTTTTCTGAATCTGAATCTTGTTGCACAACCTCAATCTGAAACATTGTTTATGCCTCAAATGGAGGGTGGTTAGCAAGAAACTCATGTTCAGAAAGCACTTGAACAAATTTAGTCAGCTTTAATGAGAAGGATTTCATTACAGTCACTACTAGGGCTCAAGGGAGGGCTGCTGAAGATCAAAAGCAACAAAATAGGCCTATCTTGCCTACCGTCACTGACAAGACTAGCAACAGCTCCAAAGTCAACTAGCAACCTTGTTGTTCCTCAAAAAATCAGCAGTGTTCCAGTTGATAAAGGCCATCAAAAACAGCTATAGCCTGATCCAAGAAGACTGTTTATACCTCAGATATCTAAGGCAGCTGAAGCAGAATCGATTTTGCTAAATCCTATTCCAAGACAGTGGATTTTATCTTCAAGACAGATGCTTCTTTTAACATTGTTGATGTAATGAAAAATCATAATGTTAACATCTCAATGTGGGACACTCTAAGTATTCCTAGACAACAAGATTTACTTTCTCATGAACTAGCTAAACTGCAGATTTCTTCAAATACAACAGAGAAGGAAGTTCAGAAAATAGATATGGTCCTTGGAACGTTTGAGCAAGACCGTATTAAGGAAGTTAAGTGGATGGTTTAGAAAGTTTTGAATGCTCATGACATTAAGAAACCACCACCATTTTATTTATCACTGATTATTGGAGAACATTTAGTTCATAATTGCATGGTGGATAGTGGTGCAAGTAGCACAGTTATGCCAAAAGTGATTGCAGAAAAAATAGGCTTACAGTATGAGCCTACAGAAAGGAACATCTTATAGCTTGATGGAACTGCAACTAACACGGTTGGTATAATAAAAATTTGGAGGTAACGTTACATGCTTGTCCAAATGTTTCTATTCTGCAAGATGTTACTGTTGTTGGACTTGCCTCCATACTTTGCTTTATGCTTATCTAGAGATTTCACAACAAAAATAGGAGGTTATCTCTCTTCAGATTGGTCCTTATTTTTCACCACACGTTATGGAACTAAGGTTACTATCAATTTAGAGCCATTGGCTAGATTTCACATTGAGCCTTACTCTTCAAATGTAGTGGCTAATTATTCAGCCCTGGATCAATCTGATTTTGATGAGGTAGCTCATGTTTCAGCATTAGATGGTGTTTCTAACCTGTTTATGGATGAAAAGACAGTTGAAGAACATGCTCATGATCCTTTTAAGGAGGTTGAAGAACATCTTTTTGGTGTGTATTGTATGCATGAAGAAAATTCACCACTTCCATTGTTGTCCAAAATAGATGATTCAAGAAGGAATTTGGAAGCTTCATTTTGATGGAGCTAAGAACAAGAAAGGACAAGGAGCAGGCTTGATGCTCACTTCCCCAAAAACGAGAGGTATTTCTCATCTTTGAGTCTCCAATTTACATGCACTTGTAATGTGGCTGAATACGAAGCATTAATTCATGGCTTACTTTGGGCCAGAAAGAGAGGTATCAACACATTACAAATCTTTGGTGATTTTGAGTTGGTTATCAATCAAGTAAAAAACTTCAATGTTTGTAAGAATCCACTAATGAAGTCTTACAGACATAGAGTTTCAAACTTAATGGAATATTTTGAAGCTATTAATATTCAGTCTATTCCTAGAGCTTGAAAATAAGCATGCAAATAGACTTGCAGTAGTTGGTGCTAGTTTTGAAGTGTTAGAACAGATTGAAAATAACAAAATTCAGCCCCATATTAAGCTAATTGTTAGGCCCTCAATACCTGATAATGATTTAAATTGGCAAGTTTTTGAAAATGATGATCAAATCTACGAGTTTTGGAGTAGAAGTGAGTTCTCTCACGAGTTAATCAGGATAAGTTACAACATTTATATGGTGATTAGATTATTCAGTTAAAGAAAAATAAATTGCCTTGAGGTCTGTTACATTGGAAGACATCTTCAGTACTGATGATCAATTAAGAAAAGACAAAACTAAGATGTCAACACATGCTGATAACTATGAAGAGATTTCAATTGATGAAGGAAAAAGTTATTTCTTGGAAAGGTATGTTCCTCAGCTGAAAAATAGTCATTTATTAATCTTTGCAAAGAGTTTAAGGATGTCTTTTCTTGGAAATACCAAGACCTAAAAGGATTTGATCCCAGTCTAGCACAACATACAATCGAGTTACATCCAAATGCTAAGCCTGTAAGACAGAAACAAGAGGCCTATAAATCCAAAAATAGAACCTCTGATGAGGAAAGAGTTATCCAAGTTGATCGAATCAGGTATTATTTTTCCAGTTAAGCATTCAAGTTGGGTAGCTAATCTTGTTCCTATTAGGAAGAAGAATGGTGAAATCAAACTATGTGTAGATTTCAGAGATCTTAATAAAGCTTCATTAAAAGATCATTACCCACTTCCAAATATGGATCATATTTTGAGAACGGTCTCAGGTTCAAATAGACTATCTCTTCTGGATGGTTACAGTGGCTATAATCTCAAATAGACTATCTCTTTTGGATGGTTACAGTGGCTATAATCAGATTTTAGTCCGAGAAAAAGATAGATACAAAACAACTTTTACCACTAAGTGGGGTACCTATGCTTACAAAAGAATGCCTTTCGGTCTTTCAAACACTGGTGCAACGTTTCAACGTGCAATGGACATGGATTTTCGAAGCTTGTTAAATAAATGCATCCTTGTCTATTTAGATGATGTGACTGTATTTTCAAAAGACCCAGAAGAACATCTGATGCATTTAAGGCAGACCTTTTAGTTATGCAGGTAGTTTGGAATATCTCTAAATCCTCTGAAGTCTATCTTTTCAATACATCAAGGTAAATTACTTGGTCATATTGTTTCAAGTAGGGTTTAGTAATTTATCTTTTCATAATCGAAGCTATATCACAGCTATCACTTTGCCTCATCATAAGAAGGCATTGCAAAGTTTTCTTGGAAAAATCAAATTTGTTAGAAGATTTGTTCCAGATTTTACAGCATTGGTTAAACCGTTAACAACTATGTTAAAGAAAGAGAAAACTTTCTCTTAGACCAGTGAAGGAAGGGAAGGTTTTGAAGCAATAAAATCAGCTATCTCTCAGGCTCCTACTCTTACAAACCCAAATTTTGATAAATATTTTACAATGTATGCACTTGCAGGAGCTGAAACAATCTCAACTATTTTGACTCAGGTTAATGATGAAAATATTGAGCAGCCAATTGCTTTCTTTGGACAAGTTTACATGATTACGAAACAAGGTACACATTTCTTGAAAAACAAGTACTTTTAGTAGTTAGAGGACTAAATAATTTTAAGTACATGCTTTCAAACAACAAAATTCACGTTCTTGTTTCTCATCCAAGTGTGAAAGCTTTCCTTTTAAATAAAGAATTGAATGAGAAAAGGGTAGGCTGGATAATGAAGGTTATGGAATATGATGTTGATATCTGGGTTGTTAAGATAGTTTGAGGTAAAGGTTTATGTGAACATCTAATCACTGATATGGAAAAATAGCAGGCTGCAGAACCCAAAGATTCAGAACAACATGCTAAAGGTTACGTATCAACAATTAAATATCATGGTCTAACCAGAAATCAACAACCTAAACTTGCTCAAGAGATCCAAGAATCAAGGTGGATGACTGATTTGGTTAACTACTTACAACATGGCACCTATCCGAAAGGTATGGATAAGAATAAATGAAGATATTTCAGACTACAAGCCATTCCTTATCTTTTCATCGATGGTGTATTGTTCAAAAGGGATATAAATGGGATCTTACTTTGAGATGTGTTGATTATGATAAAATTCAGAAAATATTATCAGAATTCCATGAAGGACCTATAGGAGGTCACTTCTCAGCACATACTATAGCTTTAAAAATTATGAAAGCAGGTTACTATTGGCCTAGCATATTCAAAGACTATTTTGAATGGATTAGAAAGTGTAAGAAATGTGCTTTCTTTGTTGGAAAAGAACGTCTTGCTTCATTGCCTTTGCAGCCAATTTCATCTGATCAACCTTTTATGTAGTGGGGTCTTGACTTTATTGGCATGATAAACCCACCTTCATCATAAGGGCATAAGTGGATCTTAACTGCTACAAATTATTTTACATGATGGACTGAAGCAATAGCCTTGAAAGATGCTAACGAAGCTTTGATACTATCCTTTTATGAAGGCATAGTTTGTAGATTTGGTGTTCTAGCAATGATCATATCAGATAATGCTTTGGCATTCCTCGGTGCAAAGGTAACAAATTGGGCTGTCAAACATGGAATATATCTGAGTTCTTCATCTAATTATTACCCACAAGGTAATGGCTTAGCTGAAAGTACTAACAAGAATCTGTTAAGAATCATCAGAAGAACACTCAAGGATAATCAAAGAGCTTGGCATCTGATGTTGAATTCCGCACTTTGGGCTGACAGAGTGACTCCTAAAAGATCAGTTGGCAATTCACCATACAAGCTTGTGTATGGAAAAGAAGCAAGAATGCCTATTTCAGTTGAGTTACCCACATTAGATTTGCTGCATCAAATGGAGCTACTTGAGAATGAACCATTGCAGGTTCGTTATGTAGAGTTAATGGAATTACAAGAGCTGAGAGATCAAGCTCATTTAAATATGGAAAAGAATCAGAAACAAATCAAGAAGACTTTTGACAAGAAATCCAAATTCAGAGTCTTCAATGAAGGAGATATTGTGTTAAAATGGGATGTTGATCGTGCAAAGCCAGGAAGACACTCAAAGTTTGATACACTCTGGAGTGGCCCTTACATGATTTTAGATTGCAAGGAACACAATGCTTTTCAGCTTTTGAAGTTGAATGGAGAGGAAATTCCCATTCCTTGTGAATGGTATGTTTCTCAAAAACTTGTTATTGAAAATCTTACAATGATTGTTAGAGTAGGATTTCCTTTCAATAAGTGCAGTTTCTGCACATTGCATTATTTTTCAATTCAATAAGTGCATTCATGCACATGATCTAGTTTACCAAATCCTTTCCTAGCTTTAGTTTGTTTTGGAAGGGTTGGACCTTTCGGAAAGGTAGATTTTGGTTATATGCTTCAGACTCCATGCCCAATGGACAAGAGCAAGGCACTGGTATATAAGCTAGCAGGAAGCTTTCCCACAGGATCACTAGAAATGTTGACAATTTTTGCACTTGTGCAAAAATGGGCAACTCAAAACTTTGTTACGATGGATAGAATAGGTGAAGTATACCTAAGCTAGGGGAGATCACATCAGATTATGTCATTGTTGCTAATTTATTTAAAATATTACATGAAATCTGTAGCTATGTGTGCTGTTACAAAACATAACAGATCACATAGTCTGTAATTTCATGACCATCCTCAACAAAAGAACACAAGCCCCGAAGGACAGTTGTGTTGTCTTGATGAGGACATCTAATTGCAGAATAGGTGAAGTGTAAAGTTTTGAACAACAAACATAAGTGCAGATCCCAAAAAATCAGAGTTCATTACTAAATGTTACAAGTTCTACTTAATGTTCTTTCCTTTATGATTAAGACATTCAATTATGTTACTGAGTTGTTTAGTTCATTATACATCCACATAGAAAGCAGAAATGCAGAAAGAGATATAAAACTCATTTACAGAATTCAATGTTTTTATTCACAAGGAGAGTCAAATGGTTCCCATACAAGCCATGGGATGTAACTAAAAAGTAAAGTACATCTACTAAAAAGAAAGATACACATGCATGAAAGAGGAAGCAAAAGAGTATGAGGGTGAACCCATCATTGCCTTGTATATTCTTCTTTGTGCAGAGCATCTCCTTACTAGCTCCTTCATCCTCAAGTCATGGTACCTAAAAGAAAAATAAATCAACCATCAGTTATGAGCTCAGGGATCAAACCATATTCCTACACTATCCTACTTCATGCATATGAATCTTCCCTAAAAGGAGATGTATTCTACTTGAAGGAAAAACTGCATGCATGCTTTAATCACTTAGAAAGAAGGAAGTGAAAAGAAAGAAGAAAACATGGACATAAGAGAGGCCAAAAATCCTAAATATTTCCTAATTGTTTTCCTAAGTGTGCAGGTACAGATTACAGCCAAAAAGAGAAATAAATAAGTCATAAGTACATGCTAAGAAGAAGCAAAGGTGCAACTCAAAGTTTAGCAAACATTCTACAAATGGAAGAGGTTAGAGCTCAGAAGAGAGAATGGAAGATAGAAGTACACTTTTTACAAAGATGAACCAAAATCAGATTTCAACAAGCTGAAGCTAAAAGCAAAAAGGATTACAATGAAATAGGATGAGAGAGAAGATTCATGAAAAAAATTTGATAGGGCTTCGCCATGTAAAATCAACATTTCAGATTTTTCAGCATACATATCAAAGTTGTAAATGAAAGGAAATACAATATATAATGCAAAAAAGAATTCTTTATAACTTAAATAGCTGAAGTGAATTGAAATTCCAAGATTATCTTACAATTTTAGCTTTTCTAAGTTGCAGTTTTCAAAATGAAGCAAATATGAGAGCACAAAATTACTACAATATCAATGAAGTACATTCATTCAAGCAAGGTAGTACTCATCTACAACATAAGTAGAAGCCACTACAGGTGAACAAAAGAATCTATCTCATGATGATATTAAAATTAGATACAGGAACAGTTTGAAGTAAGCTACAGAAGACATAAAGTGCATGAATGATCATCATATAGTAGCTATACAAGAAAATACCAGATCAAGCTACAAGTCTTCATGAGCCCAACTTTCAGAATAGAGGGGATACTTGCAAGCAAGGAACATGTCTAGTTTGAAAATGTTTTTGAAAGAGATAATTCTAGAAAAATTTTGGCAGGGCTTCACCCTATAAAATCAACATTTACAACTTTTCCAACATCTATATCAAACTGAAATTAAAGAAATGCAGTGAAAGTAACAGAGTAAAGTATCTGAATCAAGGCTTGTGCCAAATAGTGATATCAAAACAGATCAAGAATTGCTTAAAATTACTACAGATATCAAAGAGTATAAGTGAAACTTGCAGATTACAAAGGACCATCTCAGAATTTGAAATAAAGGAATACAAAGATTGCAGGTTTAGACTTGTATTTAGGAAATCATCAAATTCAGATTTTGTTTTGCAAATAGGTAAACAATACCTCATGGAGCTAAGAACAAGAAGGCAAGCATGTAAAACATCATTACCTTTTCTAGGAGAAGATCAAACTTGGAGTAGAAAGGTTAAATGGTGCATCTGATCATCATCTTCAGAACACAAGGTAAATAATATATAAATGGCTCTCATATCCAAGTTAAAGAGTTGTAGAGGAGTCAAGCATACAGATATAGTTTCAAACAAGATAACACTTTATTTTCTTCAAAATAACTATATATTGCAGTCCCAAGATGATGGCAAAACTAGTTTCTGAGTTTGAAGGATTCAAAAGTACAGTCAATGAGATAAGTAAAAGAAACTATCAAAGTGAAGCCATTGTTCCAGTTCCAAATAACAAGTAAAGGAAACTTCATCATTAGAACAAATTCAGAGCTACAAAATTTATAATAACTAATATCTAAAGTATAAATGTCTATTTAGAATAGGGATATCATTTCAGGCTCGGAGTAAAGGGGATGATTATAACTCAAGACTGTAATCAAAGAATTTACTCTCAGCCAAAGAACAAAATTTCCTTAATGAAGGCAGTCTCAGAATAGAATTTTACATTAATATAACTGGAAGAGCTATGAAAAATGGAAGATACAGGTGTTCAGAACAACCTCCAAGTAGTGTATCAAAGAATAATATGGTATAGAGCTCCAAATCATCAAAACGTTGGCTACTTCAAGTAAAATCTCGAAAAGGAGGAAAGGCCGAGCTTCAAGAAGAAAATGGTGGCCATCGTGGAGTATAGGACTCCAATGGCGAACAAGTTTTAAAAGAAATCCATATCAAAACCCCTGTAATCACACAATGGTGATAAACCCACATGGCCATAGAGGAATAAGCAAAGAAATCATAGAGAAAATGCAGGCCCGCAAGGACATACAGATAAACTCTCAATGAAAAATCTAGATCTAGAGATAGTCAAGAAAAATATGAGATACCCAAAATGTAAACTATCTAGCAAACTCTCCAAAGACATTTCGAGGAAAGCTAATAGTAATAACCGAGTAAATCATGGTGACATAAGTTTATCAATATCAAGCAAAATAGAGTATTTATACTACTTGAGCTATCCATAAAAGGGGTGAATCCAGAGTTACCTCTAAACCATGGCGAAAGAAGTTCAAACGGTAAAGGAGCCGCATTCTGACTAGAGCTTTTAAGAAGAACAATCGAAAACCAAAATCATACAAGCATGCATTCACATTTGCACAGGGCCGAGCTCCAAGAGAACAAGAATGGTGGCCTCAACGAAGAACACAAAGGGTCTTTTCCACAAAGGCCGAGCTCGAAAAGAAGAAACTGAGCTTCAAAAATGACCACACAGAGCTAATAAGGCCGAAAGAAATCAAAATCAAGCTTTGAAGCCCCAACAATGGCGGATCTCAAAAAAGAACAGAGATAAACACTAAAATGCAGAGGGAAGAAAGAGTCATAATACCAGTCTGAGGGCAAAGCCAAATTAACAGAACTCAAAGGGAATAGAAATGGTGTCCAAAAGTCTCACTGAGTCCCAAAAAACTCATAAAAACACATTCATAGGTAGGAAACCCTTTTTCATCAAATAGCCGAGCTCGTCGATACAAGACAGATGCTGAAATATCACATGAAGATTGCCAAGGCCGAAAATGAATAGAGCCGAGCTCAAAAATTTCAACCATGGCATCCAAGGAAAATTTCCAAGGCTTCACCCTCAAAACCAGATGTGAAATGACCAAATGAGAGACTTCGAGTTGTTTTAACTCGCCCACTTGAGCTTAGTCTAACCTAACTCACCTGGAGTTAGAGATCAACGATCAAAAACATCAAGTACACAAATCAATGGTCTAAAAATGAGCTCAAAGATCAAAGAATAACCAGGATAGCCTCCCACCAACCACATTATTTTCCAACTTTAAAACCCTAACCACAGGTTACAGATCAACGGTCACCATGGAAAAGGTACAGAGATCGACGTCCTAGGATGATCACAAAATTTCCATGCAAACCCAAGTTATTCTCTTTTGATCAGGGGTTAGTTACAAATGCCACCACATATATTTCCCAAGGGTTGAGTCACCGTGAGAATGGGACAGCCCATGTGTCCTCCAAATAATAATCATGGCCGATCAACATCATATTGATAATGATCACCGAAAGGTGGATCTCTAAAGTACATATTATGCAATATATCAAATAAACCAAATGCCAACCACATTGTGCCCAATGATCACCTAAAAGGTGAATTCCAAACTACATGCTACCAACTATGCAAAAAAAAAACACCGACACATATATACATGTGTATAATTAATCAAAAAGTGGTGGATATAATGGCATGTGCCATATCAAATGGTTGACCCCTTGAGTATTATGCTAACTCCACACAGTGGCCAAATGGTGGAGTGGAGATGTGGTCCCCACTTCAAGGAGGTCAGGTTAAATTTCAAATTTTATCCATGTCATCACTAGCAAATAGAATAGGTGTCAGCATCAAAGACAAAGGTGGCCCTAGTCGATTATTTTGGATGGATTATTTTATAAAGTATTGCAAATAAATGTAATTATTTTGCACACATACAGGGAGTTTTATTTTTACATGCCTTCACAAGAAGAAAAAATAGAGAAGAAGATGAATTTGCATGCTCAAAGGAGTGAGACTTGCCTAGCAAGCAATTTTATTATTAGCAAATTATTCACCCATTCTTTTCTTAAAAATAGAACAGTCAACTTCAGTTTGACTATATTGTATTTAAGGCCATTAGTGCCTATTTTTAAACTGCATGCTCTAGTTTGTATTATTTTATCCCTTTATTTATTATTAAATAAAGGATAAAATTAGGATGCATGGGTGAGTATAGCCTTAGTCTATTTTTAGGAAGGGTGGGAGGTTTATTTTGTTATATATTGTGCACCTTTACAAAGCACAAGAGGGATTCCTTGAGAAATTTTTGATATATGAGTACTGAGGAAAATTTTTCTAGTTTTTCCCTCGAGTGTGAAGTGTTCTCTGCCTTTCCAATTTATTTTACAGTCTTTTGTATGTTATATCAATCTTGTGAATGCAAATTCCCTGATCAACCACCTTACCCTGCTGCAATTTTTAGTCTTTTCTGCTTAAATTTTAATGTGCATGTTAACTTATTAGTACTGTTGTGATCCTCCCTCAGTGTAATCAAGTGTTTTGCCCTTATATATTCTCTAGAAGACTATTTGTTCATGCATCAAGAATCCTTCCCAGATCAATTGTGCATATACTCAGTCAAAGCCCTCATACAAATTTGGTGTATCACCTTAGTTTTAATCATTTTTACAATCATATTTTACCCTAAAACTTCCAGAGAGTAGTTTAGTATACACCAACAAGGAACCGGCCTTGATACCGGAGACTCTCCTCAAAATAGGTATACCCATAGACCTGAGGTGTTTCCATTGTATCTACGAAAGAGAGAGATCATTTGTGCAAGCTTAGAAAACCTATAACTATCTCTCTACAGGGTGCACTTTCGAGAGATAATAGCCACCTAACCTCTACTGAGAATGTTTTTGTGGCACACTAATATTCAATATCTATCACCATGGAAAGCTTTTAGATGAACTGATGGTCGATCAAAATTTATGGTCTCCTGGAAGTTATCTACCACATCATTCTCCCTAGTTGAAAAGAAATTTTCACCTACGAATTCATTTTATGAAATTCATCCAATTTCCCATTGTCAATCTACTTCAACTCCCACTCGAAAATCCAAGTATTTTCTTCCTTTTGTAAACCTTCCCACCGCACCAAATATTTGTTGTAGTTCCCATGTCTAGTAGTGACTATATTTTGGTCCAAAACACATTACCATGCACTTTTTCTTCTTGACATCTGCTACTCCTAGTTTATTTCTTCCTCTACCATGACATTTTCCTCATGACCTGAAACTTATATAAGTCAAAAACATTAAAAACTAGTGAAATATCAAATTTTTTAGGTAGCTCCACTTTATAGGGATTATAACTCTTTTCTTGAGACTCTACATGGCCCAATATTCTTATACTATAATTTATTATATGTCACCTTTGGAAACCTCTCCTTTCTAAGATGAACCATCACCATATATCCTTCAAATACATTTACTCTCATGTTGGCATTCACAACTACTTTTTATTGTGCATTACTAACTTTCATCTTTTCCCTCACTTTTTCCTACAATTTTAGCATGTGTTCGCAAATTCTTCTACATCATCACTAGTTTTGTATTCACTAGGCAAAGCACAATCAGATCTAGGAACCCCTTGAGGTTCCTACCATAGACAATATGGAAAGGAGACCTCCCTGTTGACCTATTTACCAAGTTGTTATAAGAAAACCCAATTTATGGTAAAGCCAAGTCTCATTGTTTTTGCTTTTCTCCAACTAAGCAACATAGGAGATTTCCCAAGCTTTTTTCACTACTTTTATCTTCCCATCATTCTAGGGGATATATGAACTCTTGAACTATAGTTGTGTCCCCGTTTTCCTCCAAAAATTCTTCCAAAAGTGACTCAAAAAAATTGTGTCTGATCTAAAGTGATCGTTCTTGGAACTCCATGCAACCTAACCACTTGTGAAAAAAAAAATCTGCAACTCTGAAACATCATTAATTGTCTTACAAGAAATGAAATGTGCCATCTTAGAGAATATGTCAACCACAAAAAGATAAAATCATTTCATACTCAAATCAACCCATGGCCCTATAGGGATAGGTAATGGCATATACAACCCAGTATTTTGTGTATGACCCTTAGCCATTTGGCACACTCTACATCTTGCTACAATCCTACTTATGTCCCTCTTTACCTTCGGCCAATAATATTTTTCTACTACAAGAGAATTTTTCTTACTTATACCAAAGTGTCCATCCAACCCCCCACTATGCAATTCTCTTATAATATTTTCTCTCATTGAACTAGTAGGGATGCACAATTGCTTTCCCTGAATAAATAACCATCCTGCATCAAATAATCAGAAGAACCACTACCCACTATAGGGTCCTTACATTGTCTCACAACATCACAAAAATATGGATCACCTTCATACAATTCCTTAACTACCTTAAACCCTACTACTTCATTTTCCATTGTTACCAAAAGTGCCACACGCATACTCAAGGCATCAAAACTTGATTACTCGCTTACCCGATTTATGCTTTAAAACAATAGTATATTATTGCAAAAATGAAACCCACTTTGCATGCCTACTATTTAGTTTCTTCTGTGTGTTTACATACCTCAATGCTTCATGATCAGTAAAGAGTACAAATTCCTTAGCTAGAAAGTAATGTCTCCAATGCCTTAATGCCTGAACAATAGCATAAAATTCCACATCATAAGTAGAATATTTCCTCCTAAATTCATTTAGCTTTTCACTAAAGAATTCCACAAGCTATCCTTCTTGACTCAGTACATCTCCAATCCTGACATGTTAGGCATCACAACCAACCTCAAAGACCTTGCTAAAATCTGGCAATACCAAATAGGTGCCTCTAACACTTTCTTCTTCAATAATTCAAAATTTTTTGTTGCTACCTTGGTCTCTACTAATGCCTTTCCGTTCGTACACTCTATTATGGGTGTGGCAATGCTACAAACCTTTGTCACATTCACTAGAATAGGACATTCTGAAATCACCTTTACTTTTTCCTCATCCATCCTCACTCCATCCTCTGAGATGACAAACCCCAAAAAACTATACTTTTCTAAAGAAATCTACACTGTTTTAAGTTTGCATACAAACTCTCTTTTCATATCAATTCTAACACCAATTTCAAATGTAACATGTGTTATTCCATTGTCTTATTGAATATCAAAATATCATCAGATTAGACAACTAAAAACTTACCATTTTATTCTTATAGAATTTTGTTCATCAACCTCATGAATGTCTTGGGTTCATTAGATAGCCCAAACGACATCACCATCAACTCGTCTGATCCATATTTTGTTTTGAAATTCATTTTCCACTCATCCCCTTCACGGATTCGGATATGGTAGTACCCACTTTGCATGTCAATCTTACTAAAATATCAGGCTCCCGCTAGCATGTCCATCATATCATCCAATCTTGGAATTGGGAAATGATACTTAATTGTAATTTTATTTATGGTCCTACTATCCACACACATTCTCCAATCTCCATCCTTTTTAGGATCTAATAGCATAGGTTTTCACATGGACTCATGGTTTCTCTCACTAACCCTTTATGTATTAGATTTGTCACTTACCTATTCAACTCCTCACTCTGTGTTGGACTCATCTAGTAGGCTGCCTAATTTAGAAGGGCCTATCATGGGATCAAATAAATATGGTGTTGTATATCTTGCTTCAGAGGTAACTCATTTGGTAGCTCATTTGGTATGACATCTTTGTATTATTTTAATACCTTTATTGTCATGATATGGGTATATCAAAGGCCTTTATTTCCACCTTTTTGACATCGATTCATAACACAAACTAACTTCATCCATTTGTGCAACAAACTCTTTTGTAATAACCATCACTCTTCTCTTCTTCCTTGAAGGGTAATAAGACCACCTTTATACCATCCTTACAAAAAGTATAAGTATTTTTCCCTCCATCATGTGTAACCTTTCTATCATATTGTCAAGGCCTCCCCAATAATATATGGCATGCATCCATCAAGATAACATCACACCACACCTCATCCTTGTAGGTATTCCCAATCGAAAAATTTAGAAGGCATATTTTATCCATGGTTACCTCGTTCCCCTCTGAAACCCCCTACCTCTTTGGTAGTTACCACTGCTTTGACAAGATTCTTCATACCCTTCTGCATTAGAGGATTCACCTTTTATAGAATCAAATATACCTCTGCCTCTCATTGGAGATGATGATGGCCCTCTCTTAACACCTCTTCAAAAATTAAACATATTGTTCTTTTATTCTTATTTTAGTGTGAGTTGATAAGCATCATCCAAGTTGTGGATCCAAAGCATATTCAATTCATCTTGTATGTTAGAACTCAACCCATTCACATACCTTGTAGCTTTTATTCTTCAAACTCTCTTTGTTCCATGTGGATTGAAAGCTTGTAAAATTCATTGGTATACTCTTCAATGTTGAGATCCTTCTGTCTTAGGTTTTGAAACCTTCAAAATAGTGTTTGAGCATAATCTACAGGAAGAAACTTTTCTTTCACTTCTTCACCATTTTATTCCAATTTCGGATCTTGCCCTTTCCTTTCCTTTGTCTTTCATTTTGTAGGTGATCCCACCAGATCAATGCATGTCTGACCAACTTAGTGCATGTAAACTTAACCTTCTTCTCCTTTGAAAGGGTTTTCCACTCAAATAATTTTTCCATATGATTCAACCAGTCAATCAACTCCTCTAGTTGTAACCCTCCACCATAATCAGGAACATTAATCTTGATGTCGTCATTCTTTCCCTCTAAAGCTTGGATCAATCTCTCCTCAAATGGTCTCTCATTCAAGGTTTCTTCATCTCTCTCATTTTATTATTCATTTCCTCCTTCATTCATTAACGGAGGTAATTATTCAATATCACTATCTGGGTCTGCATCCCCATTTGCATGTCTCCTTCTAAGGTGGGTAACTTCTCATGTGAGCTCATAAATTTTCTTTGTAGCTCCTGCATATGCCTATTCATCTGGACATAACCTCCCCCCTGCGTATATCCATGCTTATATAAAATAGAGGCAATAAATTACATAGACAAATGTAATATATATTACCTTCATTGTTCCCGCAAGATCCAAATCCTTCTCTGATACCAATTGATGTGGATCTAGCTGCAAGAGGTTGAAATACCTCCAAAACACACACAAACAATTTGCAAAAAACTAGAAGCTTCAAAATAGTTTTCTTCTCATTCCGAATCCACACTAATCTTTTACAACCTTACAATCTTTCTTTTATTTCCCACTATCTCTAAGAAAACCTAAAATGCGGAAAAACCTAAAACTCAAAAAACCTAAAAAGTAAAATACCTCAAATGGATCCCAATTTTTGCGTACAAAATATGACTTTGTAAATTAAGGCATACGTCAAATATTGGCTTATTACATAAAACAAAACAAAAGATATTAAAACTCTAAGTGCTAGACAAGTGCTAGACAAAACCATCAAAAAGGTTTGGAGCCAATTTTAGACCACTAGATGTGTGTGTTTTAGAGGTATTTAAACCTCTTGCAGCTAGATCCACATCATTGTTCCTTAATCTATCACTCATCCTGACAATGAGTAAAAATTATCATAGTTGTGCATGCAAAGAGAGTTGTATACGAGTTGAAGAAGAAGCCTCAAATTGAAATGAAAGGAAGTTTAAGTCCTTGTTGGCATGAAAAACTCTTGTAGCCTTGAGTCTCATGAACTATTGACAAGTTTTAGTCTCAAAGGCCTCTAGTTCATGAATACATTCCATGTTTCAAGCACATAGTGTTCTCATAGTTTCCAAAATGAGACTTGCAAAGGATATGGTGGAAAAGTGATCCGTAAACAAGGGTAAAATTTTTAACTACCCACAGAACCCTATAAGCACTGTAATATTTTACTCCATATATGCTATCAACTTCATATAGGAAATGCAATGTAAACTGCAACACATACACATTGCAAAGAAGATTGATAACAGAGTTCGACATTGCTTACGTCTCTGGCTTCATATGAACCGATTCATTAGGCTTCTAAATGCAAACTAGTACAATGAAGTAATGAATCGTATGCAGATACCAGTGAACATGTCTATCTGATACCCAAATGATAGTGGTGTAGGGATATCGCCCTTTTGATAGTGGTATATGGATTCCGCCCTTGATGGTAACATATCCAGCTGATTGCACATGAATCTGAACCAAATAAATAAAAGTGATAATGATCTAGTAGATTACTCTGAATTGGAAATATGAAGACATGTTGCTCCATCTGCCGAGAAGTAGAAGCTCAGTTGATGATGATCGTCGCAGAAGTATATGTCTTCAATAATCTTCCATGGAAGAGAGGCACATTCGATGATGACTCGGATTGACGCCAAACGATGATATGACTTCCGACATTGAAACGGTGTCAAAACACCTCCATAATGGGAAGATGAATATATCACTAGGAGCGTAGGGAAATTTGGAGCATTTTCCCTTTTTACATCAAAGGCTAATTTTGAGCCTAACTCCTTCTATAAAGTGATATATAAAGTTGCCCTTCTATGGCCTATGGCCTTACACACACTTAGAGCAACTAGTGAAGCACTCCTTATGGCCTATGGCCTTACAAGAGGAGACTTATGTTCGAGGAGATCTATCTTGATCAACATGTTTACAAATGACCCCTAGGCTCGTATTCATGCATGATGAGCCATAGCGAGGGGCTATTTTTAGCCATTTTAACACTAGGCTATTAGCAATATCCCACCGTTTATTTCTATGTAACGGTTGGAATAAATATTACATTGTTTAAAATAGCATATAGCTATTAAACATGGCCACCTCATTTTACATAAATAAATATTATTCCCGTAATATTTAAAAATAGCATAAGCTATTAAAATAGTGCCACAGAACATTTTTAAATAGCATATAGCTATTAAAATTTTTGCCACCGTAATATTTAAAAATAGCATGGCTATTTATATGGCCTTTTACCTTTAATTACGTGGGCGGTGGTTTCAAACCCATATTTAATGAGTACAAAGATATGTTAGCCTTTTAATAGGCTTTAACCACCCTTCACATTTCACGTGGATATTTTTTATTAAAAAAATTAAAAAGATTCTAACATCTTTTTATGTGGGTGAAGCCATAAACCCATTTAAATGCCACGTACCAAATTACAGAATGCCACGTGTCTATATGCATATGTGTCATGTGTTAACATTATCTGTCATTCACCATTGCTTGTTGACTCCAAATTCACTGAACTTTGACCGATCATAATTTTTGCATACGGACTCAGATTTGGTCTATTCAAAATGCACTAGAAAGGTCTTGTGAGCTCTAAGAAATGATGTTGATTCCAAATGATCTTCAGATCATCCATTTTTCCACGTGTCGCCACCACATTGATCGATTGACCCTAGTGGGCCCAAATGTTGACCAAACTTTGACCGGATATAACTTGAGCATACGGAGTCCATTTTCCGCGTTCCAGATACCGACGGAAAGATCACGAAATGCTCTACCAATATGTCATGGTTTAGTGGGATATAGAGAACTCCCAACATCCCAAAATGTCCTTCGGATAAAAAAGGAAGAATACATAATGCTTTTGAATACTATGAAGATACTCCAAAGAATATTAGAGCATGGTGTAACCTCTATGGTCAATAATGACACCTTGTAATTGTTCCAAACATGGGTATCAAGTAAGTTTACCAGCCAAAATTAGAGACAAGTCAAAAATGACAGCTTATAATAAGGAATGTTGAAAGTGAAGTCGGGTTGTCGGATATTTGTGAAACTTTACTTGCTCATAAAACTCAACAAGTAACTGAAAAAGGTCATAAGAAAGGACAACTCTTATAGGTTGAGTTTGTGTGTAGGCTATTTATCTTACTTTGTATAGATTGACAAGTGAAGTAGGTGGAGGGACCATGAAGTTGAAGTGGAAGAGGCATGTTTATGAGTCCATCTTATCAAAGATCTCTTTATGTGAATGTATTTTTTTTTTGTTGAATCTTAGGAGATATTTGTTGATGTAAGGTGAAGTGTATAGAAGAGTCAAGAGATAGGGAATATGAGGTAAAGAATGTGATATTAAATAATCCTAGAGAGCATAGGAGTGAGTGAAGATCATCTTCATGAAGTAAAGATCATGATTCAAAGTGAAATACCATCTTTGAAGACATGATATCAAATGTGTGAGTAGATAGATGAATGAAGAAAGAGAAGGTGGTGAATTGATGAAACTAAATCTTGTGATCGGGAGTGAGTACTAGTTGAGTGAAGAGGAATGTGCATAAGAATGAGGTGTTGGTAACCATGCTTTGAAGGAGCTTGAAACCATGAAACATAAGAGGACTAAGGTGAACATCATGACTGAAATATTGTAGCAGATTGAACACATGTAAAGTAGGTGCTTGTTTGTGTGATTCAATGAGTGAAAGCATGATATGAAAGTGTGGATGAAATGAGCCTTGTATAACATAACCTTGCGAGTTGATTAAGTGATTAGAAGGGAGGAAAATTAGGAGGAGAACTAAGAAAAATAATGAGTTGATCTAGAGGTCACAATATGTTGTGTAAGAAAACAAAATCAAAGTGATTAAAATTTTGCATAAGTCTAAGTAGAAGCTTAGAAAATGGGGAGTTCAAGCAAGCTTACATAAGGTCAGTAGGTGTTTGACTAAATTTGGGATTTGAATCTTCTAGGAAATTAGAATATTGTTAAATACTAGGTAGGTTCTTGGTTAAATTTTGGAGTTGCGGCTCCATGTTGAGTAGATGTTCAACTTGATATCATTGTAATCTTTATAGGACATTCTTGTCCAAGTTAGTACTCTGATTTCAGTGGGTTTTTCTCCCTTGAAGGGTTTCCCACATTAAATCCTATCTCACTGTGTTTACTCTCATATTGACTTCTTGTGAATGTTATTTTGGCTTAATTATCACAAATTAAGTAAATTTAATTGATTTTTAAAGTTTGAGCAGACACAACGATTCACCCCCTCGTTGTCCTAATTTCCAATAATTAGTATCAAAGCATGGTCCTCTTAAATCAAGTCTAACAACTTGTAGGCGAGATCCTAGAGGCACAAACATGGGTACATTAGCAAAATCAATCCTGAAGAGGAAGTATGAGATTGCTCAGTCTTTGATTGATGGACTGAAGAAGGAAATCAAGCTCATGGAAGTTGACCATGGCCAAGCACTCAAGGAGATGGAGTCCTTTTTTGAGAATGTGTCAAAAGCTCTAAAAGACAAGGAAGATGTCTTCCTTAAACATGAAGAATAATTGAGAATCTTGAAGGTTGAACTAGAAGAATCAAATGACATGTTGAAGATGTATAGAAAACTTGAAAAGAGTTTTGAATCTCTTGATGGAATTTTGGAAAATAAAAGAGCACCAAGTGATAAAACAGGTCTAGGATTTAGAGGAGAACCTATGGAAAATAAAGAGGATGAAAAGGCTGGTCTAAGCATGCAAACAAGCATGAGGATGATCAAGAAGACAAACACAAGAAGGCCTAAGTCAGTTAGGCAACCAAATGCATCCAGGTATGAAAGAACTTTCAATGGCTATTATTTTTCTTGTCATAACTATGGAAACATGGCTAAGGAATGTAGGAAGCAGGTCATAGATGACCACCCATGGAGAGATAATAGAAGTGAGAAAGAAAATAATATAGTTTGTTTCAACTATCAAGAAAAGGGTCATATTTCCAAGTACTATTTAGAAGACCCATCAAGATAGTTTTGGAAAGAAGTAAACTCAAGAGGCATGTGTTAGAGATCACACGCACTTTGAAAGGTGGGGGTGAATCATTACTGATTAAAAATTTTACAACGGTGTTGATCCATATTTCTCTAGAGGAATGCGAGTCATATAATCATAAGAATTTAAACAAACATATACCAAGTAAGATAACACGGGATGCAAATTTTATAGTGGGAAACCCTTTTGGGAGAAAAACCCTCTTTGAAACTAAGGCTTTATTAGGAATACCAATTCTACACAGAAGATACAAGGTTTCGGTGGAGCACCCATTCAACCCCTGACAGCACCCACTTGAAGATAAATTGAGAACCCACTCAACAATTTTAGCTAACACCAACTTGCAAAGAATCACCAACCCATATAATCTAAGCACCCACTTAGAAATACAATTTTATTACATATACATAGATTATTTAGAATTAAAATTGCTTACGTAATAGATTATGACCACCTTTCTTTATATTTATATGTTTTTTTCTATCACTCTCTTTTTCGAATCTGATTCAAACTCTTTTGCTCATTCAAATCAGCTACTCGATGTTCTTCTCATCTAATAAGATCTTTTACACTTCATCTATTTACTCGCCTCATGTCTCTCTCTTCTCTTCTATAGCTCCTTCAACTCAAATACTTCATTTTCTCCCTTGAGCAACACTAGTATTTGCATGGATATTTTCCTTTTATAGAAAATCAACACTCTCCATCACTTCCTTTGGCATGTCATGCACTCTTCCACTCTTTCACCCGAGAATCTGGTCTATTAAATGCATCATGAACTAACTCTAGATTTTCTTATTCTATATTTGGCTTGCCTTCGTCATTTTCTGTACATTTTCCACGAGTTATTTATGAGTAGATACCTAAAATAAATTTCTTATATTTTTAGTATTTCTAACATGACCAAGATGAGTAAACTGCTTTCTTCTACGATCTTTAATTTTGCCTAGAAATCAGGGAATTTTATACGAGAATGTAATTACATTTCCTCAAATTCGAGAGCATTAAATGTTGATAGTTGGAACTAGAGATTTATTAGTTTTTCATGGATCTCAAGTTGTGTATGTAGCCGCAATAATCATACATCGAATCATTATCAATTTTAGAGAATAAAGTCTCACCTATCCATGTTGAAAACAATTTGATTGTTCTCGAACCCTGTCCAGATCCATATTTGTCCATTTCATGAATTTCATTAGCTCTGTGAATTTTATCCTTTGCATTTCAGAAATATCCTTTGATTTGCCACATTTCTCCCTTCATGGTGGCTTTTGTAGTCATTCTCGGATTTCTTTTCCTTCTCACGGATTTTGCGGTATTCCACGGCTTTCTTTCTTTGTCCATTTGCTTTCTTTAGTACCCCATAACTTTGTTCCATGTTCATGGCTATTTTCTTCATATTGAATCTTCTATAGTTCTCCGCTTGACTAACTTTAGTCCTTTGCGACTTTTCTCCTTATCTACGACTTTCTCTAAACCTTTGCGGCTTCTTTTTAGACTTTGCAGCTATCTCCTCATATCCGTGATTTTTACAAAAACCGATCAAGTCCCGTAGAACTTATCCTTAATCTTCCCGAAGCCCTTGAGAGCTGATACTGCTAATCAACCTTCACATTTCTCATGCCAAATATTTCTCTCCATACATAGTTGGTCTTGAGATACCTACACAACACTTGTACTATACTTTTTCCACTTGATCAACGTAACTTGACATTAAATAACTTTTGTCATCAATGTAACTTGACATCAATGACAACACATATGAAAATGAAAAAGGAAAAAAAAACTCCCCCTTTTTCATTGATGACAACACATCCGAAACACTAAAACCTTTGGCGGCAAAAACATTTGATCTCTCCCTTACAGGCTAGTTTCTGATTTTAGTCTCTCTCCCCCTTGACAACAATGTCAAAGGGCAATCTATGTTGTAGAACAATGAAGATTCATATAAATAAGATCCCCTTAGGCTCATGCTTCTAATCCATATAACCTTGTAGGCTCGTGGAAATGATCCCCTTGAGTGATGCCTACTTTGACAAAATGAGTTAGTAAACTAGCTTCCCCTCGCACAAATATTTTTTGGCACTGATTAGGAGTTGATATTTCATGAGAATTCTCCCTCACCTCATCTACACATTTTATAGTTACTGGTGGGATCAGTAATGACCCCCAATTCATTCCTTAAGTGCTCAAATGTTACTTTCGGCAGTGTTTTTCATGATATCTGCAATTTCTTCTTTTATGATCACATATTCTAGACTTATTTTGTTTTCATTTACTTGTTCCCTTAAGAAATTATATCTAATTGAAAAGTGCCTAGTCTTTTATTGGAACACGGGATTCTTGGAGACACTTATAGCACTTGTATTGTCACAAAGCAAAGGAATTGGGCTATCATATTTTACCTTATAATATTCTAATGTCTGCTTCATCCAAAGAACTTGAGTGCAACACATTGTGGAAGTTATATACTCTGCCTCACATGTTGAGAGTGCCATTGATGATTGCTTCTTGCTCAACCAAGATACTAGAAAATTTCCAACAAAGAATGCTCCTCCACTTGTACTCTTCCTATCATCAACACTTCCTTCCCAATCAACATTTGTATATGATTTTATGCTAAAGTCATTTATTTTGGGGTACTAGAGTCCATATTCAAGTGTTCCCATGAGATATCTCAGTATCCTTTTACTACCTTGAAGTGTGTTTCCCTTGGATCTTCTTGGAATCTTCCAACAAGGCCCACAACCTACATGATATCAGGTCTTGATGCCGTGGAGTAGAGTAGACTTCCTATCATGGATCTGTACGTTTTTGTCTACTTTTGGTGAATTTTCCTCTTTGCTCATCTTGCATCCTACTTCCATTGGTGTTCCTATTGGTCATGCATTCTTCCATCCTAAACCTTTTAAGAATTTATTTGATATATTTGGTTTGGGATATGAAGATACCTTGTTCGATTAACTAATTTGTAAGCCTAGAAATAATGAGAGGTCTCCTAGCATAGACATTTCAAATTCTTCTTTCATCATATCAACAAATTCATAAGTCATTTTATCATAATCTCCTCCAAATATGATATCATCCACATAGAAAATGACAATGAGCAGATGATCTCCTTCTTCCTTGATGTAGAGATTACTATCAGTAACACCTTTTTGAAACCTTGTTCAATGAGGTATGAATCCAATTTGCTATACCAAGCTCTAGGAGCTTGTTTGAGTCCATATAAATCCTTTTTCAATCTGCACACATTAATTGTTTCTTCAGTTAGTGAAATCCATCGGGTTGTTTAATATATATCTCTTTATTCAAAAACCATTTCGAAGGTTGATTTCACATCCATCTGGAACACTTTAATCTTCTTGTAAGTCTTGTATGCCAGGAAAATTCTGATTGCTTCCATTCTTTCCACTAGTGCAAAATTAAAGTCTATTCCTTCCATTTGCAAATATCCTTTGCACACAAGTCTAGCCTTATTTCTTGCCACTTTTCTTTTTCATTCAATTTGTTTCTAAATACACATTTACTTCCTATCACATTATTGTTCTTGGGTCTTGGCACAAGCTCTCAGGTTTCATTCTTTTCAATTTGATCAAGTTCTTCATTCATTATGTCTACCCAATGTTGATCTTTGCTAGCTTCTGCAACATTTTTGGGTTCTATCATGGACAGGAGTGCTATGTCTTCATGGTTTTGTTGCTCTCTTAGTCTTCTTCTTGTGATAATTTTACCTTATTTGTTTCCAATGATCTGATTTGATGGATGATCCCTCTTAACTTGTCTTGAGGGTGTCTTAGTGTCTAGTATTTCTTCCACTTCATCTACTTATTCATGCGGACTGTCCATTTCTTCATCATCTTCTTGTTCTTCATGATTGTATTTGTCTTTGAGTGTTGGACTTAGGAGACTCATCCACCTTTACATTTGTGCTTTCAAAAATTTCTATAACCTTTTATTATAGCACCTATAAGCCACACTGATTCTGAGAGTAACCAAGAAATATGCCTTCATCACATCTGGAATCAAATTTACCCAAGTTGTCTTCATCTCTTTTGATGTAGCATTTAATTCCAAAGACTCTTATGTGCTTTACATTTACTTGGTCTATTTTTCCACAGTTCATAGGGTGTTTTGTCACTGTTTATCCTTAATTGGGCTCTGTTTAGAATGTACATTATTGTGTAGACTACTTCACTCCAATATCTATCAGGAAGTTTAGATTCATTTAGCATTGTTCTCACCATATCCTACATAGTCATGTTCTTTATCTCAACAAATCCATTTTGCTTTGAGGTGTTACGGCCGAGAATTTTCTTCTAATCCCATGTTCTTCACAAAACTCATCAAAATCATTGGACCAAAATTCTCCACCTCTGTCTAATCTCAAACATTTGATTTTTGTGTTCTTCTCATTCTCCACAAATTCCTTAAAGTTTTTAAATCTTTCCGAGATATTCTAATTTTTCTTCAAGCAAGCTACTCATGTCATACTTGTGTATTCATCTATTAACAACATGAAATACATGTCTCCTTGTATGATTTTAGTTCTGGTAGGCCCACATAGATCCGTATGAATCAGTTCTAGAGGTCTAGTGGTAGAATACTCTTTAGACTTGAAGGATCTCCTTGTTTTTTTACCATGTAGACAAGCCTTACATAATGTGTCTATTGGTTTTACAATCTTTGGCATGTGTCTCACACCACCCTTAGCACTTAGCTTTACAATATTTTCAAAACTCATATGTCTTAATCTCTTGTGCCACAACCAGTTGTAATCAACTTTACTTGAGAGACATTTTTCTTTATTTATTTCATTTAGAACATACATATTGTTCTTGGTCCACTTGGCCTTTGCAACTTTCTTTCCTATTTTTCCATTGATAATGTCACAACCTTTGTCATGGAATATCACATTATAACCTTTCTTGCACATTTGACTAACACTTAACAGATTGTGTTTGAGGCCTTCAACATATAAGACATTTTCTGTGATTTTTTACCATTATCTAGACTCAGATTTCCTTTTCCAACTATGTTTGTTGAGTTGTTATCACCAAATCTAACAGCTCCTGATGCATTGTTTGATAGAGAAATAAATTTTCTTTTTCACATGTCATATGGCTGGAGCATCCACTATCTAGATACCAAATTTTGTCTTCATTTTGCACATGAAATGTGGTTTGCACTATTGAGCAAGACTCTTTTCTCTTATTGGCATCTTTCTTTACAACATACACCCATTTCTCTTGTTTGGGTGGTTCTTGTTTGATTGTTGAAGCTACATGACCCTTCTTATGATATTTGTAGTGAACAACATTATAGTTCATTTTGGAATATGATGAACTATAGTTTCTTCCATATCCTTTAGAGTATTTTCTACATTTAGCAACTTTATGTCTAAACTAGTTACAAGAAAATAAATAACCATAAAAGAGTGAGTGTACCTCATAGCATAGGTGATTCTTGGGGCATAATCCCTTATCTTGGAGGCTTTGATAAAATCTTTATTTGTAAGATGAAGTGTTGGGAATTTTCCTTCATGCATTACAAGCTCCTTTTCCTTAATTTCTTCCTTAAAACCTATTCATGACTTGTCATTTGTATCTCTTTGACTATTCGGATACAAGTTAAGACATTTGAGTTCTTTTCCATATTTTCATACATTGTCATCTTGTTGGTCATTTGCTCCATCTCAGCCTTCAATTGTTATAATTATGGGTTCAATTTTGTGCATTCATCCTCCTTTGATTTGTAAGAGTTGGAAATATTTTCTAGCTATTTTTTCCAGTTCTTTGAGCTCATTGGTTTCTTCTTCTTCCTTTAAACTTTTTTTCTCAAAGACACAATTTTTTTCTTCATAGTATTTTAAATTTCTTCTCATCTTTTGATTCTTTCTCCCATTACATTTTGGTTCTTCAAGAGTGCAAACAAGTTATGCTTTCATATTTACATTGTATTCTTCTTCATCAGCTTTCATAGTTAACTACATTCTTTCCTTTTGAGTTGCATTCTTCAGATGCATCCATGTCCATAAACAAACATTCAAATTGAGCTTCATCATCCTCATTTTTAGAACTACTTGAGTTGTTTAAATCAGATTCACTTGACTCTTCTTTTGAGTAGAAATTCCTTTTATTCTTAAATAATTTCTTCTTACCATATTTCTTCTTGTAGCTAATATATTTCTTGTTATGCTTATGATTTTCTTATTCATGTTGAGACTAAGTTTCTTTGTTTTTTTGGAATTTAACAACAAAATGACCTACTTGTCCACACTCAAAACATTTGAATGGAAGTTTACCTTTGTACTTACCTAAGCCTCTTCTTAGTCTTCTAACAAACATCGCTTCAATATTTTCATCATCAAATTCTTCCTCTAATTTTGATTCTTCATTTCTAGTTTTGATTTGGTCTCCTCCTTGGCTTTAAATTCTACTTCTTTTTCGATAGACTTGGATCCAATATCCCTCATCTTGTATACCAAAATAATGCTCTATAATTCATACATTGTGATAGTCTTCATATTTTTGGCTTCTTCCACAGCTGAAATCTTTGCATCATATTTTTTTGTCAGTGATCTTGGAATCTTTTGGACTATGACAGATTCCTCTAGTTTCTCACCTAGGTTTCTGATCATATTGATAACCTCATCTATTCTCTACATGTAGGCTATTATATTATCAAACTGAGCTTTGTATGTCTAAAACTTAGCCCACTTGACTTTATCATCTCCTTCATAAATGCTTTAAATTTTGGTCCAAATCTCCTTTGCGGTTAGATACGGTGCATAAATTTTACAAACTCTATTTCCATTAGGCCACATAGAATGGAATTCATGGCTCTTGAGTTACACTCATACTTTTCCTTGTCTTTTAAATATGTGATTGACGTGGCAAGAGGATTGTATCCTTTCTCAACACATTCCTAGATATCAAAACCAAGTGACATTAGATATGTTTTCATCCTTATTCTCCAGAATGCGTAATTTTTTCTAGTAAAGAGAGGTGATCTTGACAGTGATAACCACCTTGTACCCTATTTGCTGCCATGCTTGTGAAAAGAGGATCTCCTTGAAGATGTTAAGCTTCTTCTAGAAGGACTCACTCTAATACCAATTATTAGAGATCACAAGCACTAAAAGGGGGGAGAATCAGTTTAGATTAAAAATTTTACAACAGTGTTGATACAGATTTCTCTAGAGGATTGTAGTCATATAATCATAAGCATTTAAAAACATATGCCAAGAAAGATAACACATAATGCAAAATTTATAGTGGGAAACCCTTTTGGGAGAAAACCCACTTTAAAACCAAGGATTTATTAGGAACACTAATTCCAAAGAATACAAGGTTTCAGTTGAGCACCCACTCAACCCCTGAAACACCCACTCTAGATTCTTCAAACACCCACTCGAAGATAAATTGATCACCCACTCGGTAGTTTTAGAAAGCACCAACTTGCAAGGATTGCCCACCCCTATAATCTAAGCACCCACTTAGAAATATAATTTTATTACATATACATTGATAATTTAGAATCAAAATTGCTTCCACAAAATATTATGACAACCTTTCTTTATCTTTTTGTGTTTTATTCTCATCACTCTCTTTTTCTCATCTGATTCAAACAATTTTTCTCATTCAAATCAGCCGCTTTGATGCTCTTCTCATCGATAAGATCTTTTACACTTTATCTATTTTCTCACCTCTTGTCTCTCTCTTTTCTTCTCGTAAACACTTTCCATCAGTTCCTTTAGCATGTTGTCCACTCTTCCACTCTGTCGCCCAAGAATTTGGTCTATTAAATGCCTATAACAAACTCTAAATTTTCTTATTCTATATTTGGCTTGACTTCACCATTTTCTGTACATTTTCCAAGAGCTATTTATGAGAAGATACCTAAAATATATTTCTCATATTTTAGGATTTCTAACATGACCAAGATGAACAAACTACGTTCTTCTCTGATATTTAATTTCACCTAGAAATCAGAAATTTTATAGAGAATGTAACTACATTTCCTCAAAGTCAAAGAACATTAAATGTTGATAGTTGGAATTGGAGATTTCTTAGTTTTTGTGGAGCTCGTGTTGTTTACGCAGCCATGCAATAATCAGACATCAAATAATTATCAATTTTAGAGAACAAAGTCTCACTTGTCTATGTTGAAAATAATTTGATTGTTTTCGAGCCCTGTCAAGTCCATATTTGTCCATTATGTTGATTTCATTAGCTCATGTGACTTTTCTCCTTTTCATCACAAAAATATCCTTTGATCTATGGCATTTATCCCTTTATGACAACTTTTTCAGTCATTCGCAGCTTTCTTTTGCTTCTCACGTATTTTACAGTATTCTCCAGTTTTCCTTCTTTATGTCTGGTGTTTTCTTTATTCCTTCACGGTTTTTGTTCCATGTTTACGGCTATTTTCTTCATTCTGTGGATTTTATAGTTCTATGTGGCTAACTCTATTCCTTCATGAATTTTCTCCATATCTACAGCTTTCTCTAAACCTTTGTGGCTTCTTTTTAGACTTCGGCGACTATCTCCTCATATCTGCAGCTTGCACAAAAACTTATTAAGTCCCTTAGAAATTATCCTTAATCATCCTAAAGCACATGAGAGCTAACACTACTAATCAACCTTCACAGTTTTCTTGTCAAATATTTTGCTCCATACATGTTTGGTCTTGAGTTACTTGCACAACACTTTCTTTATACTTTTTCCATTTGATCAATGTAGCTTGATATTAAATACTTTTTGACATCAATGACGACACATATGATAGTGACAAAATACGAACAACATGAACATGGTAGTGTGCTACAATTGTAAAATAATTATACATTATGCTACGAAATTTAATGATCTCAAGGCTTCCAATCATAGCATGAATGATATTCCACACCAAATTAGAGGTAAGAGTAGAGTCATGTGTTATAATTTTCATGATTTTGGGAATTTTTCAAAACATTGTTGTCATAATGAACAATCCAAGTACAAAAACATGCATCTTACTTTCAAAAGACAATTTAATAAAGCTTCCAACATGAATACCAATCCTATAACTTATTCATAGTCATCTATGCCTAAAACAACCTCTAAAAAGGAAGTAAAATCAATATATAATGTCAAGGAAGAAAACTCAAGAATTGAAGAAGAAAATAATGAAAAGAAAATAACATGGGCAGATGATGAAGAACACAACAATCAATGATAGTCATGGGAACGTCTAGCAGAAACAAGATAGTAGGATGTGATGACATATAAAATCAAGAAGAAGCAAGGCAATTTTAGTGCAAGTGATGAAGAATTTCTACCTCAATTTGCGCTAGAGAAAGTATATGAGATGCATCATTAATTTATATAAGGAATTCAATCAAAATGTGAGGGATTATGAGATGATTTTGTCACACCAAGGAGTGCATCCAAGAATATTGACAAGATCTCAAGGAAAAGAAGGGAAAGAATTAAGTCATCATGTTTCTTTGATGACTATCTCCTATTTTGAAGTTTTCTCACAAGGTGGTGTTCCTTCTCTAGGCTTATAGAAGGCATATATTAGATGAAAGAAGCAATGTATACTCCTCATTAGTCCATCAACTTTCCAATCAATATTTCCTTCATGATGGAGCTTAGTGAATTGTCCAAATTATGTTGTTCCCATCAATAGTTGTTGATTGGAGTCTTCATTATATTGCAAAGGTATGTCAAATCCAAGGTGGTTAGTTAGTTTTTAATTAAAGTTCTAGTGCTCATTGAAGTTATTTAATGTCCTTATTATTCATGCTAAGAGAGTGTGGTTAAGAGGTCTTAAAGGTTGTATTGTCTTTCTCTGGGTTATCAAGATTAAGTTATGTTTGAGTCATCATTCTTGGTTTTTATAAAGGAAGTAGAATCCCTCAAAAGTATGTAAGGTGTCTCATGATCAGTCTAGTGTGTCTCTTTATCTTAGTCTTCAAGGAACTAATCAAGATTTTCAAGGTCTTTTCAAAGTTGTCAAGGTATTCTCACAACAATTCATTCTCAAGTGTGTATAATAATTCATATTCTTCTCCAAATATTTAAAGTAAAAAGTTACACCATGATGCATATTTAAGATACCACCAATAATGTTTTGAGGTATCTTATTACTACAAGTCAATCATTCAAGAGTATTGAGATCTACGTTCATTTTTAACTCATTTAGTCCGAAACAAGGAAAGTCAAAAACAGTCATGTATTCATTTAGTTTCAATATAATTGAAAATGTCTCAAAACAACCATTGAGACCAAGAGTTGAAGAAGAAAATAAAGAAGTGGTCGATAAGAATTGTATTGATGAAATAAGGTTGAATTCAAGAAGTATCTAAGTCAATATCATAGTTGTCATAAGTAAACAGATTTGGTTATTATTCCTTCAAGTAAGCCTTACTCGATTAGAAAACAAGGTGAAATAGAGGTGTGTAAATAATGCTTGTGGAAAGAGTATTCAGAGATAAATCTCAATCAAATGTAATGGATAATCCCACCAAGAAAAATTTTATGTGGCAAAGGTGGTTGAATTTTTAATACCTTGTCTCTACTTAAGAAAAACATAGTTCCTATAATGTCATCATCTACGAAGTTTGTAAATGAAGTGCTCCAAAATAAAAATGATTCCAAGTCAAAAGTTGAAGGTATCTCTTGGAGATGAACAAGTTGGGTGTCTTACATAAAATCTTGGATGAAGAAAATGTTATAGAGGTCATAGTCATGCTAAAGTTAAACAAGGAAACATGTTATGAACAATGAATATGATCATCCTCAACCCAAGAAGATTAAAATTATGATACACTTTTTCTACATCATCAATCACAATATGATAGAATGCTCTAAGGAGGAAAATGGAAGAGATACCTCAAACAATTTTTAAAGAGTATAGAAGGTATGTAAGAATGAAAGATGTGAATGAAGGATGTTCTTACAGAAGTATAAACATAGATCAAGTTGAAGTAAAACACAGGGAATGAGATGTAAAATTAGAATTGAATGTTACAGGTCTAGAAACAACCATTGAGAACAAGAAAAGATGTTGGTGCCTTCAAACAAGTGCTCTAAATGGAAAAAACATTGAATGAAACTTCTACAAGATTTTGGTTATACACCAAACTTAGAGAATCATAAAATGAAAAGTATGTAAACTTAAAAATCTTCCTTGAGTTGTAAACAATAGTACAAGGTATAAATGTACTGCTGCAAAGTATGCATAGTACTTGATTGAGACATAAGGAAAAGGATAAGATTGATTTCTCACAAGTTAGTAAGAAAAGAGACCAAGGTTGTTGTAATGAAGATGATTAATGGAGTTGTCATTTTCATGCTTACATAGTTGATTGTAGTGAGATAAAAACAATAACCTATAGGTTTTGGAAGGAAAATTGGAAATGAGAAATGGTTTTGAATGACCAATAGGTGATTCTCGATATGTCCTAGCAACTGAAAAGTATAGTAAAACATAAAACAATCAATTTAAGATGGTACACTTCAAGGGGATAAAATTTTCTTGTTCATGAACATTGTATGGACAAGAAAAGGAAATAGAGAGAGCTAAAAAGTCCTTTAGGACTGGTTATATTTGATTGATCCATCCTTATAGTTTGAGTGAAAGGTAAATGCATGGATTCTTGTAGATTCGGATAAAGGAGGATGAAATGATCCCAAGGGAGGTGCATGAGATTGGTTCATGATGTACATAGATTCTATGGATGGCCAAAGTTGGGCCAAAAGGAACTCGAAAAGCTGATTCATGAACTAATCTTAGCATGATGAAGTGATATAACAAAACATGAAGATAATAGGTTCAGAGGATCACTAAGGCTGATTGGTGGATACATCCATGCATCCATTCAAGACACAACTAGTAAGGTAGTAAGTCTAATCCAAGGGGGAGCTTCTTGAGGTAAGGTTATGCTTTGTAAATGATTACTTGCATGTTGTTTATGTTATTGAATGTATGAACCTTTTTCATAGATGTCAAAGGGGGAGAGTGATATCAAAAACAAGGTATGAATGATTTGAAGATGTTGGTGTGTTTGTTTTCCATCAAGGTTTCTAAGTTTGTTGCCATCAATGACAAAGGGGGAGATTGTTGAACCATGGTGCATTGGTGTTGTCATTGATGTTAGGTGGAATTTATGGAAAAGGTGTGAGTGGTGAAGTGAGGATCAGTCAAGGGCATGAAGGTTGATTAGTAGTTCCTTATCAATGGTGGTTGGTTCCTTCTTAATGATGGTTGGAGCTCACAAATTGTATTTAAAATGATTTGAAGATGCTACAAGCTTGGTCGGTGAGGCTTCGCCCATTGGAGGTGTGGAGAAGCTTAGTTTTCTTTGAGAAGGTTTCCCATAGGTCTAATATGGTGTCTCAAAGATGTTTTATATATTCTAGGGTGATCATCAGGTTAGGTGTTGCAAGTCACAGTTGGAACTAGGCCATTTATGCCTAGTTTTTGAGCCTAATGAGGTGTAAGAGCTCAAAACAGGCCATAAAAAGCCTCGGTAAGAATAGTAAGAGGTTAAGAACACTTCCTAAAGCATGTACAAGAATTTACAAGGCTTACATTATCCTTTAGAGGCAAATTTGAAGTTTACACTAAATCTTCCTTTGAGAACTAGCGGTGGAAGTTGGGATAAATGAGATTGTTTTGGACCATACAAGCTTATTTATGAGCAAATAATACATGACACATGTATAGAAATGTGTTTTAGTGCTCTAGGTCAAGTTTCACCAAAATTTGAAGAAGTTTGTTCAAGTTATTGAAGTGTTACCCAAACTAGGTAAAGTGAGAAGGGTTAAAACTATTGACTTGTCTTCTTAACCCCCAAAAACATTATCAAGCCTCCTTTACATAAATTATAGAAGGAATTTTTTAAAATCATTCCAATACTAAAATTTTGTAAAAGGTTTGAGGTTAAAAGGGTTGAGAGAAAGAAATTTCTCTTCATTTTTTAATGATGTTCATTCTCCTCCAAACCTCCTTCCTGAAATGATAGGCATGGAATGAGTTTGTTTGTCTCCAAACCAATTGTGCAAGATTGATTCAAGTTCTCATGCTTGAATAAGAATCCTTTTAGGTAAAAATAATTCCTTTGGTTCCTTTCAAGCATGATAGTTCCTTGCAAGTATTAATCAATGTTTGCAAGGGTGTGTTTTTTTATGATGTTTGGAGAAATAATTTGTGTATAAGCATGCTTATGAGATAAGAAATTATTATGAACCCTTGAGCTCACAATTTCCTTGACGAATTGATTTGCAATTTGAGTTGGCATTTCACTTCAAACGGTCTTATATAATCTAGTCAAGAAAATCTCAATTTGAGTTACATTTGTGGACATCACTTCATATCTCATGCCTTCCAACAATTGAATATAGGAAAGTGATCTCATTTTAGATATTGGTGGTTGTGGTTGGCCATAAGTATGGATATTTTTAGCAAGAAGACGTTATATTGGGACTGTCGGTAGTGACTTAATTGTCGGGGCACACACTCTGCAAATTACTAAGTTTCATGTCTATATTCCTTCAAGTGGTGATTGCACACAATATGGTAAGATGATTTAAGCAAGTGAATCCTAAAAAGGGGCATTATATCTTGAGACATAGGTTCCTACATGTAATCTCATTCAATCCTTGAATTTTGGTTTTGTCTTCCGTAATGAGTCAAACTAGTATGCATTCTTTCCCTAAATCTTGAAGTTCTATCATTATCAAGTGCAATATAAGGCTTGAAGTTGTGGTAAGGAAATTTAATGAACTATCCATCTAGGTATTTTGGCATAAAATTGTAAACCAAAGTGTTATAAGTCTTCAAACAAAGCAGTGATGTGGTGTTGATCAGTCAAACTCTGACACTTAGTGAAGAAAATATAGAAGGTTCACGCAAGAGAACAGAGTGCATTCAAAGGCGCGGAAGAATCAGAGAGGATCACGTACAGAATAGAGCCAGATTTGGGACTTAACCATTTTCATGATGAGGATCTATTTTTGGAGATAACGTGTGGAGCACACAAACCGATTGGAGACTTGTACATCATGCATTGGCTATTTTTGGAGGATCAGCTACGAAGCTCTTTGGATGGACATAGGCTGGGAATATATCTACTATTTTCATCTAACTAAAAGTAGTTTATTATTAATACTCTTGTATGTAAACCTATTTTTGTAACATTGCATGGCTAATAATAGCATGCAACCTATTTTGGGATTAGATAAGCAGTGAAGAGCAAGAACCCACCCTTATAAGTATGCAGAAAATGTGTAGAAAGAAAGATGGAGATTGATAGAGAGCATACAGTGTGTGAGAACCGAGAAATAGTGAGATTATGATGTTAAATCATTACGTGTAAAAGAGTATACTATTGTTATTGTAATGAAGCTTCATGTGTATTTACTCATGCAGTTAATATAATGGAGATTATGTAATGAATCAAGATGTTATCATGGTTATAATTTAGTATTGCATGCTTGACTTCATTATGGTTATCTTTTAAATACTGTTATTTTCTAGATCTAGATCTAAATATGCACTTAAGTGAGATATAATAACTATAGATCTGAATGATTAATGTCTTCATCATGCTAACATCCTGCAACAACAACCCTAAGGAGGGACCTAGTACCTTTACATGCTTCAGGTGAGTGCTTAGTCTAGGAGAGTGAAGTGCCTACGCACTGGTTTGTATTGTTGAATTCTAGGTTGCATCAATGGTTCCATTGCGGACCTCTTTTCATTGTTTTCGGGATGGTTCATGATGAATACATATCAATTTACCTTAGCAAGTGTTGAAGAGTGGATACATGATCTAGAAGAATAATAAGCACGTTAGTTCAACACTGGATCTAATTTTAATGCATGTGTATGGGTGGAAGAGAACCTTTATGAAAATTTATATGATAGCTTCTTCACTATCTTCCCAAAGTAGAATTATACGATTAGTTGATTGTGTATGCATATAAGTGGAATTGGAAGTATCGTACACTTGTTTGGACACAGAAAGAATTTCAGGCCCTTTATGATGTTGATCTGATCTAGACTCGAGTTGTGGATACATGGTTCCGTGGCATTTTAAATAGTTATATCTTGGAGTACTCAATTTCCACTTATTTGTGCCTAGAGGTAACTGAATTCTATTTTTAATGATATCCAAGGGGAACTTACCTACAATGCATTCCATTGGAAATCAAGATCCTGATGGTAAATTTGAATTTGGAGAGTAAAACAATGGCTAACTTAACCCCACCACACGTGGGGTAGGAGAAGGTTTGGTGAAGGATGACAGACCTAGCAATAGAAAGGTGGAGAGAGGAAAGGAAACTTAATTATAATGAGGTGCGCGAGAGGGAGGTAGAGAAGCAGTGAAACATTGTAGAATAGATGGCATTGAGGAAAGAGATGGCTCGTGAAGGATTTGGAGCTCACGTAGAAGATGTGGAACCATAGCATCAAGAACTCCCCCATCTAGGAAAGAATGACAAGGATACCCCCTTAGCCTCATTCGTGAAGCGCACCAAGAGAGATGACTGGGCTGCGGGCACTCATCTAAATCCACCTAGCAACCTTGCCCTTGCACTTGGTTTTCCAATATCTAGTACAACAAACAATCAACAAGCTAATTCAAGTAGTGGGAGAGTAGGAGTGAGTCTTATAAGAGGCACAACGATGGCAGCACAAACAAATTCATTGTTATATGGGAGTACCTTTTCGGTGTATCATTAGCCCGAATACAGGTGTGTCAATTTTTGGACTAACTTCGGAAGTAGTAACACTTCGCATACTATTAGGGTATAGTTCAATTCTACTATTGGTACATAGGAAGTACATCTTCTGGTCCGACCCCAGCTATAGGTTCGGGATCATAAGACATAGGTAGCTCTAGTTCTGGTGGATCTGGTGGTTTTGGAGGTAGGGGAAACACAACAAGTTCTAGATCGGGTGAGCAAGGTCCGCACCAACCCTGCATATTTACATGAAAATCTCTCTTCATTTTCTAGAGTATAGGGGCATTAAAGATGTTGTTGAACATGTGCATATGTATGAAATACTGTGGCATACAAAAGGAATCACGGCTTCTGAGCGTAGTGAAATCCAATTTGCTACTACGTTATAAGGGCACACACACAACTAGTACAATAAATTTGACCCTGATCAGACTTGCATAGACTATCAAGCTTTAAAAGATGCATTCCTTGAAGAGTTTCACATCCCTGAGTTTGAGCAGAAGAGTATAAGTGCACTCAAGGATATTAAGCAAGACACTAATGAGAGTATTAGAGAGTATGATGCCCATTTTAAAACTCTTTTATCTAAGATTTCTTATGATATACACGTAATCCGGCATGCACAATGGTTCGTTGGGGGTCTAATTACCCCTTTCTGAAGGATATCATCACATAAGAAATACATTGATCCATGCAAATCACTTGAAACAACCCTACACACTAAGCCGGTTGGAAGTATAGATATTAGGGTGAGCCCATTTTTAGAAGCACATATCACAACTATGGAAAAACAGTTGGAGAAACTATCAACAAATTCAGCACACGAGACATGCACAGGGACTTGGTGTACAGTTGTGAAGTATAAGGTCAAAAAAGTATAGTTGTCCTTACAGATTAGTACACTCATTGTTGTTGGATTGTGAGATACACCATTTGAACCATGATGTTATCTGCTGCCCATTATTACAACGTGCGATAAGGAAGAACATTTCAAGCTACTTTGTAAAAATCTGTAGGTCCACGACTCATGAAATGGAAGATCTGTCGATTGATTGGTCGGATCCATGATGCTATACATATTACCGTATTTACAGATAGGAGTTTTAGATAACTCTAAGGGAAAGAATGAGCATCAGGACCGAGATCACAATCGGACACACTATGATCGAAATGAAGATCATTTTAAAGGCGTTCGTGGCAGAGGTCAAGGATACCGAGGTGTATTTGGAGGATGAGGTCATGGTAGTGGAAGAAGCGAGTTCCCTCACGGAACATGTTATACATACGGATCTCCTGACCACTACAGGCATGAATGTCCTCAGGATATTACATGTTCTATTTGTGGAAAGAACCATAGCTACGAGGATTGCCGGACTTTTATGAGCATCTTAACAAGTATCATAAATAAGAAAAAAAAGGCACGGGGATGGTTAGGATACAACGCGATATGGAAAATCAATGGATTCCTAAGTTGGTAGCAGAGTCTGAAGAGTTACAAGTGAAGATTATGACCCGTGCTTTGAGGTGCGTAATGCACCCAAGAAGCATTGCAGCAGAAGCCTACCATCACTAAGGAGGATGTTCTACATGTGCAAGTACCCGGATATGGCCTATCAAAAGGAGGTTTATCAAGAAACCATGGAAGTTCTCAGGAATCTTTAGGGTGAGATACAGTACTTAAAAGAGCAATGACAGAAGATGGTGCGAAAAAAGTATCGAGAGACGGTCCAAACTAATATAGATGACTTAAGGGAAGTGTGTAAAATGTTGTGCCAGGAAAATATCATTCCATTATTAGGGGATTGGTTAAAGGAAACACTCTGTGTGCAAGTATTGAGACTGGATGACATATCCTGCATGTAAATCTTCCCCCATAGCCTAGATTATGACAAGGAAATCACTCTAAATGTTGTTGTCGATGGGTGGATATTGAGTAATATACTGATTGATATAGGCACCAAAGTCAATGTTCTTACCTTAGATGCATGGGTACAAATGGGAAGACCCCCATTGCAGCCATCTTCTAATGTATTGTTCATGGCTAATCGGACTAAGGCCACTCCCATCGGAGTTTTTAAAGATGCATTCATTACCATACAAGGAGCCAAGTTCACTGGACACTTTAAATTTTTAGCGTTGGAAGAGTCGGATAGCTTCCCATCTTTATTGGGGATTTGTTGGTGTTATGCAAATAATGTTGATCTTCGGTTCAAAGGGCTATATCAGTTTTGAAAACAAGAAGGAGAGTGTTATTATCACTTTAACAGATGAAAAATATATGCCCTATGTTGAGCCCTTAAGTGAAGAAGATCTAAATAGGATTTATGTACGTGTCATCTGAGATTCAAATATACTTGAGCCAACTAAAGAAGGAATAATCCAGTGGGAGGATACACAGTCTATTAGCAATACTACAAGTGTTGCTTGTGATAATTGGGCTCATAGTACTTATGATTTGGTAGGGCATGAAGTAAAGATCATATTTCCTAGAGGCAATAAACCCATTATGTCAGGAGGATAGGTAACAACTCGATACCTTGTTACACCGGAGAAGGAGATCCTATGGTATTCCTGCATGCCATGGAAGAACAATGGATAGACCTGTTGGAAAGAAGAAATATGCTAGCATATACACTACATGGGACAACAACACGTTGGTGGGTGGCCCACAAGGATAATCTTATAGGATGGAATGAAATTAGGATTGCTCTTGCTACTAGGTTCTTCAGGAGCAATACACCTACTCAAATATGTACTTATCATGGTAATCAACCTATTCAGCACCACGTTCAGAAGTGTGAGAGACTCTAGAAAAAGGGTGGGAAGCTTTACCACCTTCGCTATGGGTGCACAAGTTTTATTCCACTTTACAAGGTTGTGCGCGTGCTTGGTATGTATATGCAGAACTCCATAGAGAGACTGGAAATTGGTAGGATTTAATTGTAGGAATGGCTCATACGTTTGACCTCTTATCTACAAATCCTCTCGGTGGAAGAAGCATTAAAAGTCATAAAGTGCTTAACTATGGGAAATAGTGCCAAGGCTGAAGAAATCCTTCGGGAGTTATTGGATGAAGGAGACTCATGGGCGCATCCTGATGAAGAAACAAAGGTTGATGCAACATTACTTCGACGTTCTTTCCTTAAGAAAGAAAGAGGAAAAATGTTCTACTTAGTGGATGACGAGGAAGTAGAAAATCTGGATGTAAATAATTCAACAGTGTAGCGAGGTATTGGACCAGGTGGATATGACCATGCACACCTATCATGAACCTATGAAGATAAAGAAGGTGAATATTGGATCAGAGGTTGAGCCTAAGGAAGCCGTAATTGGGGACTATTGGTCAGACTTTGAAGTGGCAAAAATCATAGAGTTACTAAGGGATTATCAGGATTTATTCCCTATGGGGTACCATGAACTTAAAGGCGTGCATGAATCATTAGGGGAGATGAAGATAAAACTTAAATAGGGTGCGTGCCTAGTTAGAAAGAGACCCTACAGGATGAACCCCAACTTGCGCGAAAAGGTCAAAGAAGAGATTGACAAAATGTTGAAGTCTAGAATTATCAAGCCCCTTGATGAGTCAGAATGGGTTAGTCCAATGGTGATCAGTATCAAGAAGGATAGACGTATAAGGATTTGCGTGGACTACAAGGAGTTGGATGTTGCATGTGTGACTCGATCTCTTTCCCACGCCATTCACTAAGGAAATACTAGAAGGTTTTGCAGGATTTGAAATCTATTCGTTTACATATGGTTTATCCGGGTATCATCGAGTTCGGATTTCCCGGAGGATCGGGAGAAGACTATTTTGGGGTAGCTTCACATATACTATAATGCCTTTTGGTCCGAAAAATGTGGTCATTGTATTTTCACGCATAGTTGTTCAAGCGTTCAAGGAATTTATTCACAACTTCTTATAGGTTTATTTAGATGATTGGACGGTGTATGGATTAGTTAAGGATCATTGTGACAATCAGTGCTTGATGTTTGAAAGATGTAGATAGTTGATTATCTCCTTAAACATCAAGAAGTGAATATTTTCTACACCATTTGGGATACTTTTAGGACACATAATTTGCAAGGAAGGTTTTTGGTTGATTCAGCTAAGGTTGCATAGCCATTATAGACCTAAGAGAGTCTTCTAGTTAGAGTGAGGTACACATATTTTTGGGTCATACAGGGTATTACATGAAGTTTATCAAAGGATATGCAAAAATTTCTGCACCATTGGAAGAGTTACTAAAAGGGAAATGTACGTTCTACTAGGGAGAATCGCAACAACGTGCATTCGAGACATTAAAAGAGAAAGTTACTACCACACCTATTTTGTTTTTTCCTTCGTGGGACCAACCATTTCATGTACATGTTAACGCCTCGACATGATCATTGGCATGGTGTTGGCTCGACTGAGAAGGTGTTGTAGATCATCCTATCTATTTTTCTAGTAGAAATTTGACTCCTATAGAACAAAATTACACAACTACAGAGCGCGAAGCTTTGTCAATGATCTATGCACTACATAAATTCTGCTAGTACCTACTAGCTACACCATTTTTCTTTTATACAGATCACATGGCATTGAAGTATTTGGTAAACAAGCTCATTCTACAAGGGCACATATGTCGATGGGTGCTCTTATTTCAAGAATTTGATTTCACAGTTGTGGTAAAACTAGGGAAAAGTAATTCTGGACTAGACCATCTATCAAGAATATAGTCAGGAGAAGAAGCATAGGAAATTGAGGATACCATGCCAGATGCACAATTATACAGGTTACAATGAGCACCATCAGAACTAGAGGACATTGATGTCTTTCTATGAATAGGGATGGCACCAGAAGGAATGAAATCCTTGGAGAAGAAACAACTTGCTATACGTGCAGCCCCCTATATGTTAATCAATGGTGACTTGTACAAATTAGGCCGAGATGAAGTATTACGCCATTGTGTATTGGAACATGAGCGTATGAGTATTATGGAAGAATCTTATGGTGGTATTGCAAGTGGCCACTATGTCGGTGATGCCACTACATGCAAGATTCTACTTGCTAGATTATGATGGGAGACCCTATATAAATATTGTAAGGAATTTTGTAAGGCATGTGATCATTGTCAACATCTTGGAAAACTAGGCCAACGAGATGAAATACCTCTTAGACCCATTTCTATTGCAAAACCGCTTGAGAAATGGGATATAGATTTCATGGGTCCTATTTCACTAGTCAGTATAGAACTAGATTGTGTTACATCATAACTTGCACAAACTATCTAACAAGGTGGGCAAAAGAAGCACCTACAAAGGGTTATACAATGGATACAATGGCCGTGTTTCTATGGAAAATATTATTACAAGGTATGGATGTCATTTAATTTTGACTAGTAATAGGGGCCCACATTTTCTTAATGAGACAATAAGAATTTTATTAGATGAATTCATGATTGCACACCATAAGACTACACCCTATCATCCTCAGGCAAATGGAACTATTGAGGATTTCAACAAAATTTTGGGCCACACATTGATAAAAATATGTGATGTTGGAAGAAAGGATTGGGATGATAAAGTATCTACAGTACTTTGGGCATATCGAACAACATATAAAAGGTTGAACAAAGCCACACCATTTCAGTTAGTGTTTGGCGTAGAAGTAGTTCTTCCTATGGAATTTATGTTACCTTCTTTGCGTATTACATGCGCTGGAGGTTTTGTTGATGCTTAAGAACTAGAAGAATGGATTGAAAAGTTAATCAAGTTGGATGAATGACGAGCCATAGCACGTTGGAGTCAAAAAACAAGAGAAGGCCAGGTAGAAAGCATGGCATGACAGGCACATCAGGGATAAAAATCTTGAGATATGACAGATGGTGCTCCTTTATAATTCTAAATTTTGTGCCATCCAGGTAAACTCAAGGTACATTGGTTGGGGTCATATATTATCACTCACATACTCGAATCAGTGTTTGTTTGTCGATTAGAGGCACTTTATGGAATATGGTTACCCAACTTCTTCAATGGGAGTAAGTCAAGCCCTACTATAAATAATTCTTCTTAGTGTTTGTAATAAGGAAGTGTTGTCATTTAGATTAGGTTTTCAATTATGCATTTCCTTAATGTGTTTCCTTCTTTGTCGCTATGCTTTATCAATTTAGTTGGTGTGTTTGTGTAATAAGCGTGTTTATGCGCTAGAAGCTAATTACTATTTGAAGAATTTTTATGCGCAGAGGACTACACATACCCTTAGTGTGGGGTAGGTTGTTGATATCCAGTACATGACTATTGAAAATAAGTCCACATGAAAGGAAAAAATGGTACGGGTGTTATTCAAGGTTGGAAAATTGAAAAAAGAGATATATCTTCCTGGACACATGGACCATAGATAGAGAGGAACGAAGAAAAAGTATAGCATGAGGTAAGAAGGGGCCAAGAATACTACCAGTGGAAGGCGCAATGATGAGGTACTTAGGCACATGGAAGTGCGCTGAAGAGAAGTCTGCAGCCAAAAGGTAGGAGGGCATGCTAGAAGGTTATAGCTTGAGTGCAAGGATGTACTACGTGAAAATAAAGAAAATAGTCAATTAATGAGAGGATTGCTTTAGTAGGTGGAGGAGAAATAAATGAACTAACTTTTTGAAATTCTATATAATTATAGGATGCAAGTTCATTTTTACCATTGCTATTGAGAGAATTTGAAAAGGGTTAAGTGTGAATGATCCAAACAATCATGTTGAGGTGTGAAGAGTGTTAAACTAGACTTGAAGAGAAGGGTTGTGTGCAAGAGAAGCTTACATTCCCATAGGAGAAGGGTTTAAGTGAAGCAGACACATTACAAATGAGCTAGGTCACTCAATTTCCACTAGGTCATAGATATTTAAGCTAGGGTTTTGAATTTCTCAACTACAGAGGGAAGAAAAGAGATATTTCTCAAATGAGACCAAAGAAAGCACCCGTAGTAGGAGATAAAGGGAAGAAGAAGATTGAGGTGGAAGAAGAAATTGCTCCCGAGAGTAATTTATCAGAAATACAATATTCGGAGGGCATGATTATCGGACAAGAATGGGATTCCCATGTCCACCAATGTAAAATCAATGACTACAACCATCAAACATTAGATAATAAGTAGGAGCTTGATGAGTTTCTGAGCACGAAAATGAACATGTGCATGACAAGATATGTCAATATACGATGATGCTAGTGAGAATTTGTTGAAGCGTAATGAAGTCTACTAGTTGTATGAGCCATTGTATCGGTGGCGATGAGAAGAGTCCATAAGGAATTTTTCTACTTCACTTGATGGAGGGTAAGAATCATAGCTGCCTTAATTTCAACAAAGGATGTGACTAAGGGCCTCGGGGTTGGATCTAGATAATGATTTAATTGATAAAGCTATAATCCTGGAGATGAGGAAGGAGTTGGGGTATATCAAGGGTCTCGCACAACATGGGCATTAACAAGTTGAATAAGTACCCGAGAGTGTAGGCAAATAAACGCACATCTTGTGACAAAGGCGAATGACCAAGGAAGATGGTTATAGGTAAACACACCGTGGTCAGCACGTCGCCAAGAAGATGTCTCAAGGATTGGTCTACAACATTGCAGATCACATAGCAAAAAAATAAGGAAATAAGTGCGAACAAGTGACAAAATAAGTTTTGGCACTGTGTTATTGTCCTTAGTATTCATGGAGATTGGGGTGTCATATGGGCCAAAGGAAAATATTTGGGGGTACCCCATGAAACACAAGTCACATGCGGAAAGGTTTGGAAAGTACTTATGTGATGGATCAATGAGTAGACCATTCAAGCAGAGCATAGAGATGTGGTACAATAGAATCTGTGTGATTTTTGAAGAAGAGTGGCGCATGCCAAAGGATTTACCATCGGTGGTGGGTAAGGAAGTTCAATTTACCATATACCAACATTTTTGCATCGCACGTTTTGTAATGAAGGACGGGGCTCAAAGCCCATCGTAAATTGTTGTATGCCTTCATAGCAAGGTATTTACAAGAATCGGTTCATCGGTTTTCGATACATGTCACTTAACCTTCAATGCGATAAGGTAGATTGCACTACCAGACTCTAAGGAAGAATTATGTATATTCAGGGGTGTAATGCATACATTGAAATACTTATTTCAGATATTATAAGTATGAAACATGTAAGCTTGGCAGTTGGGGACACTGGAGCAGCACTTGTGTACCTACAACTCAAACCCAAGCTGGAGAATGCTAAGTATGTGGAGAATAATTTCGCACTCCTAGGGCCGCCAAAGGGTAAGCATATAATGGAAAATGTTCCAACACCTAAGCCCACATAAACAATTCAAGTCGATGATGAAGAGGAGGAGCATGAGGATAGTGGTGGTTTGGAGCATAGAGGTAGAAGACAACCTCTAAATAAGGATGAAGTTGAGTGCACAACTACACCACCTCAGCCACAAGAGGGGGATGATGAGGACTTGGATGCAGTCCAAGGAGAGTGTTGATTCAAGAGAGTGTTTAGGAGAACAAGGACCCAAGGTGTTACTTCGTAAACAATACACACAAGGAAGCAATTGTCATGGTCGATGTACACACACATAGATGAACCAAACTTTGATGTGTGTGAGGAGTCATGCATGTCAAGGAGATTGAAAAAGACACCTCAGGCCAAACACATAATAGTAAAGCCTCTTCAAGATATCGATGAATAGGTGACCAATGATTTGGTAAAAGTGTCAATAGAGGTTGCACGTCAGAATATGGACAAAGCTGCCATAATTAGGGCGCTATGGGAGGAGATCAAGACTAAGGATGATGAGATAGCGTGCCTAAAATAGGAAAGATACTTGTTGCGAAGGAGAACGTTGTGTTTATCAAAGATGGTAGAGGAGATTGGTGACAATGTCATGAAGGCTAGGCTGCACTTAGAGCTAAAGGTACCCAAGACATTTCCTTCAACAATACATTATATCAACACATTGGTGGACCTAGTGCTTGAAGATGAACTCGTTATCCATATTTCACCCCGTGCCAAATATTAGATCAACCATGATCCTGCATAAGAAGAAACAGAGTCAAAAGGTGGACAGAAAAGGCTTCAAAATTGGCTAAGTATAAAGGTGTAAGCGGGGAATACCAAGTGTCAGTATGGTGTTGATTCAAGGGGTGAATAGAGAAAATGTTTCTAAATGAGTGCCAGATTGCCGCGTGTCCTAGGGAAAAGTTGATCATCGGGGAAAAAGTTGGTTCTTTGCCCCTTGTTATCTTGAAAGGGGTAAAAGTTCCAAAATGGTCCGTAACTCCGCCCAAGGAAAAAGTTAGCATCTGGTCCTGAGTCAAAGCCAAAGAGGGAATCAAAGGAAAGTGAAAAAGATAAATTGTAGAGCCGTAGGTCTGATTTTTCTCCAATCTAGTTGTCATGTGTCCCATATCAAAAGGGGACCCATTTTCAAGATGTTTTCCCGCCCTCCTGTATAGACCCGATACAAACTTTAAAGGGGCATATCTTTTGACTCAGGGCTCGAAATATTACAAATTTGATGCCATTGGAAAGATCTCGGCCTCACCCATGCCATGGGGTCTAAAACTTTAATTTTGAGGAGGTTAGGTGAAGAAAAATGGAGGAAACATCTTCGGGCTTTTAATGTAGGATCTTCTTTCCTCAACAACTAGATCAAATTTGATATGTTTCATTGTTTCCTCTTCCTTCAAGGTGCCGAACCAAGGATTGATGCAGTAAAGACGGATTTGGGGGAGATATTTCATCAGAGGCATTAACAACGGTGGTTGAACTTTAACCTACTTTTCCCGCTTCTCTCTCTTTTCTTCTTTCAGATTGGATCTATAAATATGGGGTTAAGATTTGTTGTAAAGGGTTGGACATTGATCGCTTTAGTGCTCCCTCCTCCTTCTAGAAAAGGGATCTATGGGGTTCAGACCTTCTATCAAAATTGTATTACGTTTCTACCTCTTGTCTACTTTGTAATGGACTGTGTCAATCTACAGAGCAATAAAACATGTCTGTGATCGATTTTAGATCCTCTCTTGTCTCCATTACATATCTTGTTATTTGTGCTTATTTATTGTATACATTTTTTTGGTTTGTGTCTATTAGCAAAATAAGTGTTCATCATTCCTTTTGTGCATCACCCGGTTTATTTCTTGTACCCCTTTCTTATCCCTATCTCCTTGGCAAGTTTTAGATTATGTTTAGAGATAAATCCTCTATAAGCTCCCACGCATGCACCTGAATAGAGGAATAAGTAACCAACCTTTAATCTGGAGAGCTTTTCCATTTTGCAAGGTCCCACACCTTGGGGAAAGTTCAATGTTATGCAATCACACCAAATGAGTCTGCCTTAGAAAAACATATTTTTAGAACTCATTTAGGGGTGCTATGATTTTGCACTAATAGTTATGGCATGCTCGGTGGGACAAGGAAGTCTCCATCTTATTACAGTAGGAATTGATGTACACTTGCTCCGATTCTGGATATTAAGAAGCCTTAAAATTGTACATCTCGTGGCTCCAAAAGAAACAAATCTATTGGTTTCAGTAACCCAAGCTTGGGAGATTCATGAGAAAAGCCCCCGGTCTAGATCAAGGAAAGAAGGTATATTTGAATACCTATGTCTATCCCCAGGAAGAGAAAGGAGAGGAAGAATAATTCGGAGGTCTCCATCTCCACTAAGAAAGAACCTTGTTAACACCTCCACCTGCAAGGCCTTTCTTGCAGCCTGCAAGGATTCTTAGGCCAATCAAAATGGCACAACCAAATCCATATGTCAACTTCACCGCAGTAGTCCACTCGCCTTGATTGCAAAAAAACCCGGCCCAATTGTAGCATTAAAGAGCATCCCATATTTCGGTGGGGAAAATCAAACTTCTCCTGTAATCATGACCAAGATATTGTAAATGTCATACAATCCATGAAATCCATGAGATAGACATTGCAGTCAAGATTCTCGCCTCTTCATTCAAAGGGAAAGCTTCATAATGGTTCAGGAGTCTTGAAGTAGGCTCTATCCAAAATGGGAACTAGTTGTGCATGGCTCTTCATAATCAGTTTGGGGAAAAAGGTGATAACTTGTCTTTATTGGATCAATTAACAACAATCAAGAGATCCCCAAATGAGCAACTAATAGTCTTCAACCTCAGATTCCAGCGGACATAGGATAGGATTCCAACAGCAATAAATCCCACTAATGAAAGTGTCTTCTTATACTTTTTTAGGGCTTTAAATTCTGATATTTCTCTAATGATTTAGTCAATGGGCCGTACTACATTACCTGTAGCCTATATCCTCTCCATAGGGGCTAAGAACCATTTGATTCAAGCTAGAAAAATCACTCCTAGGCCATCCATGACTCTGTACCCTAAGTTAGGAAGCCCAGATACTAGCCAAGCTCCTACATTAGCTCCTATACCCACCCCGAGAGTCAAAGCTAGACTAAAGCTTCCACTTCATCATCTAATACATCTAAAGAGTTTCAAGAAGCGGTGATGAAGAAACTTCAAAACTTTGGGAATGAGCTAGTGACCATCAAAAGACAACAAGCTCAAAGTTCTAGGCCATACCACCATAGGCTCAATATCAATCCGGACCCCCAAGATCAACACAATAGGCCACCACCTTAGACTATGAATCAAAGCCAGAACCAAGGACAACCCCAAGCAGCTAGACTTTTCATTCGTATGATCCTAACATAGCTTCAACATCAAGGGCATTGGTTCCTGCATAGAACAATATGGCACATGAATATGATTGGTGTTTTCCATGCAGACAACCACACAACCAATCAATGTGTTTTAATGGTGCTCTAAATCAAGCTTTGATGGTTCAAACTATTATGGCACCACAAGAACTTGGCCAAGAGGAAGATCAGCAACAAGGATCTCAACAAGGTGGACCCCCAAATGAAACTATGCTAGTAAACTAGCAGGCCAAAGACTTTTGTGGGATGAATTAGTTCCCTTCTCAAAGTGTCGCTGCCAACACACGGTCCAAAAGGAGAAATATTGGAGAGGGCCAACCACTGAGCTCAGTTGACCCTCAACCTTCCATCACTCCACAAGGTATTGGTGCTCTAAGTATGACTCCTAACATGCTTGAACCAATCCGCACCACCTCCTAAACCCAATCAAGCACCGTTTGTAACAGCCTGTGCAAGAAAGAAATTATTCTAGGAAGGGGCGGAAAAAGGACATCACATTCAATATTATTGAGCAGATGAAAAGGACAAGTGTGAACATTTAAATATGGGAGTCATTGGCCATTCTAGGGAAGATGGATCTATTGTAGACTGCCATGTAGAATTGGTCAAGTTTGAATCACACCCCTAACCAAAGAAGAGAGAGTGCTTACCAATGCAATTCAACAAGGGAAAAGCCATAGAGAAAAACAAGGTAAAAACCTAAGACCTCCTCCCTTCTATGTCTCAATGATTATTAGAGACAAATTGGTGCATAATTGTATGATTGATCTTTGGGCCGTGGTTATGTGATGCCTAAACAAATAGTTGATCGCTTAGGTCTCTAATATGAGGTCATCTCTAGAGGAGTAGTCCAATTAGATGGGACAACAGTGACTACTATGGGAATCATCAAGGATCTGAGTCTCACTCTACATGTTTGCCCTAATGTGACTATTTTGTAAAACATGTCAATCATAGACCTGCCACCACATTTTTCTTTGTGTCTATCTAGAGACTTCACTACCAAAATTGGAGGCTACCTATCTGCTGATTGGTCACATATGCTCTTTAGGACAAGGTATGGAGTGAAGGCCATAATAAAATTTGAACCTATTTCTAATTATCATATTGAATCCTATGTACCTAGACCGATCAATGCTAATTGCTCAGCTTTTGACCAAGAAGACCTTCTAAGAAATTCTAAAGTAAACACCAAGGTGGGATGTATCCCAAAATTGACTCTCGATGATTGGGCCAACAAAATCATTGATTTTGACCCCTATAGGGAGATGGAAGAATCTGAGCTAGGTGTCTACTACCTACATGAAGAGAACCACCCCCTTATTAACCTAATTAAGCCAGAATACAAGGATGACAATGAGGTATGGCAATTGTTCTTTGATGGCTCAAGGAGTAGACAAGGAGTTGGAGGGGGAGCCATGATTGTATCCCTCAGAGGTATGAGCTATTATTCAGCCTTGATTACACAGTTTTCTTGCTCAATTAACACTACTAAATATGAGGCTTTAGTCTAAGGTCTTCATTGGGAAAGGAAGTGGGAATCAAGAACTTGCAAGTATTCGGTGTGAGTGAGCTTGTTGCCAATCAACTCGAGTGGACTTAATGCTGTCAAAATGACTCGCTTTCAAGAACTACAAGAGTAGGGTATTGGATCTCATGGAGGATTTCAAGGCCTTCAGTATTGTGTCCATACCTAGGAAGGAGAATGAAGCTGCTGATAGACTTACAACAGTTGGAGCAACGTTTGATGTGGTTGACAACATCAAGAGGGACAAAGAATAGCCACATATCCATGTGGTTGTGAGGCCAACAATGCCAAATAATAATACATGCTTTGGCAGGTGTTTGAGAATGATCAACATATCATTAACTTTCTACAAGAGGAAGCTGAATTCTCATCTATAGACCAAAGTAGACTAGAGTAGCAATACGGGAATCGATAAAATGCAAACCATACGTAAAAACTTCCCAAAGGCTTTGTGACATTGAAATCTATTTTCAATCCTAATGACCATTTAGAAAAGAGAAGGCTAACATGCATATCAAAGGAGAAGATTCATAGTCAATCCCAGTTGGAGAAGACAAAACACTTCAAATTGGAAAGGTGGCCACCAAACAAGAAAGGTATGAATTCATACAACTTTGCCAAGAATTTCCTAATGTGTTTGCTTGGAGTTATGAAGACCTAAGGGGGTTCAATCCAAAGCTAGCACAACACACAATAGAACTAGATCCAGCTACTCAACCCACATATTGAGCCTCGATGCGATAAGGAGTTGAACAAGCTAATAGAGGAAAGCATCATATTTCCAATTAAACACTCAAGTTGGGCTGCAAATTTGGTCCCAAATCGAAAGAAAAATGGAGAAATCTGGGCGTGTGTTGACTTGTGGATTTAAACAGAGCCTCCTGAAAGACCACTACCCACTCCCTTCAATGGAGCAGCTCTTGTAGGTAGTGTCTGGGTCATAAAGGTTCTCCCTTCTAGATGGCTACTCAGGGTAGAACTAAATCATGGTGAAAGAAGATGATCAATTCAAAACAACTTGCATTACCAAATGGGGCACCTATGCCTACAAGAAAATGCCATTTGGATTATCCAACATAGTAGCCACTTTTCAAAGGGAAATGGATATGGCATTCAAGGGGTTGATCAATAAGATAGTGTTGATCTATCTGGATGACATTACAGTGTTTTCCAAGAATGCAACAGACCACCTTTTCCATCTAAGGTAGGTGTTTCAATGATGCAGGAGTTTTGGGGTGTCACTGAACCCCAAAAAATGCATATTCTTGGCCCATGAAGGCAAGATTTTGGGCCATATCGTACCAAAGGAAGGATTGGCATAGACCCGAAAGAGTTCAAGCAATAAGAGCATTGCCATTGCCAAGTCACAAGAAGGCCCTTCAAATATTCTTGGGAAAAATCAAATTTGTCCACAGTTTGTTCCAAATTTTTTTGCTCTTGTTAAGCCAATAACGTTGATGTTGACAAAGATCTTAACATTCAGTGTGGACAAATGAAGGAAAAGCATGTTTTGAGGCCATCAACGAAGCCATATCATAGGCCCCAACTCTTTTGAAACTAGATATTTCCAAATACTTCATATTGTATGCCTTTGGTGGCAAAGACATAATTTCGACAATCTTTGTGTAGCAGAACAAAGAAATTCCGAACAACCAATTGCTTTCTTCAAATGCCCAGTCCGGAAGATTATGAGGTAAGGTACTCCTTCATTGAGAGACAGTCCCGGTGGTAATTAGAGGATTGAAGAAGTTTAAGCATTTGGTTTCAAAGAACAAAATCCAACTATTGGTATCCCATGCGGGAGTTAAAGAATTCCTTCTCAAAGCGAGGACCCGAATGAGAAGCGTGAAGGATGGATCACTTGTGTCATGGAATATGACATTGGGATCAAGGTTACCAAGCTGGTCCATCGGAAGGGGTTATGTGAACAACTAGCCTCAGTCAACAAGATGAAACAAACAAAGTGAAAAGGAGGTTGGTTTTGTTCTACAAGATGATCAAGAAGAAGGGAGATATGATGTACCTGATCCTTGTTGGACCCAATACATGGTGCACTTCCTTTGAACATGCATGTGTCCTCATGGGATGAGTAAAGAAAAAAGAAGGCATTTCAAGCTACAGGCCATCCCATATGTTCTTATTGATGGTTTCTTGTTCAAGAGGGACATCAATGGCATTCTCACGAGATGCATTGGGCTAGATCGTAGAGATATTTCTACAGTAATTCTATGTTGAAGTAGTTGGAGGAAATTTTACTCCAAGAGTGACATCACTCAAAATCATGAAAGCATGATATTATTGGCCCAAAGTGTTTAGTGACTGCTACACATGGATCAAAAGGTGCAAAAATTGTGCATTCTTCAAAGGCAAGGAAAGGCTAGTAGCACTTCCATTGCACCTAATCTCAGTCGACCAAAATTTCATGTAATGGGGATTGGACTTCATTAGAGTCATCAATCCAAACTCAAGAAAAGGTCACAAATGGATCCTGACAGTGACAGATTATTTCACCAAATGGACCGAGGCAGTGGCACTCAAGGAAGTAAATGAGTCTAGTATCCTGGATTTCTATTAAGGGATAGTGACTAGATTTGAAGTGCTAGCCACCATCATATCAAAAAATGCATTACCATTCATAGGTTCCAAGATCACAGGATGGGCTGTTAAGAATGGGACCTATTTGAGTACTTCATCAAACTATTACCCTCAAGGTAATGGCCAGGATGAGTCCACAAACAAGAACATGCTAAAGATAATCAGAAGACCTGGCATACAAAGCTCAAAATGGCCTTATGGGCTGATAGAATACAAGAGATCTACAGAAAGCTCTCTATTCAAGCTCGTCTATGGGAAAGAGGAAGTGTTTCCTATATCACTTGAGTTACTAGCATTGGAACTCGTGAAGAAACTAGAGATGTCTGAATTTGGACCAATGGAGGCCAAGAATGCAGAGTTGATAGAATTAGAAGAAATCGAGAGCATGCACTCCAAGAAATAGAGAAGAATCGGGCTTTAGTCAAGAAAAGCTTTGACAAGAAGACAAAGGCAAGGACCTTCTAAGAAGGAGACTTGGTTTTGAAATGGGATGCAGATCGAGAGAAACAAGGAAGGCATTCCAAATTTTACACCATCTGGAGTGGCCCCTATATGATCACAAGATGAAAAAGTAGCAATGATTTCCAATTGTCTACATTGGAGGGTGAAGAGTTGTAGATTCCAGTAAATGGGATCTATCTTAAGCACTGCTAGTAAAAGGGGAGTTCTCACCTTGTACATATTAGTTTAGTTTTCTTTTTCCTCTAAGTGCTTATGCACATTGTCTTGCTATAGTGTAGATTGCTTTTCTCCTAAGTGCTTTGCATGCTCTGCATGTTCCATTTGGAGCATGTATGATTTCAAATTTTGTATATAGTGTGGTGTTGTTTTGTTGCTCTCATGCAATGTTTTGACTCGACATTTGGTCAAGATCAGTTTGGTTTTAATGGGTTTCTAAGCGGCCCAGGGGTCAGTTTTCAAAGTTCAGATTAGTAGCAAGCTATCACTCATGACTCCATGCCCAACGGATATGACAAGGCAATTGGTCTTTTCATCTAGCAGGCAGATACCCCTATGAGTCACCAAATTGTTATCCATATTTCACCCCATGCCAAATATTGGATCAACCATGATCCCACATAAGAGGAAACAGAGTCAAAAGGTGGACAGAAAAGGCTTCAAAATTGGCTAAGTATAAAGGTGTAAGTGGAGAATGCCAAGTGTCAATATGGCACTGATTCAAGGGGTGAATAGAGAAAAGGTTTCTAAATGAGTGCTAGACTGCCGCGTGTCCCAGGGAAAAGTGGACCATCGGGGAAAAAGTTGGTTCTTTTCCCCTTGTTATCTCAAAAGGGGTAAAAGTTGCAAAATGGCCCGCAACTCCGCCCAAGGAAAAAGTCAACATCTGGCCCGAGTCAAAGCCAAAGCAGGAATCGGAGGAAAGGGAAAAGATAAATTACGAGACCCGTAGGCCCGATTTTGTTCCAATTTAGCTGCCACATGTCCGATATCAAAAGGGGACCCATTTTTCAAGATGTCTTCCCGACCTCCCGTACATAGTTGATACAAATTTTGAAGGGGCATATCTTTCGACTCAGGGCTCAAAATATTACAAATATGATGCCATTGGAAAGATCTCGGCCTCACCCATGCCATGGGGTCTAAAACTTTAATTTTGAGGAGGTTAGGTGAAGAAAATGGAGGAAATTTCTTTGGGATTTTAATGTAGGATATTCTTTCCTCAACAAATAGATTAGATTTGATCTGTTTCATTGTTTCCTCTTCCTTCAAGGCGTCGAACCAAGGATTGATGCAGTAAAGATAGATTTGGGGAGAGATTTCATCAGAGGCATTAACAACAGTGGTTGAACTTCAACCTAATTTTCTTGCTTCTCTCTCTTTTCTTCTTTCAGGTTGAATCTATAAATACGAGGCGGATTCATTGTAAAGGGTTGGACATTCTTTGTTTTGCAGGCTCCCTTCTCCTTCTAGCAAAGGGATCTGTGGGGTTCAAGCCTTCTATCAAAATTACATTATGTTTCGCCTCTTGGCTACTTTGTAATGGACTGTATCAATCTACAGAGAAATAAAACACGTCTATGATCAATTTTAGATCCTCTCTTGTCTCTTTTACTTTCATCCGGTCTTCTATTAAATATCCGCTATTTCTACTTTTTTATTGTATGCATTTTTTTGGTTTGTGTCTATTAGAAAAATAAGTGTTCATCATTCCTTTGGTGTATCACCTAGTAGTTTAGTTATTGTTTGTTTCTTGTACCCCTTTCTTATCCATGTCTCCTTAGCAAGTTTTAGATTATGTTTAGAGATAAATCATCTGCAAGCTCCCACGCATGCACTTGAATAAAGGAATAAGGAAAAAACCTTTAACTGAGAGCTTTTCCATTTCACGCAAGGTCCCACACTGGGGAAAGTTCAATGTTATCAATCAACCAAATGAGTCTCGCCTTAGAAAAGTAGATTTTTAAAACTCATTTAGGGGTGTGGTGATTTCACACTAACATAACCTCTGTGCATGCCTGAGCCAAAGGATCTAGCACAAGAAGCGAGAAAGAAAAGGCTTTAGTGATGCAAAAGATAACATCATATGAAGGATTTCTTCATATCTTACGTAAGGAAATTAAGAAGGCGAGATCAAGCGTTGAATATTTATACAATGCCGAGGCTTTTATAAGGACTATGACCATGTTAAAAGACAATGAGGTCCTGAAGGCCATGAAGGATGAGACATGAAGGATGAGACATTGGGCCACACAAAATGATTAGCGGCTTGTTAAGTATAAGCGTGAGGCCCTTATAGTAGCTCATGAACCACACAGGAAAGGCTAGATGAGCTTGGAAAATTCATCACTCGAGAAGATGGACTTGTTAGAAGGAGAATGACTAGCATGTCCAAAATTATGTTGGTCTTGCAAAATGAGAAGGGTGAAATTGCAAGAGATGAGTTATAATTACATGTAGTAGATATTCTAGAGAAGGTAGAGGTCGCACTCAAAGACTAGAAACCTTAGAGGTGGAAATAAAAGAATAATATCTAGAATTGATTGTTCCAGTTGTAGAAGAAGATACGGAAATTTGAAGACATTCTTTCATTCATCCAAATTCTTTTTATTCTTCTATTCATATTCTTTGATTCTTTTTTGGGGACAACCATTTCTAGGGTGGCAATGCAACTAGTGTGGGGTAATGTTGATCAGTCAGACTCTGACACTTAGTGAATAAAATACAGAAGGTTCACGTGGGAAAAAGAGTGCATTCAAAGGTGTGAAATCATCGAGAGAGGATCGTGTGCGAGAATAGAGCCGATTTGGAAATTAGCCATTTTCATGATGAGGATCTATTTTTGGAGATAATGTGCGAGCACACAACCCGATTGGAGACTTACACGTCATGTATTGGCTATTTTGTGAGGATCAGCTACAAAGCGCTTTGTATGGACACAGGCCAGGAATAGATCTACTATTGTTAGATAACTAAAAGTAGTCTATTGTTAACACTCTTGTATGTAAGCCTATTTTTGTAACGGTGTGTGGCTAATAATAGCATTCGACCTATTTTGGGATTAGATAAGCGGTGAAAGTCCCCACCATTATAAGTATGTAGTAAACTATGTGTAGAAAGAAAAATGGAGATAGAGAGAGAGCATACAGGTGTGAGAACTGATATATATAGTGAGATTATGCTTTGCTAAATATGTTATGTGCATGAGAGTATACTACTTATTGTAATGAAGCTTCGTATATTTATTGCAATTAATATAATAAATATTATGGATTGAATCAAGATATTATCATGGGTATAATTCGGTATTACATGCTTGATTTCATTATGGTTATCTTTTAATATTGTTATTCTCTACATCTAGATCTAAATATGCACTTTGAAAAGAGATACAATAACTATAGATCTAAATGCTTAAAGTCTTCATCATGCTAACATCCTACAAAAACAACCACCATAAGGAGGTACACAGGTACCTTTGTATGCTTTGGTGAGCACTCGAGTCTAGGCCGAGTGAATTTCCAACACATATGGGTTTGTATTGCTGAATTCTAGGCTGCATCATGAGGGTTTGGTTCTTAAAACCCTAACTCGGTCTATTTTGTAAATCAAGCAAAGTTGACCTCTTAAGCTATGAAGTGAAGCCTTCTATAGACATAGTGAGTTGAATATCAATTTCTTCATCCTTGAAATGTGCCATTTGAGTTATTGATGACATGGGTATATTTTAATATTGCTCAAACCTTGGAAGTTTCAAAGTTTTACATAAAAAATTGTTAATGTTGTGATCCAATACATAAGTTGAGAAGAAATTGATGAATCCCTAACCTTTCTAGCTTGATGAATATGACCTACGTGTACAAAAATTCCATCTTCATGCTTGTAACAAATTGAAATCTTGTTCCTTGCAATCTATCACTCGATCCACCATGAGTAGAGATTCTCATAGTTGTGTATGCAAAGAGAGTTGTATACGCTTAAAGAAGAAGATTCAAAATGGAATGGAATGAATTCCAATTCCTTGTTGGTATGAAAAACTCCTGTAACTTTGAGTCTCATGAACTATTGAAAATATTTAGTCTCAAATACCTCTAGTTCAGAGTACATTCCTTGTTTTAAGAACCTAGTGTTCTCATAGTTGCCAAAATGAGACTTGTAAAGGGTATAATGGAAAAGGAAGAATACATAATGATTTTGAAGACTATGAAGAGGCTCCAGAGAATATTAGAGCATGGTGTAACATATGTGGTCAATAATGACACCTTTTAAGCCGTAACAAAAATGGGTCTTAAGTTAGTTTACTTGTTAAAATTTGGAGACAAGTTAAAAATGGTAGTTACATAAGGAATTTTGAAAGTGAAGTCAGGTTGTCAAATATTTATGAAACTCTTATTGCTCATCCTTAAATGAAATGACCCTTGGAAGGTCCGACAAAACTAAAAAGTGACTGAAAAGGTCAAGAAAAAGGACAACTCCTATAGGCTAATTTTGTGTATATGCTATTTATCTTCTTTGTACATATTGTCAAGTGAAGTAGGTGAAGGTACCATGAAGTTGAAGTGCAAGAGGCATGTTTATGAGTCCATATTATTAAATATCTCTTTGTGTGAATGTATTTTGTTGTCGTTAAAGCTTGGGAGATATTTTTTGATGTAAGGTGAAGTGCATAGAAGAGATAGGGAATATGAGATAAAGAATGTGATATGAAATAAGCTTAGGGAGCATATAAGTGAGTGAAGATCATCTTCATGAAGTAGAGAGCATGATTTAGAGTGCAAGACCATCTTTCAAGACCTGATATCGATGTGTGAGAAAATAGGTGAATGAATAAAGAGAGGGTTGTGAATTGATGAACACTAATCATGTGATTAGGATTGAATGTTAGTTGAGTGAAGAGGAATGTGTATAAGAATTAGGTGTTAATAACCATGTTTTGAAGGAGCTTGAAACCATGAAACATAGGAGGACTAAGGTGAACATCATGACTAAAATATTGCAGCATATTGAACACATGTAAATTAGTTGCTTGTTTGTGTGATTCAATGAGTGATATCATGATATGTAAGTGTGGATGAAATGAGCCTTGTATAACAAAAACTTGTAGTTGATTAGGTGATAATAAGAGAAGGGAATTAGGAGGAGAACTAATAAAAAGAATGAGTTGATCTAAAGGTCACAATTTTTCTCGTAAGACAACCACATCGAGTGACCAAAATCTTTTTGTTGAGCAGATGGAATATTTCTCAAAGGTGAAAACGCATAAGGGATGGGCTACGAGAATGCAGGCGTATTTGAAGGTGCATAAATATAGTAAAACAAGTCTGCGCTACAACAATTTGAATTCAGAACTTAGCCATTTTGCGGGTCTAGGCTATTTTTGGGACATGGAGTACGGAGTACGCAAAGACATGAAGACTTGCGGTTCACGCAAAGATATTTTGGAAGTAAGCATCAGTTCGAGCACCATGCACAGTTTAGTCTAATAATAGGATTTCTACTCGGAGTTAACTATAGGAAGTCTATTGTTACAGTACTTTCATATTTTTGTATCCTCTTGTAAAGGTGCATGACTATTATTAGCATGTAGCCTATCTTTGGAAGGTGCATGGGTGGTGAAGGGAAAGTCCCCACCCTATATATATGTGTTGATTTACATGGTTTAGATAGTCCTAATTATTATAGAGCTATGTTGTTGGTTTTTTCACACACATGACTCATGATGATAATTTTGTAATGGATGAAGCTTCTGTGTTTTACAATATTTAATACAATGGATCATATTCATTGGATAATGGTGTTAGACATGACTGAATATGGTTCTTGCATGGTAAATCTTATTATAGTAATTGTTTAGTTTAGCTTTCATTTACTCTAGATCTAGATATGGTTTATGCATTATGGATTGTTTAATATATGTTATTAGTTTTGATAATCATATGAACGATCATGCTCACATTCCATACAAGTAACTCTAAAGAGGACTGACACCTTTACGTGCTTCAAGTGAGCACTCAGCTTAGGTAGAGTGATGTGTTAGTGTGTCTGCAGGTTATTTATAGTGAAATCTAGAATACATCATTGGTTTTATTGTCGGGACCTCTTTCTCAGCTATTTTTTAGGATGTTGCGTGATGAAGACGTACCAGTTGACCTTAGCAAGTGTTGAGGAGTGGATAGTAGATCTAGAAGAAGAATACGCTCAGAGATTCAACACTGGATCTGATTTTAACGTGACGTTTGTGGGTTGAGTAGAATCTATATGACTGCTTATACAAGAGATTATTTGTTATATTTCCTATATAGTTGTACGAGTGGCTGGTTTCTTACGCATCTAAAAGGAATTAGGGGTTTCACACACTTGTCTAGACATAAGAAGAATTTCATGCCCTCTATGACGATAATCTAATTTGGACTTGCATTTTGGATACTTGTTTCTATGGTGTTATGAATAGCTATATTTTAGAGTAAGCAATTTCCACTTACTCTTGTCCGAGAGGTTTCTAAGTTTCAATTTTTACATTATCCCAAGGGGATCGTATTTGCATGGTATTCCATTAGAGATCAATATCTTGATGGTAACCATGAATTTGGAAGAAAATTTGATGGCTAACTAAACCCCACCACGTACAGGGGCAGGAGCAGGTGTGGTGAAAGATGGCAGACCTAGCGGCAGAAAGGAAAAGAGAAGAAAGGTGGCTTAAGTTCAATGAGGTGTGTGAGAGGGATTTAGAGAAGAAACGTGAGGTTTCATAACGTATTGCTTTGTGGAGAGAGATGGATTGTGAACGATTTGTAGCTCACACAAAGGATGTGGAGCCAGAGCATTTGGAACTCCCCCATTTGGGTAAGCATGACAGGGAACCCTCTCGTAGCCTCCTATGAGAGTGTGCTAGCGAAATGACATGGGCCACATGCACACATCTGAATATACTTGGTGACCTATCCCTTGCACTTGGTTTTCTAGTTTCTACGACAGCTAGTAATAAACAAGCTAGTTTGGGTAGTAGAGTAACAAGAAGTAAAATCAACTTATCAAATAGAAGGTACATCTATGGCTAGGAAGAATTCTTCCTTGTTATTTAGAGGTCCGGTTGGAGGTACCTTTTTAGGTGTGTCATCGGCACGAGAACACGAGGTGCGTAGAAATTTGGACTCACATCTTAGAGCAGACAACTTCGTAAACTATGGGAGTTCAGGTTTAGCACCACAATTAGAACACAAGGAAATGCATTTCTATGGCTCAATTCCTGCTACAGGAGGAGGATCAAGAGGATTAGGAGGATCAGGAGGATTAGGTGGCTCAGGATCTAGTGGATCTAGAGGTGAAAGAAACACACAAGGTTATGGAGCTGGTGGGAATGGTCCTCACCAGCCCTAGAATATTTACATGGATATTTCGGTTCATTTCCTAGAGTATAGAGGAATAGAAGATGTTGTTGAGCATGTGCCTATGTGTGAGATAATGTGGCGCATGAAAGGAATTATAGCTTCAGAGCACAAGAAAAGTTAGTATGTAACTATGTTGTAAGGATGTGTGCACGATTGGTACAAGAAGTTTGATCCCGATAAGACTTTTTTGGATTATACAACATTAAAAGATGCTTTCATCAAAGAATTTTATATCCCTAAGTTTGAGTAGAAAATTATAAGCACTTTCAAGGATATCAAGTAGAGCACTACTAAGAGTGTTCAAGAATATGATGCTCGGTTCAAAACACTTTTGTCTAAACTTTCTTATGACATCCATGCAAGTCAGCATGCACAGTGGTTCATCATAGGCCTGATCATGCCTTTTAGGAGAGAACTTTCACATAAGACTTATACGAGATCCGTGTGAGGTGCTTGAAGTAGATATGCACGCCGAGGTGGTCGAAATAGTAGACACTTGAGTGAGACCATTCTTAGAAGCTTATATTTTAACAATGGAAATATAGTTAGAGAAATTATCATCTAATTTAGCACATAATACACGTAATGGAATTTGGTGGAAAGACTATGAAGTAGGGGGCATACTAAGGATAGTTATCCTCACGGATCGATGTGCTCCTTATTGCTGGATTGTGGGATTTTTCATTTAGACCACGATGCAAGTCGGTTCCCATTGTTGTAACGCGTGATAAGGAAAAATGTCTTCTACTACTACAAAATTTACAGGTCTAGAACTCATAATCTGAAGAATGTAGGTTGATTGATCAGATCCATGATGTCATTGATATTAGTGTATGAAAGATTGGAGTTTCTAATAACTCTAAGGATAAAGGTGAGTAACATGATCATAATCATAATGAAGGGCGCTTTGAGGGAGGTCATGGTAGAGGTCGAGGATACCATGGTGGATTCAGAGGCCGAGGCCATGGCGGTGGACGAGGTGAGTTCCCTCATGGAACATGTTATACATGCGGATCTCCTAGACCATTACATGTGTGAGTGTCCTTAGAATGTTGTTTGTGCATTTTGTGGAAAGAATCATAACTATGAAGAGTGCCAAAATTTATACGAACATTTGAGCAAGAAGAAAAAAAAGAATAACAAGGGCACGAGGATGGTTAGAGTACAATGCACGTGTGGAAGACCAATGGATGATGAAGTTAGTGCCGGATCCTAGATGGTACCTATGAAGATTACTACACGCGTTGAGGCTGCACGCACTAGAGAAACATTGCAACAAAATCCTACCATTACTAAGGAGGAGGTTTTGCATGCAAAGTATCTAGACCCTACACATCAGAAGGAGGTTTATCAAGAAACCATGGAGGTACTCAGAAATATACAGGGTGAGATATAGTGTTTAAAAGAATAGTCATGGAAGTTGGAACAAAAGAAGGAAACTGAAACTCTCTAGATCGGATGTTGATGATCTAAAAGAAGTATGCAAGATGTTGCATCAAGAGAACATTATTCCATTATTAGGGAGTTGGTTGAAGGGAAACACTCCGTGTGTTGGTATTGAGAATGGACGATAGATTTTGCATGCTAATCTCCCTCCTCATAGCTTGGATTATGACAAAGAGATCACTCTGAATGTTGTTGTGAATAGTTGTCTTTTGAGCAATATTTTGATTGACATGAAACATGGAAGTGAATGTGCTTACTTTAGATGCATGAGTTCAGATGGGTAGACCTCTATTACAGTCCATCTTCTAATGTATTGTTTATGTAAAATTGGACTAAGGCCATGCCAATTGGAGTCTTGAATGATACATCAATTACTATACACAAATCCAAGTTCACTTTGGGTACTTTGAGGTCTTAGCGCTTGTAGAGGCGGACAGCTTCCCAACTCTACCGAGGCACCCTTGGTGTTATTCAAATAATGCTAATCTAGGTTTTAATAAGGGATATATCAATTTTGAGAGCAAGGAGTACCGATTTATTATCCCTATGAAAAAATGGAAAAAATTTGCACCTTATGTTGATCCTTTAAGTGAAGAAGATCTTAACAGAATTTATGTGCTCACCATTCGAGATCCAATACTGCTTCAACCATCTAAGGAAGGAGTTCTCATGTGGGATGATGCACAATCCATCATTGTTACTACAAGTATTTCCTATGATAATTTATCACAAGGAACTTATGATATGGTTGGGCACGAGGTAAGAAGCATAGCTATGCATATAAGTAGGCCGCATGATGTGTTAGGCGGTTAGGCAACAACCAGTACCTCGATACACATTTGGCGTAGGAAAACCTAAAGTATCCCTATGAGCTATGGAAGTACAATGGAAGGATCGGTGGAAATAAGTAACATGTTAGTCTATTCCTTGCATGAGACATCAAGCACGTTGGTGGATGGTTCATAGAGATAATCTTGTAGAATGGAGAGAACTAAGAATTGCCCTATCAATGAAGGTTTCTCATAAGTAAAACACCTACTCGATATGTGAATATCATGGTAATAATCTTGTTCGAGATCACATTTAGTAGTGTGAGAGACTCTAGAAAGAGGGGTAGGAAGATTTACCACCTTCATTGTGGGTGTACAAGCTCTATTTCACCTTGTAAGGTTACGCGTGCGAATGGTATGTTTATATAGATTTGAATAGAGAGATTGAAAATTGGTAAGATTTGACTGCAAGTATGATCCAATATTTTGACTATTTTTCTACTAAACCTCTAGTTAATGAGGCATTACAGTTATGAAATGCTTGACTATGGGAGATAGTAAAAGATCGAAAAACTTATTCAAGAGTTATTTGGGAGTCGACCTCAAAGTACGTTTTGAAGAAGTAGAAGAGATAGGTATCAAAAAGCTTGAACATGTTTTCCTAGAGAAGGAAAAAGGGAAGATGGTCTACATGATGGATGATGAGGAAGTGGAAAATTTGGACATAGATCATTCAGAGGGTACATGCGAGGTCTTAGACAATGTGGATGAGAAGGTGCGTGCCTACCATGAGCCTATGAAGACAAAGAAAGTGAACATTGGAATGGATGTTGAACCTAAGGAGGCCATCATTGAAGATTACTGTCTGACTCTGAAGTGGTTAAGATAATTGAGTTACTACGTGATTTCTAGGATCTGTTTCCTAGAGGCTATCATGAATTGAAAGGAGTGCATGAATCTTTGGATGAAATGAAAATTAAGTTAAAGGAAGGTGCGCACCTAGTTAGGAAGAGGCCATATAGGATGAATCCTAACCTACGAGTAAAATGTAAAGAAGAAATTGACAAGATGTTGAAATCTGGCATCATTGAGCCCATAGATGAATCGAGTGGGTCAACCCTATGGTAATCAACATAAAGAAAGATGGAAGAATCAGAATTTGTGTGGACTACAAGGAGTTGAATGCTACATGTGTGATTGATCCTTTCCCTACACCATTTACTAAAGAAATATTGGAAGGCGTTACAGGGAGCGAGATTTACTCCTTTACTAATGGGTTTTCTAGGTATCATCAAGTGAGGATAGCTAAAGAGGATCAAGAGAAGAAAACTTTCACTACTGAATGGGGAATTTTTTCATACACGGTGATGCCCTTTGGATTGAAGAATGTGCCTATAGTATTTTCGTGCATTGTTGTTCAAGCATTCCAGGATTTTATTCACAAGTTCTTGCAGGTTTACTTGGATGATTGGACAGTGTATGGACTTGTCAAGGATCATTGTGACAATTTGAGGTTAATGTTTGAAAGATGCAGGAAGTTGAACATCTCTTTAAATATTAAGAAGTGCATATTTTCTACACCCTTTGGGACTCTGCTAGGACATATTATCTGCAAGGAGGGTTTGTTAGTAGATCTAGCTAAGGTTGCAATCATCTTAGGCTTGGAGGAGCCTACTAGTCAGAGTGAGGTGCATGGATTCTTGGGCCACATAGGGTACTACAGAAAATTTATCAAAGGATATGCTAAAATTTTCGCCCCTAGAGGATTTATTAAAAGGTAAAGGCAAGTTCTATTGGGAGAACCATAACAATGCGTGTTTGAAGCATTGAAGGAAAGGCTTACTACAACACCTATTCTACATTTTCGTTCATGGAATATACCTTTTTATGTACATGTGGATGCCTTTGGCATGGCCATTGGCACAGTATTAGCTTATCCTTGAAAAGGTATTATAGATCATCCTATTTGCTTCACTAACAAAAAGTTGACTCAAACATAAAAAAATTATACAACTATGGAGTGTGAGGCTTTGTCCATGATCTACGTGTTGCATAAGTTTAGATAGTACTTGTTGGCAACACCTTTTATTTTCTATATAGATCACATGGCATTGAAATACTTGGTGAACAAGCCCATTTTACAGGGGCACATATGCTGATGGGTTCTATTATTCCAAGAGTTTGACTTTATAGTTGTGGTGAAGCCAAGTAAAAGTAATTCTAGCCCAGATCATTTATCAAGGATTATATCAGGAGAGGATGCGCAGAGTATTAAAGATACAATGTTGGATGCATAGTTGTTCGGAGTTAAACCACGCGCCTTGGATTTAGAGGATATTGTTGTCTTTTTATGCACATGTGTGGCACCCAAAGGAATGAAAGCCTTAGAAAAGAAATAACTTGCAATTCATGTTGCACCTTTCATGTTGATCAGTGGGGACTTATACAAACTAGGTCGAGATGAAGTTTTACATCTGTGTGTACTTGAGCATGAGTGAATGGAAATTATGGAGGAGGCTCATGGTGGTATTACAGGTGGACACTATACAAGAGACACCACCTAGTGCAAGATTCTACTAGCTGGTTTATGGTGGGATACCTTGTACAAGGATTACAAAGAATATTGTAAGGCATGTGATCATTGTCAATGCCTTGGAAAACTTGGGCAGGGAGATTAAATTCCTTTGAGGTATATTGCTAGCGCATAACCTTTTGAGAAGTGGGAAATTGACTTTGTGGGTCATATTTATACAACCACGAATAGAAGTGGATCACACTACACCATCACTTGTACAAATTATCTTATAAGGTTGGCAGAAGTAGCACCTATAAAGGATTACACAACAACTATAGTAGCAAGGTTCTTGTGGGAAAATATTATTACCAGGTATGGATGTCCTTTAAGTTTGACAAGTGATAGGGGTACTCACTTTCTTAATGAAACCATCAAGATACTATTAGATAAATTTATGGTTGCTCATCATAAGACAACACCCTATCATCCTCAAGAAAATGGAACTGCTTGAGGCTTTCAACAAGATATTGAGCCAAACTTTGACAAAAATTTGTGATGTTGGAAGGAAAGACTGGGATGATAAAGTGTTTGTTGTACTTTGGGCATATAGAACAACCTATAAATGGTTGAATAAATCTAAACCCTTTCAATTGGTGTTTGGCATGTAATCGAGTTCTCCCCATGGAATTCATGTTACATTCTTTTCATGTTGTGCACGCAGGAGGTATGGTTGATGAGCGGGCATTGGAAGAAAGAATTGATAAGATGATGTAGCTAAATGAGAGGCATGTCATAGCACGATGGAGTAAGGAGAAAGAAAAATCTAGGCAAAAGGCATGGCATGATAGGCACATTAAGGACAAGAAGCTTGACGTTGGCTAGATGGTACTTCTATATAATTCAAATTTTTTATAGCACCCAAGAAATATTAAGGTGTATTGGTTGGGACCGTATGTTATCACTTATTTACTTGAATCAGGTGTTTTTCAATTAGAGGTACTAGATGGAACATGGTTTCCCTGTTACTTCAACGGGAATAGGCTGAAGCCCTACTATAAATAAGTCTTCTTAGTGTTTGTAATAAGGCAGTATTGCCATCTAGATTAGGTTTCCCTTAATGCATTTCATTTATATGTGTTTCCTTCATTGTTGTTATGCTTTGTCAATTTAGTTCTTTGTTTTGTGTAATAAGCACACTTGTGCACCAGAAGATGATTACAATATAAGTATTTTCATGCATAGAAGACTATTCATACCCTTAGCTAGTGGTGGTTTACATGCGTAGTTTATTTCAAGATATTATATGATTTGATTGTCATCTAAATATGGGTATGCATTGGGAAATTTTTATGCGGTACTTTTTGGAAAATGCTGATAGTATGGAAAGGTGTAACTAGAAAAAAATGTTCCTAATGAAGACCATAAGTGGACAAATGGATGCACAGTGTAACACAAGGTAAGTTGCGGCGGTGGAAACTACTTAGAGGAAGGCACAATGGTGAAGTACCTTGGCGCATAGAAGTGCGCAAAAGGAGGTCTGTAGCCAAGAGGTTGAAAGGCGTGCTAGAAGGTTACGACTGGGGCGTGAAGATGTATAGCATGGAAAAGTTGGTAATTGATGAATTAATGTGAGGATCAGTGGTAGATGGAGGAGCAACAAATATGATAACTTTTTTGAAATCTATATAAAGATGGGATGCGATTTCATTTTTACCTTTGCAATTAATAATATTTGAGTGAGATATTTGCGAACAAGATAAGTGGGATGTGTTGAAGTGTATAGAGCTTAGAAACCATGCATTCGTGAGAAAAATTATACACTAGATTAACCTGTGTTCCCATTAGATAAGGGTTTGAGCATAATAGAAGTGTGTTGGGAGGATCAATCAAGCTCTAGGATTTGAGAAGGAGCTACGACATGCATTTTTGAGCTAGGGCACAAAAATTTGAGTCGCACAGATCAACAGAGGTAACAATACACCTTTTTCTTACTATGGCACCAAAGAGAGCACTGGAATGGGGACAAAGCGGAAGAATAAGGTGGAGGTTGAAGTCAAAGTAGAGGATTTTCCAGAGAGAAAATTTTCCAAAATTCAATATCTAGAAGAAGTGATCATGGGCCGTGATTGGGATTCTCATGTCCGCCAAAGTAAAGTGAGTGATTACAATCATAGGACCATTGATAACAAGGAGGAGTTGGATGCACTACTAAATAGAAAGATAAATAAACAGCAGACAGATAATAGCCCATCTATGACGATGTTTGGGAGAAGCTCCTAAGGAAGGTAGGGGTTTTACAATTGTATGAACTCCCCTATTTTGGAAAACCTAAAAATCTTTACCAATGGCTTATGAGAAGATTCCATGAGGACTTTTTCTTTTTTTTTTGGTAACGAATGAGAATCACATCACCCTTGATTGCTAGTTTGACCAGATTAAAGAGTACATGTATAGAGGTTAGTAGTGACTTAACTAATAAGGCAGCCATTATAGTCACCAGAAAGGAGCTAGGTTATTCAAAAGGTCTACATGGCATGGACATTTATAAGTTAAGGAAGTATCCGGTTGTACAGGAAGCTGCCCATTTTGCTAACAAAATTGAATGACTAGGAGAGATGCTAACAAGTGAACACTATGTGGCTTCATATTGTAAAGAAGATGTCACAAGGAAATACATACAATTTGGTGGGATACATAGCTGAAACAATCATTGAGGAGGTGCGCAAAGGTGAGAAGATAAGATTTGGTGCTATTTTGTTATCCCTTGTGTTTGTGGAGATTGGAGTGCTCGATGGGCCAAATAATAAAATATGGGAGTATCCTGCGGAGAAGAAGTCTCTCACAGAGAGATTTGAAAATTATGTATGTGGGGGACTATGAGTGGCCCATTCAAACAAAGGGTAGAGATTTGGTACGATCGGCTCCGTGTGGCATTTGAAGAAGATTGGAAAATCCCTAAGGAATTTCCTGTAGTAGTAGGTAAGTCGGTGTAGTTTGTAGTATATCTACATTTTTGCATTGCACGTTTTGCGATGAAGGACGGAACATGGAGCCCATAGTGAAAACTATATTACACTTTCACACGATGATTCTTTCAGATTTAGTTTGTAGATTTGCATACCCACGCCAATTGTTGTACAATGCAGATAAGGTAGACTGTGACTACCATAGTCTGTGGAGGATTTACACTTATCCAAGAGGTTTGCATATATTGAGAGGTTTATTTCTGATGATATAACTATGAATCCAGGTGACTTTGTAAATAAGCGAAAGTGGGGCGGTGTTGGTATACCTTCGACTTAAGCTTACGCTAAAGAATGACAAATATGTAGAGAATGAATTCATACTACCAAGCCCACCTAAGGGGAAGCACACAGTTGGCAATTTGGTAGTTGAGAATCCTACTTCGCCCCTTCAAGAAGAATAAGAAGACCTACATGAGGACATTGGTGACTTACGGTGCGGGGTATGAGGCATCCCTCTTATAAGAAGGAAAGTGAGTGTGTGACTAATCCTCCACTACAGTAAGAAGAGGAGGGATCATTAGAAATAGGTGTGTCGGACATGGATGCGAGAATAAGTCGATGAGGAACACCAATTCAAAAGAGTGTTCAAAAGAACCAAGACTCAAGGTGTAGGATCATCACAACCTTTACGAAGGTCACCTAGGATTTCACCACAGAAGGAAGCACCTGAGAAGAAGAAAAGATGAAAGCTATAACTTAAGGATGATGAGAAGGATGTGTCCGGAGAGAGCACACAAGGAACCCCAATAAATCCTTAGGATACGAGAGGAACCTCGTGATGAGGAGATGAATAATGATGAGGAGGGTTTGTGATCCTGAAAATAATCGATTATTACGACCTGATCTTGGACCCTTATCGGCATTAATTATTTGCCGATCATTTAATCCTTTTAAGTAATCAATTTAAAATAATATGTAAGAAAATAACAAAAAATGCACAAAGATTGATTACGGAGTTCGGAAATTTCCTACATCTCCGAGTTTGTGGTCGAACTGCTCCACTAGTCAAAACTTGTAAGTTACAATAGTACTTTCACAAGAAAACCTAATGGAATTTTACTTGCCTATCAGTACACCAGTTCTTGAAAAACTTCCGATGATCAGTCGAATTGTTCTTCACCTTCCTGATGCACAATCTCCTTCGGCTTCGATCATCCTTCCCACGCGCTATCAATGCGAAGCTAGCACTCCAATCGATAATCCAGATTTGCAAGTAATTGGAGTGGCTCAATGGGCCTATTGGGTAGTTTATAATTTACTCCCAATCACAAATATTTCATCTACTATTTCCTAAAATAATATGCCAATAGACAATACTTGTTGACACATCCCACAAATAAGCTTAACAAATAATAAGCTCGGTGTGTGTGTGTCCCCACAACAAGCTTAACAAATAATAAGCTTGGGTTGTCTGTGTTTCACAATGAAATAGGTACCCTATTTATACATTTTTAGGGTCCTTGAATAATGCATTGCCATATTATCCCTTAGGCTATTTTTAAACCTTTAGCCCGTAGTATGTTGATAAGGGATAAAATATTCTAAAATAAGCACTTAGCATTTTAATCCCAAATTGGGCGGCGTGCATATTTAATAGGATAAAAATACCATAAGGAGTGGCTTGTTTAGTTAAGTGGGTATATCCCACATTAGGAAGCCTGTTTATTTTTGCTAAGGTTTTAATTAAACCTTAGCCACCCCTTCATTCACGTGGATCTCCACACATGGGTTAGCCCCCTACACCTTCTTCCCTCCTTCCACGTGTGGCATTTGCCTCCCACAACACCGCTTCACCACCTTCTCCATGTATACGTGGAAGTTTGGCAATAGCATGTGGTGGTTTATACTAATGTATAAACATTAATATGTATATATGTGGCATTTGGAAAGTGGACTTACCAAGATAATATAATTTCAACCCATAGAATGTGGCATAGAAATAATTAACTCGGTAAATAGCATATATTCCACTTGTCATCTCCCGATAGGCAAATCGATCATATTTGATTCGTCAAATGACTCCCTTTTCCTTTTCACCACGTGCCATAGTGCCATTGGTCCAATATTGACCAGTAGACCAGAGTTGACTTTCCCGTTGACCAAACTTTGACCGAACATATCTAGAGCTCCCGATGTCCGTTTGTCACGTTCTCACAAATCGTTTGTAAGCTCTCGAGATGATCTTATGCACCAAACCATGTAGGGATGTTTAGGAACTTTTTAAAAATGATTCTTGATCACACTCTCCCATCGAGAAAAGCTTTTGTCCCAAAAAGCTTCCATATTGTCCTGAATCAAAACTCTGCTGCCACCTCGGAAGTGCTGCTATAGTAGACCCTTGGGTATTCTCCTCCAACCTTCTCACTTTGACAACTCTGCTCCGATCCTAGGACTTGTGGGTTATGGGCCCACGACGCTTCCACTGCACCACTCTGATATCCAAAGAAGACCTCCATGCCTCCGCTTTATGGTGCTAAGTTTATGAATGAAACCTCAACGCTCCTTTTGTGTAGTGCTAAGCTTCTTGATATCTGACAACAAGGATCTTCTTTGACTCTATAACACAACTCCTGGCTCCGAGTTGATTCCGTAGAATCCGAACTAGTTTGAAGGAACTCCATGTTACGTAGAGCTTTGATTGATCCGATGTCGGTGATGGACAATGCCTTGTCCCTTTACAGACCTCAACGCCTCGATGCATGATGCTAAGCCTCTTTCAAGACCTCGAGCCTCCGATGCATGATGCTAAGTCTGTTACAGACCTCAACACCTCCGATGCATGATGCTAAGCCTCTTTCAAGACCTCGAGCCTCCGATGCACGATGCTAAGTCTCTGTAGACCTCAACGCCTCCGATACATGATGCTAAGCCTTTTTCAAGACCTCGAGCCTCCAATGCATGATGCTAAGTCTTTGTAGACCTCAACGCCTCTGATACATGATGCTAAGCCTCTTTCAAGACCTCGAGCCTCCGATGCACGATGCTAAGTCTGTGAGACCTCAACGCCTCCGATACATGATGCTAAGCCTCTTTCAAAACCTTGAGCCTCTGATGCATGATGCTAAGTCTGTATAGACCTCAATGCCTCCGATACATGATGCTAAGCCTCTTTCAAGACCTCGAGCCTCCAATGCACGATGCTAAGTCTCTGTAGACCTCAATGCCTCCGATACATGATGTTAAGCCTTTTTCAAGACCTCAAGCCTCTGATGCATGATGCTAAGTCTGTTACAGACCTCAACGCCTTTGATGCATGATGCTAAGCCTCTTGCAAGACCTCAAGCCTTCAATGCATGATGCTAAGTCTGTTACAGACCTCAATGCCTTTGATACATGATGCTAAGCCTCTTTCAAGACCTCGAGCCTCTGATGCATGATGCTAAGTCTGTTGATCAGCTACCATTCGTATGTGTGGTTGCAATGCCTTGACACCGAATGACATTCCGAGCTAATCCTTTGAGAGCTCCTCTTGTTGACATACTAATATCAGGTACCATTCTGCTGCATGGTCACAATGCCTCTACACAGAATGAAGTTCCGACCTGATGTCAATGCCAATGGTGATTCAGCTACCATTCTGTTACACGGTCACAATGCCTCTACACAGAATGAAGTTCCAAGCTGATCCTTTGAGAACTCTATTGTCTGCACAAATGGCAGATCAATCTCCAAGCTTTATATGAGTTAATTCCTGTATCCAAGCTATAACAGGTACTCACAAGCTGATTAGGAGATAGGTGCCCCTAATAGGGTCTTTATACAACTTTCAAATACAAGTGTGAGGAAATTATATCCTAATACACCATGTAAAACTAGTTGTAAAAATGCTCCATTTTTGGAGTCTTGTACAATAAGCTTAAAATACCAATTCTATAGGAAAATAATTTTGCATGGTAAACCTATCACGAAATTTCTCCTACTTGGTGGCTTATGTACTTGGTCTTCTCCACTGCATCGCAATGTGGATTGACTTAATTTGTCTCCTCCTTGCTGGACCAATAACTCAACAAGGAAAAATATACTGCATCTTATGGTGTTAGAACAATTCACCAAAAATAATTGCCCTCTGGGGTCTTACTAATGCAAGTATAACAGAGTACAAACATTTCCCAATTGGGTCTTTAACTAATGTGCCATGTCTGGTTAGATGTATACAAATGTTGCCCTCAAAGGGGTCTTACCAATACATTCTACCCTACACAATAGTTTTCAAGTTTTATCTGCATATGAGATATAATGGAATCATCCAAATAGAAATGCGAGAAAATTACTGAGTATGTTAAACCTGTCTCTCAGTCTATCCCACCAATCTGGAAATCCAGAAGTACAAGCCAATGCCATCCCTGTCAAAGAAACTTGTACTGATTAACCTACTTGATACCAAATTGCTTCGAGATTAACAAGTTTGCAGGTATCGATTACAACTCGATACCAAACTTGCTCGGAGATTAGCAAGTTTGAAGGCCAACAACCAGCTCTGATACCAAACATGATCCGAAAATAATCAGATTATTACGACTGATCTCGAACCCTTATAGGCTTTAATTATTTTCCAATCATTTACTCCTTTTAAGTAATCAATTTAAAATAATATGCAAGACAATAAAGACAATTGCACAAAGATTGATTATGGAGTTAGCGCAATTGCTGTGTCTCCGGTTCGTGGTCGAACCGTTCCACTAGTCAAAACTTGTAAGTTACAATAGTACTTTCACAAGAAAACCTAATGGAATTTTACTTGCCTATCAGTACACCAGTTCTTGAAAAACTTCCGATGATCAGTCGAATTGTTCTTCACCTTCCTGATGCACAATCTCCTTCAGCTTCGATCGGCCTTCCTAACGCTATCAATGCGAAGCTAGCACTCTAGTCGACAATCCAGGATTTGCAAGTAATTGGTGTGGCTCAATGGGCCTATTGGGTAGTTTATAATTTACTCCCAATCACAAATATTTCATCTACTATTGCCTAAAATAATAGGCCAATAGACAATACTTGTTGACACATCCCACAAATAAGCTTAACAAATAATAAGCTCAGGTGTGTGTGTGTCCCCACAACAAGCTTAACAAATAATAAGCTTGGGTTGTGTGTGTTTACAATGAAATAGGTACCCTATTTATACATTTTTAGGGTCCTTGAATAATGCATTGCCATATTATCCCTTAGGCTATTTTTAAACCTTTAGCCCATAGTATGTTGATAAGGGATAAAATATTCTAAAATGGGCGCTTAGCATTTTAATCCCAAATTGGGCGGCGTTGCATATTTAATAGGATAAAAATCCCATAAGGAGCGGCTTGTTTAGTTAAGTGGGTATATCCCACATTAGGTGGCCCCTTTATTTTTGCTAAGGTTTTAATTAAACCTTAGCCACCCCTTCATTCACGTGGATCTCCACGCATGGGTTAGCCCCCTTACACCGCTTCACCTCCTTCCACATGTGGCATTTGCCTCCCACAACATTGCTTCACCACCACCTTCTCCATGTGCGTGGAAGTTTGGAAATAGCGTGTGGCGGTTTATACTAATGTATAAACATTAATATGTATATATGTGGTTTGGCATATATGCGTGCCATTTGGAAAGTGGACTTACTAAGATAATATAATTTCAACCCATACAATGTGGCATAGAAATAATTAACTCAGTAAATAGGATATATTCCACTTGTCATCTCTCGAAAGGAAAATCGATCGTATTTGATTCGTCAAATGACTACCTTTTCCTTTTCACCACGTGCCATTGTGCCATTGGTCCAATATTGACCAAGAGTGACTAGAGTTGACTTTCCCGTTGACCAAACTTTGACCGAACATATCTAGAGCTCCCGATGTCCGTTTGTCACGTTCTCACGCCGTTGGAAAGCTCTCGAGATGATCTTCTACACCGAGACCATGTAGGGATGTTTAGGAAATTTTTAAAAATGATCCCTGATCAGTTTGAAGGAAATAGAAGAAAAGAAGGGCGAGCCATCTAGCATGCCCCATACCACACAGGAAGGTGAAGGACCAAATTCAGATTCTAGTGCCCGAGTTCCTAAGGGGAAGAGATCAAAGAAAGGGAAAGAAAGTGAGGACTATGTGACTCTGTTACGGGGTATGTTGAAAATCCAAGTAAAATCATACTCGCCTAGTTTTAGAGTACCATGGGGACTAATAACTTATATGGATGGGAGTTGATGGAACATAAAGATGGTCAAAACACATACTAGGAAGCAATTGTCTTGGTCCATGCAAACTCATATGGATGAACCAGATTTTGATGTATGTGAAGAATCATGTGTCTCATGTAGAGTGAAGAAGGCACCACACATTAGGTCCATGATTGTTAAACCCTCGATGACGCGTCAAATGAACAGGTGAGCAATGCATTAGTCAAGGTATTTTCTCGGGTTACGTGCATGAATATAGATAACATGAAAACCATTAGAGTGTTGATGGAAGATAATAAAGATAAGACTACAGAAATAAAGCACCTAAAAGAAGAGAAGGAATGAGAAGAGGAAAAGAATGAATCTTTGGTTAGTATGGCCAAGAAAATTGGTGATTATATCCTTAAGGTGAGACCTCAGCTAGAAACTCAAGTTCCTTAGAAATTTCCCTCTGCAATGCATTATCTGCACACACTTATGACATTGGTTTTAGATGAAGGGCATGTGCATATGCCCACGCCAAAATACCCTGTAGAGGAAGCATCATGAGCAAAGACCACTATTTCAAGGAAAATTTCAAGTTATGATTCTTTGCTACAAACCTTGAAAGATGAGATGAAGAAATCGAGACCAAGCTCTAAATATGTAAGTGACGCCTTGGATGTAATAATCAGGATAAGGACTATTGCAAAAGATAATGAAGTCCTGAAAACCATGAAGGATGAGACACTTGGGCGCACATGAAAGTTGGATCTAGTAACACAAAAGCATGAATCCCTAATAGCAGCCCAAGACCCACACATGGATCGAATAAATGAAATTGGGAATCTTATAGCGTAGAAAATGGATTTCATGGAAATAATGTTGTCAGAAATGGCTACTATTGTCCAAATTTTACCGAATGAAAAAGAAAATATGACTCATGATGGATTGAATGTCATAGTGATAGACATCCCAGATAAAACAAGAGATGCACTGAATGATTGGAAGACATTGGAGGTAGAGCTTAAGAATGAATATCTAGAGTTGATCCTATCGGAGAAGACGGAGCTGCGAGAATAGAACTTCATTCTTTTTGTACAGTTCTTAACTTATTCTTTCATTCATTATTCTTTATTATTGGAGAGATAAACCAGAATTCCTATTCATGTGGCAGCAATGTATTTAGTGTGGGGTAATTTTGAGTAGATGGAATATTTCTCAGAGGTGAAAATGCATAAGGGATGGGCACATGGGAACATGGCACGTATGAAAGCACATAAATATAGTAAAACAAGCGCGCGCCAAAACATTTTGAATTCAGAACTTAGTCGTTTCGGGGTCTAGGATATTTTTGGGACATGGAGTGCGAAGCCCACAAAGACATGAAGACTTTTGGTTCACGTAAGGATATTTTGGGAACAAGCATCAGTTTGAGTGCCATGCATAGTTTAGTCTAATAATAGGATTTCTACTCGGAGTTAACTATAGGAAGTCTATTGTTAGAGTACTTGCATATTTTTGTATCCTCTTGTAAAGGCACATGACTATTAATAACATGTATCCTATCTTTAGAAGGTACATGGGAAGTGAAGGAAAGTCTCCACCCCTATATATGTGTGCTAATTTGTTCGGTTTAGACAATATTAATTATTATAGAGCTATGCACTGGTTTTATCACGTGCATGAATCATGATGATACTTTTGTAATGCATGAAGCTTCTGTGTTTTACAGTATTTAATACAATGGATCATATTCGCTAGATACTTTTGTTAGACATGACTAAATATGGTTCTTCCATGGTAAATCTTATCACAGTTATTGTTTAGTCTATCTTTCATATACTCTAGATCTAGATATGGTTTATGCACTGTGGATTATTTACTATCTGTTATGAATTTAGATAATAATATGCACCATCATGCTCACATTATATACAAGCAACTCTAAAGAGGGACCTGAAACCTTTGGACGCTTCGAGTGAGCACTCACTCAAGTGAGTGATGTGCCAGCATACCTATGTTATTTCCAATGAATTCTAGGCTACATCACTTGCATAATTCTAAGTAACAACTTAACAAATGGGGAGTTGAAGCTCCCTTGTAATTTGAAGCTTACAGAAGGTAAGTAGGTGTTTGAATAAATTTGGGAGTTTAAGCTTCCAGAAAGTAGAATCTTGTTGAAGAATAAGTAGGTGCTTGGTTAAATTTTGGAGTTGCAGCTCCATTTTGAGTAGATGCTCAACTTGAAATCATTGTAATCTTTATAGGAAAATCTTGTCGAAGTTAGTACTCTAATTTCAATGGGTTTTTATCCCTTGAAGGGTTTCCCACATTAAATATTGTTTCACTATGTTTACTCTCATATTGATTGCTTTTGAATGTTATTTTGGCTTAATTATCACAAATTAAGTAAATTGAATTGATTGTAAAGTTTGAACAAAAATAGATTCACCCCCCTCTCAGTGTCCTAATATCCAACACCATCTTGTGCTTCAGGATCTTCTTCAAGTTTTTAGGATTGTTCTAAAGGAACTGCTCTAATACCAATTGTTAGAAGCAGAATCAATGAGATGGTGGTGAATCAGTGCCTATAAAACATTTACTTGCATGAACCATTCAATTTTCTTTACACATTCATCAAACCATCATCATATGAGAAATGTCAACTTAGTTAAGAAAGCCATCAAAACAACTTATCAATCATTCATATGAGAATGAAACAATAGAGAACACATGAACACGTCATTTATGTGGGAACCCATCAAGGAGAAGAAAACCCACTAAACTTTGCTTAACTATATAACAAAATATTTAGTGAAGCAAAAACTCCACAAGCAACACCAACCCATAATTTAACTAGCATAAAATATACTTCAGCAAGCACTAACTTGCAAGGAGGCTACAACCCCCTGATTTAGTGAAGTAAAAAACTCCATAAAGAGCACCAACCCATGAGGTTTTAGAAAGCACCAAATTGCAAGGAAAATTAAGCACCAACTCATCCACCTAAGAATATTCTCCACCTTCTTATTGTTCTTATCTCAACAAATGATGGAATTATTTTCTCTTCTTCTTCATGGTTTTCTCTTCTTCTTCTTGGTCTGCTCTCAATCTATGATATGTCATTCACCTCAACATGCTCTCAAGATTTTATAACCTGTTGTGATCCTCAAAAATTCATATACCTTCTATGTTTCTATTAGATACACACAAAATTTCCTTTCTTCCTTACTTGCCCATACTTCTTCTTCACTAGGTTATATGCATGCACAAACCGATCTTTGTTTCACTCCTCAAATTGTCTACAAAACCTTATTCCTTTCAAACATCCAACCTCTTGCTTTGTATTTCTCCATATTCTTTGTTAACTCAAATAGGCCTAATCTACCTTGGTTCTATACCGATATCATGAACATATATCATATAGGTCGGTCATGCCCTCATGAAGTCATCTAGGTCGTCCATGCAAAAATCAAATATCATAATAAAAAAATGAAAACATCACATCATAAACTCCTTCAGGTATAAATCCACTCCATTAGGTCTAAAACATTATTAGGTATCAATAAGGACTAGATCATTAGGTCTAATAGATAGCGGACTACATTAAACATATTTGGCTCACAAATTCTACACCAACACACAAGAACATATCATATGCTTTGTTAATGACCTTTTCATTCTTCCTCTAGGCTTGATTAGCACTACACCAACCATTTTCACCATGAAACCTTCTTGAGAACAAGGACTACCAAAACTACCCTAAAACCAATCTTCAAGAATGAAGCTTGAATACCATAAAAAAATTAACCATGACACATGAAACATGTAGAAAAGTACACTAGGACCTCAAAAACATCACAAAATGCTCGTAACTCTTCCCCTTAGGAAAAAGCGCACAAAAACAACTTTGTTCCATCATCACTCAAGACTGCCAATGCACCTAAAAACCACTCAAGAGTAACTTGAAGTCCTACACATGTATGAGCACATTCAAATCCCCTGCCAAGTATGAACATGAAATATAATTCCCAAGAAAAAGCTCCATGTACTTATCATTCTATCATACAAACACTCACACATCCATCTTCTCAAGACTGCCTAGTTTTCTCCATTTGGACTACTAGCGACTAGCTAACTTGGAACACCAATTTAAAGAACTTAATCCCTGGAACTTATGTAGAATCCTTCATGGATATGACTTTCATGGATATGAATTATAAGTCCCAAACTCCATCCACCATAAATTTGGAGTCTCTTTCCTATGCAACATTTGAGAGATACATCAATTTCTTCAGAAAACAGTCTTTTCTTGTAGGGTCCACACACTTACATGATCACATATTGCCACTTGGATATACTTGAGAGATCCCAATGTATGTCCCAAAACCAAACATGATCATCCAATCCATTTTGATCTTGTTTGAAAGTATTTTCCTATTGATTCCATGCTAGGGTTTAAGGAGGGTTTATGAGTGATTTTGGTATTAGTAATCATTCATAAAGGTGTGGTCCTTAAAATTAAAAAAATTCTAATATTTCTAAGCGAGAAACCTTCCCCATATATCCTTAAGAGCTCAGACTCTCATGCATATTATACATGTGTCAATGAGCAACAAAAATGATTCTCATAATAGAATTCGCCATTCTAAGAGCTCGGTAAGACTAAAAATCAATTATCTAGAAAAATCCTTCAAGTCCTGACCTAAAAATGCATACATATACTTGATACAACATGACAACAATCTTTCCATGCTCAATTTCACATTCTTACTCTGAAAAATTATCTTCATACCTCACTAGCCCATGCTTTCTTCACCATGTTCTTTACTCCTTGGTCTTCTTGCATTACTAGGCCTTGAAACAGACCTTCACACCTCTTCTCATGGTATCTAAACCATATACACATGCTCAAACAATGGTGAACAACCTCTCATACCTGTTTTCACTCCACACTCTAAGAAACCATGACCTACTTGATAACATACCTTCACAAGAACATTTTTCTTCACATTGTCTACATTTCTAATCAGCCTTCACACATTTTGACATCAATGACACGTCTAAAATGACCTTATGCATACCATGCTTTGACATCAATGATAATACTTTTGATAATAAGAAAGGTATCTTCTTTACCAATGAACTCTCTAACTTATTCTTTAAACCTTATATGCAACTTTACCCCTTAGTCCCAATTGTCCCTTCCTTCGTGAAACTAACATAATATTCTTGAAGCTTCATCGAAATTCATGCTCATATACTCTAAATAATATATCTAATCTTAATAGTAAATTCATTCCTTCAATGCCTCTATTCAATCTTGGGACTAGTTTAAGGTTACTAAGTCCATTTCTCACAAAATTAATTCTTGATGAATTTTTCCATCAAAAGGGTTCTTAAACTTCATTCACCCTCAAAATCTAAAATATTCATACCCTCAAACCTCTTCTTGATTTATGATCATAGGAAATTTTTAAGAAAGCTCTATATTCCCGTTAATCGAGTTACTTTATCTACTAGCCCTTCATTTCTTGAATTTTCTTGATAGAAACTTGTAAACAAATTTTCTTCATAATCTAAAATGTTTTTAGGATACCCATTTGGATTTTACATAATATGGTAAGAGTTCTTAATTGGGGTTTAAAGAAAATTTTCACATTTTAACTAAATAAGACTACAATTAGGTCTCTATTAGGTTTGAAACATTAGTAAACCAAGACTCGCCAATAATAATTTCATCTATACAACTCCATTCAATATGAAACTAAGGGAATTTGTTATAGTACCATCCCGGTCTTTTACTATCAAGTTTTAGCAATTTTTATTAGATAAAACGTGTTTCTAAAAAAAATTCATTTCAAACCCTAGATAGGGTCTTCCTGAGCCCAAAAACACACAAAATTCTCTAATTTATGTAATATTGCTTATTTACTAGAAATTCCAATTATGTCATATATTTACTCACATAATGCATCTTCTTAAATGATTTAATCATCTTCGACAATCTTACAATGCATGAAAATGTGGGATTATCATTACAATCCTTAGTAAACCTCTTTTATTAGATAGTATTATACCCTGGACACCTCCAAAACACTATCTTATTATTATACCAATACACCAAACAATGTAAGGGGTTCACTTATACTTGTGGGATAACCAATAATTTTATGCAAGTCTTATTCTCCATTAATTCTTACTCAATCATTACAACCCCTGTTCTTTTCTACTTACATTCATCTCCACGCATGTCAAAACTAGATTTCTACCATAAATTTATATTTTTCTAATTTATAATAGTCCTTCATTCTTTACTATATCCCTTGTACTTGGATTACCCTCTAGGAACCATACATGCACATTACAAATACCTACAACACTTCCAAGATTGTAAACCTCTACTTCATATCACAATCCATAGAATTATTAACACCATTATATCAAAACAGATATTATACCTCTTATAAATGTAAGGATATTACCATTATTGAATCAAATATCATAAACAAAATACTTACCTGACAAAAAGATATGTCCAAATACCAAAAAAACATATTCATTTCTCATATTCACATAAAAATACAAATTTCTACTAAGAAAATCTACATTTTATGATCCTTCTTGATAATACACAAGTTCCCCGAGATGTCATGGCTCTTCAACTTTATTTTACACACTACTAACTTATTTCTCTACCTCCTCTCTAACCTAGCTATCTCTATTTCATTTGAATATCTCCTCATACATGCCTAAATGGAGGTAGTTATAAGTAACTTAGATAGCTTTATCATGGTAAGAGATGACTATATCATATGAATGATTTAATTTAAATTAAATTAAATCTTAATTTCAGAGTAATTGTTATCACTAATGATGTACAAATTATAATATACAATAAGTGGACAAGAAAATAAGCATGTAATAACATGAAACCCTAAGTAAATGAGAAGAGAGGATAACTTTGTTGATTCCCAAACAAAGTGGAAATGATTTGGACCGAGAAATTACTGAAACAAGAGGGACAGAGAGCGTCATCAAGGCTCACTAGGAGTTTTGGGAATAAAAATGTATAGGATAGAAGTTCCCACAGAGGACAGGAGCGCATGGGTGCTAATGACTATTTTTGGCACTAGTGTATGCTCAATTTTTGATCATCTCTAGGTTGCAAGATCTTTGTTCTTGATCTTTTTTTGTCACTCTAGTTTCAGTCTAATGTCGTTGATTGTACATGTAACCTAAAAATAGATACCTAGTTTCACATGCCCACAAACCACATCAAACATAATAAAGAATATGCAAAATGGGGAGTCAGGACTGACCCCAACGGTCACCCGAAGAGTGATCTTATGATTGAGAGTTGCACTACATCTCAAAATCCATGTAGTTTTGTGTGTATGTGTGTGTAATGATGCCCTAGGTTTCCCTTGTGCAAGTTTCACTATGATAGCAAGCTAGATCTAGATTGCTCCAAGTATGCAAATGTGTGAGATGGAATAAAATGAAATTCCCCTCCTATGATATGTATTCATATTGATGCAACCCTTGTCCCTTGTATGGATGTGCTAGATGAATGCTTTGTAATGATCTTTGTGCCTTTGGATGCAAGCTTACATGATAGATAGATAATACTTAGTGCTTGGCCCCTTATTTGAGTGCAATAACTAAGTATATATGGTTCCCTTGTTTGAATTTCATAATTGAAAACTAAAATGTCGACCCAAAGCACTAAAAGATACCCAAGAAATAAAAGAGACCCAAAACGGTAATAAAAGGATAATGTTAGGATCACCCATGAGGGACAAGAGCATCCGGGTGCTTCTATTCTAACCGGGGCACTAGTGTCTAAGGAAATAAAAGATAAATCAATCGAGTTCGACAAAGTTGTAATATGTGTAAGTCTAGTAAAAGTGTAAGAGATAAAGAAAAAATGCCAAAAGGAGTTCTCAACCACTAGTTTTCTTGTTTAGGAATCATGTATACATTATTATGATTTAAGACCTATAAATGTACCCGAGTGCGTAGATTTTTTGTCTACCTTTTCCCCCACTTTATGTTGTTAAGTGAATACTCGATAGCATAAAGTAGGTAAAATATGTGTACCTTGTAATCTTATAGAGAAGAGTGTTTCGATAGTATTCCAAATGAGCAAGTGAAGCATGAAGTGGTTGCAATATGAAGTGTGGCAACTAGGAAAGGGAAGTGGACCCTAAGGGTGAAGCATATGCATGGTAGTGTGTTATTAGAGCTTGTACTTTCTGATGTGAGCTACTTCTTTTTGCGTATAAAGATAGACCTACAAAAGAAGAGTGAGAAAGTAGTCAAAGTTTTGTATATGAAAAATCAAATTAATATGTGTATAAGTATGTAAAAAGTGTGTAAAGGAAAGAATGCACATGATGTATAAGAGAGTAAATGATATAAATTCGTCCTATTGTGCTTATGAGATGTTGTTGAATTTGAATGAGTTGTTACCTAAGGTGATTTTTTGGATGATCTCACGCCAAGAGCGAGTTTTTTTGGTGATCTCACACCAAGAGTGAGTTTTTAATGATCTCATGCTAAGATAAGAGTGTTGGGGAGATAGGTATGGTTTTTCCCTACTTCCACGACACTTCCTAATTAACACCACTACTATGGTATGTCACTTTGGTTTATAACTTGTTGTTTCTTTTGTTCTTATTGTAATCTTGTTTGAAAGCATTTTGTAACTAAAGGAAAATGCCTCACTACCGAAAGAATTATGTTGTAAACTGTTGGAAAATGTTTTGAACAGATAAAATAATATTTTTCCCCTAGGACATAAGCATCGATGGGGGAAACAATCACCCACTATTATTATCTAGGATTGGGTGCTAGTGTCTTCTCTTTATTTTGGGTCTAAGTCTTATTATATCCCATTTGTGACTATATGCCTATGTTATTTTTGTATTATGTTGATTTGTTCGGAGCTCGACCTATTGTAAGGGTGATTTCATGTACGATACATGAATCCCTCATTTGTGGTGCATGCGATGACTACGGGAGAATGCAGCCCAAAGGATAGGACCTAAGATCAATATGTATATCTGAGATTGTATACCTACGGGGGTAGGAGATGTACATGGTAGAAACTAAGGCACATGTAAACAATGTAGCCTAGGAACAAGTGTTAGTGTAAAGTAACAAACTTAGAATAAAGTACAATGTGACAAGCAATTATGAAGACAAGAGAGAGACCACAAAAATCAGATTTCATACAATGTCACAAGATAACCATGTTTAAAGCATCCATAAGTAAACAATAAATAAGCAATACATAGGGCATAGCCCGTAAATATTGGAAAATAGTAATAAGAAATAAGTGATAGATAACCATGGTTGTATAGATCCTGCAAGGAAAATGCTACACATGAAGCACCCGTTAACATGTTATAAATATAAGTAGTATGTCAAAGCATGTATATATCAGTGAAAAAGTAAGTGAGAATGACGAAAAGTAATAAATATTGAAACACTAATACCTGTGATGTATGGAGTATGAGAGTAGTAAAATCAAATGCCCCTAAGAACCTCGGCGAGATCTGGTAAAGAGTAGTTTCAAGCATCATGCATCGTGAAATTTTTTGTAAAGGTCCTACATTCACCTTAAGATACCAAGTGAATGTGCATGTGTATGTAACAAAATATAATGACATACTAAGTATCCAACTAGCATAAGAAACAAATTGTAATGTGTAAGTAATATGAGCTAACAAGATAAATGCAACCAAGATCTGCAAATGTGAATGTGATGGTGTGCTACGAGATGCAAAATGTGAAGAGAGGAGGGACTACATTTGCCCCTCAACGGATGTGTGTGAAATGAGGTTCATTTAGAAATGCTCCCTCAATAGTGTGTGAGGTTCATTTAAGATATTAGACCCTCAATAGTCAAGTATGAACCATGGAACTAGTGTGTGACATTTGGTAATGACAGTACAATGTGTGCACTAGAATGTGAGAATGCTAGGAAATATTTACATCGAGTGCGAAGCATGAAATGCATTAGAGAAACTATAAGTAAATACTAGAGACAACCAATAGTGATAGAGGAGAAAGTGTGATGCCCCCACCTGATATTCGAGGAGATAAAGGCATGTGACTATATTCTAAGATCGGTGGTGTAGGAGAGTAACTATGTGTATGTGAATGAGACCCATGTGGTGAAGGAGGTAGAGAACATGTATAGGAATGGGCTACCTAAGTAGGGGACTTAGACTGATAAGGTGGACTAATATACCGATGAGGAAAACAATATTGTGATGTAGGTTGTGTGTGAATAGGAGAGCTAGGTACAGAGATAGATTTAGCATTGAGATGTGCATGAGACCTAGATGTCATGATTGATGTGAAGATAGAGGCAAGAGTGGGCTGAGGTAATGGTATGCGTGGTGGAATACATTTGATGGTGATAAATTTATTTTTATGGATGAACTTAAGACATAAATGAAGCATGGATGGGATATCCTAAGTAGCACAGAGCCAAGGAAGACCTAAGACCATGTCACAACCTTTGATTTTAGATGTAACAAGGAATGGTGTAAGCATGGTAAGGGACCCAACTATAATGTGAAACACAACACGACCTTAAGAATTGGGAACCTGGGAATGTAATGAGGAAAGTTGGACATTTGATAGCTAATAAGAGTGCCACAGAGCATACATTGGAAAGAGCTGATGGATAGACCAAAGTATTTTTGATAATATAAGTACCAATAGAAGCATTGATATGCATTAAATCGAGGAAAATTTAGCATGATATTCATGCTCGATAATGTGATAGTTGGTGGTGGCACATCAACAAAGAGAAATGAGGAAATTAAGAGATCTTGATGAAGGAGGACACATAACATGATATGTATGGATGGCATAAGAATCAGTAGTGTGTTTGTCATGCTTTGGTAATGGGTCATTGAATATTTTAAGATTTTGATTATCATTGACTGACTTAGAATTGGATGGCTCAGGAAGCTTGATGGAATTTTTGTCAATAAGATCTTAAATGATATGCTTAAGCTTAAAGTCATTTTTAGTAGACTTCATGATGCATTGGTGGTTTTCATAGCATTCATTTTCATTGTAGTTACAACCAAGTGGGTGAGAAGGATTGAGATTGAGTGGTGGATGAAGAGTAATGATATTACTTTTGATAAGATGTGGTAATGGGAAACGAAGTGTGTAAGGTGGCTTGGTAAAATTGTTCCTCGTGGGCTATAATTGAATCTTGTCTAGTTTTGAAATAGCTTTGACATTGTCTTTAGCTTGATGTAGGCTTAGCAGATGACGTAAAGGTAGATTCAGCTTAAAACATGTTAGAGAATGAGGATGAAGAAGTATCATAGTACTTCAATTTTCCCATAGATAGAAGATTTCTTTTGCATAGTTTGAGTGTATGGCATAATTGATCAAAGTGAGGAGAAGTATCAAAAATGACACTTTCTTGAAGTGGAGGTAAAAGAATTTGAACAAAGAGATCTTACATTTCAAAATCAGCTAGAACATTGGTCATCTTAGCAAGGTTGTTCTTATAGCGCAAGACATAGTCCACAAGATACTCATTGGATCCTTGTTTGATTTGAGCAAGTTATGCATAGGATATCTTAGTGTCGATATTTATAGAAAAATGAGTAAGGAAATCATCGATAATGATGTAAAAAAGGTTACCAAATGAACATGTAGATCATAAAACCATTGCATATTGTAATCTTCTAAGCTTTAAAGAAATAATTTAGCCAATAATATAAAGTCATCCACATAATCAATACATGCTACATACAAGGATCGAAGGTTCTCTTGAGGGTCACCCCTGCAATTGAAGGTGGTAATATTTGGTGTAATGAAGTTAGGGGATAATGGATAAGAAGATATGGGAGGTGTAAAAGGAATATGAAGGAGTGAGGAATCTAGAGATGGAGAGGAATGTGAAGTAGCTTGCTGTAATTGGCAGATTTGGGATTATAAATCATGGTATAAGGAGGTTGGGTCATGAGTGCCAGAAGAGGAGCCAAGTTATGTATGGGAAGTATTAGGAGGAATGAAGGGGGTGGGAGTTGTAGTAATAGAAATAGGAATGGTAGAGGGTGGTTTGGAGGCCATGATAGCTGACGAGGAACTCACAAGAGGGATAGTGGAAGCATCTCAAGAATTTTTAGAAATGAGTAAATCATTTAGAACATGTGGAATATGTGTAGGATTAGTGTGTAAAACAAAACAAAAAATTGTGAGCTTGTCAAATTGTTCTTGATCCACATCGTGTCATCATCATATGATTGTTCACTATAATGGGTTTTGATGTTTTCAATAGGAACATAAACTAAGTCGAGCATGGGATTATTAGAGTCATCCACAGTTTAAAGAACCAATGCACAAATGGAGGAAGCTCAATGTGCCTAAGAGGATTAAAATGATCACTATGGGTGACAAACATAAAAGGAATCCTTGAAGAAAGGTAGGGTTCGAGCAAGTGGGTTCACAAAATAATTTACTTTAAATTATATTAAACCTTAATTTTAGACTAATCGTTTTCACTAATGATGTATAAATGATAATACACAGTAAGTGGACAAGAAAATAAGCATGCAATCATATGAAACCCTAAGCAAATGAGAAGAGAGGATGACTTAGATAATTTCTGAACAAACTGGAAATGATTTGGACTAAGAAACTACTAAAATAGGAGGGAAACAACATTGTCAAGGCTTACTCGGGAATTTTGGAACTCGAAATACACATGACATAAGCATCCATAGGAGGACAGGAGCTCAAGCGCTAATTAATATTCGAGCACTAGTGTCTGCTAAAGTGCTCATGTTTTTATCCTCTCTCGGCTAGAAGATCTTCGTTGTTGATCTTTATTTGTCACTCTGGTTTCACTCCAATGTCTCTAGTTGTACATATAACCTGCAAAATAGATACCTAGCTACACTTACTAATAAATTAGATTAAACCTAATAAAGAAAACATAGAATGGGAAGTTAGACTAACCCCGATGATCACTACCCGAAGAGTGATCTTACGAAAAATCCATGTACTACATCTTAGACTCCATATATTTTTGTGCATATGTGTGTGTAATAATGCCCTAGGTTTACGTCATGCAAGTTTCACTATGATAGCGGGCTAGATCTAGATTGTTCCAAGTATGCAAATGTGTGAGATGGAATAAAATGAAATTCCTCCTATGTTGTGTATGCAGAGTGTGTTGGTCATTTTGTCTTAATGTTGTCATTAATGTTAAAGAAATTGATGGTAAAGGGTATGTAGAGGTCATATGAGTCTCCATGAGGTATTATCCAGGTCAAGTCTAAAGAATTTATTAGTAGTATCTAGTTTTGGTAAGTTACTATAGTATTTTGGTGCATATCTCAATCAGATGATTGAGTAAGTGAGCTCCAGTGATGTATCAAATTTTGTCTCAAGTCTATCCTATTTGTTATTCAAAGTGTGTTTAAATGCTTGAGTTTATCCAAAGTATTTGGTCCGGATTTAGTTTGAGTCCTCCTAAGTTGAGTAGAGGTGGTCATCAGGTCTATCATGGTTAGTATGATATATCATAGGTATAAGTGTGTCTACAAGATAAAATACAATTTTCTTTGAAGTATGTTTGGATGTTTGAGTTTTCTTGAATGCTTCTAAGTTTATTTGAAGTCCTGCTCCATGTGTTTTAGAGTATGAACAACTTGCTTCAATTACGAATTGATTGCTTCGTAATCTGATCAAATTTTTTTTGTTAGTGTTATTGAATAAAGGTCCTATTGTCCTAGAATATATAGAGTAAGATGAAAAGGTATTAGTGATCTTGAAAGATGGAGAACATGTTAATTCATGGTTTTTCATGATGTGAAGTGGTCATTCTAGGCCTATTCCTAGACCTAGAGCATATGCTATGGCATGGTGGCATGAGATTTGGACTAGGAAATTCATAGTCAACCATTGTAAGATCTTTGTGACATTGCACATGATGTGTGAAAGTAGTTTAAGTTTTTTTCTCATCTAGTTGACAATATTTCATGGTCCTTGGGAAGCAAAACTTTGAGAACAAGTTAAGAACACATGGGTACATCATAGTGGTTGAGAATTTTTAGAGATATGTAGACAAAAGTGATACTTTTAATAGTTGAACTCTAGTTCTTCATGTCAAATTTCAGGTTCAGACTTTGAAGGAATTGCAAGAAATATTACTTTTTGTTATATCAAGTTTCTAGAAGTGCTTTTTACAACACAAGGTCATGTTTTGAGTACTCGTTTGCTCATAAAATATTTTCATGGGGTATTGTAATTTTCATCATAGATGGGGCATGGAACTAAGAGTTTTTCAGAGTTGGAATGGATTTAAAAGGTGTCCTAAGATTTATGAATGATTATTAACAAGCTAAGATGGTCTAAATCTTCCTCAAAACCCTAGTTTAGAGAAACTGGAGAAATATGCTTGGTACAATGTCCAACTGAGATGAAAATTATAATTTGATGATTTATGCCTATAGATAATTCATCAAATCTCATTTTGGTGGTGATTTGGTGTTCGATCTGTTTTGGGAAGAGAGAGAAAAATCCTAGTTTTGTGGGTTTTTTTGTTTCTGGGCTGAGATGGTGGTTCTAAGATGAAAACCAAATTATTCTAGAACACTTAGGATATTTTATCCATATATATGAGAATATCTGAGAAGGTATAGTGGATAAAATGGAATATATAGGTGCTCAAAGTGACCCTGCTGATTTTGGCCTTAAGGGCTAAAATGTTAGTCTTATGCTTTTGAGTGAGTTTGGTCATTTTGCTTGTTGTTGATGCAAAAGATGGTTGTGAATAGTTGATTGAAACCTTGTATGATGTTTTTAAGATAATTTTTTGATGTGGTGAAGTGCTTTTCAGTTTAAACCCTATTGGCTTTGAAAGCCCTAGTTGGCTCTTGAGAACGTGTGAAGGAATAGGTGTGTTGGGTGATATTTCTCCACATGTCATATGGTTCTTAGTGTTTTTTATGTGGGCATAAGTTTCATTGATGTGTTACACATTTTTTCTGATCACAAAAGTATATTTGGAGGTATTTTTGCATGTTTATCTCAAGATTGGTTCTTAAGTCCTTAGAGACTAATGAGAGTTGTAGAGATTGGATTGGTTAAGGCCTACTACTATGATTTGGAAGATGAAATAAGTTTTTCTAGAAATTAAACTCAGATTAATTTCTAATGGTATATGTTTGTGTCTTGATGAAGTGTTTTTATGCATGAACCAATTCTATTTTGAAGACTTGGTTTTGGGGTCTTGACGCGTCGGTTTGGAGCAATTACAAAGATTGAGTTGTTTGGAGGTATCCACTATGATTTGAATAAAAACGTGAGTTGTTATAGAAATTAGATTCAAATATAGTTTCAATTATATATTACTTGAGTCATAATGATAAGTTTTTCTATAAAAAGTTGGTAATTTTTTGTGAGTGAATTTGTGGTCATTGAAGACCTAGTGGGGTTTTCTTTCTTCTCAGCATACTTCATGATGTTTGGAACTGTTTCAGTTGTTCTTGATCCTTTTGGTGATTCTTGGAGGTTATTATCATGTTACATGATGATGTTAGAGCCATGAAAAAGTATTGTTAAGACCTTGGAGATGTTGGAGGATTCACCAGTACTTGATAAGCTTGTTTTGAGCTTACTTGAGTGTTTTTGTGCTTGGTGATGGTGTCTTGACCCTTGCCGACCCTTTTGGTAATTTTTAGTTTCTTTATATTATTTTATTGATTTATTTTTGTGTTGGGGTGACTGAAATACTTGGTCATGGCCGACCAAGGTGTGTTTTATAGTTGATATTAGTATATAAGCAAGTGTTGTGGTTCATTTTAAACTAGTTGTTGGTGTCCTGTGATACACATAGGAAAAGTGTAACCTAAAGGGGTTTAAGAGAAGTGTTGAGGGGTTATGGAAATATTCTAGAAGACATATTAATAATTGAAGAATTTATATGATTATTAATGTAAAGGAAAATGACCTAGTCAACCAATAAGAGGACAAATTTGTGCGAGTTAAAGGAGAGAAACATTTGAAGAGAGTTTGATATGGTTTGGAGCTGAATTTGGATCAAATTCATATGTGGGATCAACATAATTTAAATTATTACTATTTTATCAAAGTATCCTATGATGGTTCATATTTTTAGGAGTCTTGTGTTGTGCATAATATCAGTAAATTTTTAGGGGTTAGTGCTCCTTGTGGGGTTGGTGCCTCGCTAAAAAAATTGTAGGATGTGTAATATGATTACAATTCTTTTTTTTTTGAGTAATATAAGAAATGGTTTTCAGTGGGTTTTCTTCCCCACTTATATTTGGTGTTTATGTGTCATCTCTTTTATTGCATGCTCTTATGAATGATTAATGCACATCTAACAAGCTCACATGTGGTTATGAATGATCAATGGTTAAATGAATGTGGAATAGTTGTCATGGTAAAATAAGTTAAAGTTTTTAAGGACCGATTCACCCCCTCTCATTCCATTTTTCTTCCAACATTTGGTGTTAGATTTGGTCCTTGTGAAGCAAGTTTGAAAACTTGAAGGAGATCCTCTTGGAGCATAAGCATGGGTAAGTCTTCAGATGTTGAGGCTGCACTAAGGATGAAGTATGAAGTTACATAATCATTGATTCATAGCCTACAAGATCATATCAATTGTTTGAAGATAGATCATGGTCAAGCCATAAAGGGTTTGGAATCATGGGTTAAAAGTGTATCTACAACCCTAAATAATAAAGAGGAAGTTTGTTCTAGGTATGAAGAAAATTTTAAAGCCATATAATCTAATTTAAAAGATGCATCCAATATATTTAAGATGTATGACAGAGTTAGAGAAGTGTTTTGAGTCTCTTGATAAGATTTTAAAGAGTCAAAGGGATGCTAGTGATAAAACAGTTTAGGTTTCAAGGGAAAGCAAAAGGAGAATGAAGAAGAAGTTGGTCCAAGCACTAAATCAAACATGAAGGAGACAAAAAGGATAGATTTAAGAAGCTCTAACTCGTTAAACAACCTAATGCATCTAGGTATGGTGCCTCTTTCAATGGTTATTGCTATGTTTGTCATGATTTTGGTCATAAAGATAGATATTGCAAAATAAGGTCTCCTAGAAATGGTGAAGGTCTCTTCAAAGGTGAATGTTTCTCATGTTGTGAATTTGGTCATAAGGGTAAGGATTTTGGTTGGAATTTAAGTGTATATGAGCCAAGATAAAAGAAGAATGTTATTTGTTTCAACTCACAAAGAAAAGGTCATATAGCAAGACCATGCCAAAGCAAGAGGATTTTCATCAAAATGTGTGATCCTAAAGAATAGGTCAAATGATGTAATCATAGAGGTCAAGCTAAGAATGATACTACAAAATCAAAGGTTCTCAATATGAAGACTGATAAAATAATTTTTTTCAAAGAGGGTTCCAGTGCCATCAAAATGGAAGACAAGGTCATCATGCCCAAGTAAAATCAAGGAAGCATGTTTGCCTTAGTTGAAGGGCTTAGAAATAAATAATTTGATTTGTTCCTAACTGCTATCCAATCTCTAGTGCAAGTTGAAGAAACTAGGTTTTGGGACACTACAAGAGTCATAAATTATGGGATATGATCTCTTCATGTTTTTTTGAGTCTTTGTTACTTATAGGTGTATAAGTTTGTCATGTTTGTCATCTAAGAGATGTATGATCTTGAAGTACGTCTGAGTCATAGTCTATGTCAATATGAAGGATATATATTTGGTCTATTTATGTTTTAAAATTCATGTATATTAGAGATCCTGTAAGATTCAAAATGTTGTCATGAATAAATAATCTTGTGAGTGAGTTGTTGGTCTATAAGAGTCCATATTATGAGCCCAAGCTAATAATATTAGTTCGAATATACTAGGTGTGTAAGTTTGATGGTATTTCAAAGTGCTCAGCAATATGAGTTAGTATGATTATATGCATTACCATTGTTATATATGGTCAAATCGTCTTGGAATCTATATACTCGTCAAAGAAGTGTGCAGTGCCATAATAATTTACCAAGATTTTTAATGTATTTTGAGTCATTGTTATATTAAATTTTATAAAAATATGCATGATTAAGGTCTATTTTATTGTCAAGTAATGTCTTAAAGAATTTTATTTTATTCGAGATCAAATATTATTGAGTTCTAGGTTTAAGTATGATGTCATGCAAACTTTGAAAAGTTTTGTAATAGGTGAGTCATAGTGTAATTCATCAATTCAAAGGTCATGATTCCATCTTCATGTATGTTACATCATGTCCTATTCATAAAAGGTTTGTGATATGAGTCATGTGTTGTCAAGGTGTGATGTCTGAGTTCATGAGAATTGTGTGTATCAATCAAGAAGAAGAAGACCGATAACTATCCAGGGGGCTTTGGATGACCCGAGAAGTTGGCATTGTCACAAGATTAGAGATGTTGGACTTTTGAAAAGAATGACTTGATCTACTTATCTAAATCAGGATTTTATGAATCTATGGAGATGAATAGCATGATTGACTCAAATAAGTTGGTTTGGGGAATAGTATGCTACATGTATGTATTTTTTTATCACTTCTAATGTAAGTTTGCAAAAGTAAAGGTCAAAGGATGCTTGTTGTGGCTTGAAGTGACCAATATCATATTGATATGTTGTGAATGAATATTTCAAGATGGCGGAAATAATACAAAACTAATCCAATTAGAGTATAATTACAACCCAAGTGTAGCCAAAACCATCCCAAATACAAGTAAAACATGACATTGACCAATTTTGACTACGCACTTGAATGGAGTGATGTAGTTATGATGGTGCATCAAAATGAATTTCTGCATCTATGAGAAGAGAAAGATATACTCTATAAATCATATGATCAAGAATATGCATGAGAAAATTTAGAGATGTGTAAAAATTAGAAATCTTCTCCATGACCATGATCTAAGGTGTGTTCCTAAGGTTACCCTTATGAAGGAAGGGAAAGTATATTTTTTTACTACTTGTACATAAAGATCCACGATGTAGTGTATTGGTGTATGATTCCGAGGGGAGTCTAATTCCTCATGGTTCTTGAAAGGTTAAGCTAGAAGTGTTACAGGTCTTGAGTGGTTGATAATTTGCATCATGAAAGCGTTCTTTAGGTGTGTGACATAGTAATCATGATATAATGGGATCTTAGAATGATAATGAGGTTACGAGAGGCCGTTACATGTAGTAATAATGCGTTATAGGTAAATGAAGGTTTCATGAAGCAAGGGGAGCATGTATAGAGCAAGATGTAATGACAATGTGATGACAAGATCTAATTTGTTCAAAACAATAGAGGACTGTAACAAAATATCTATAGGCCTAGTGTGAAATTTTGAATCCTTGAAGGATGTCTACAATGACTATGTAAAATAAAATATGAGATCTAAGGACAAATTTTACTAATTAATACATCATGACAGGGGTATAGTACACAAATGAGTGATGTTCATGCAAGTTACAAGAGTTTACAAGTAGTTGATATGTTCCATTGAGGTATGCTATCAGTCACACTATTGTCTTGTTGGTTGATCATTCATAAAGGTGACTATATTGATGAAACAAGGCTTATTGCACTAGGAAGATAAGTGTTCTAATATGAAGGATAGTTTGAATTTTTCCATGAAGACGATGAAGATAAGTGATGAAGAGCTACAAGTTTGAGAATTCATTTTGAGGTAGGGGAGATGGCATGGCCTTCAAACATGTGTTCTAGGAAAATGACAGAGTGGTTGATGTTACAAGTCTATCCCGGGGGGAGCATATGGGTGTCTTAATGAACAAAGAAGACTTTTTATCCAAGAGGGATATTTTCAAATCCCTTACAGGTGTTACATGATGAAACAATACTGAGAACATCAAAAATTTGTTTCAATTCTATGGCATCCGATATAACTCATCTCCATAGTATGTTTCCGAGGTATGTGCTTGTGTATTAGCATAAGCAATTAGTATTTATTGATATGATGACATAGGGAACTGTAAGATGATGTTTCATATGTTTTCATTTATCCCATTGCATTGAGTATTTTGGCATTATTGGAATAAAAGGATGTTTTAGGACTATTGGTCTTAAAAGGTTCAAAAGTAGTGTTTGGATACAAAGCTTGCAATTTGAGCATGAAACACACCTAGAAGATGGTGTATGGTAGATTTAAATCCAAATTATGATGGATATATTCTTAGGGAGAGATATTTTTATGATTATATCAGGTCCATGGATCATTTATTGTTGTTGTTGAGGACAAGAAAGAGAAATTACTATCCAAGGGGGTCATTTGAGTAAGTTTGTCTTATTCATTGTTTCGTTGTGTCTTATCTTATGTTGTCATTTTTTCATGTTGTGTCATCATTATATCCTTTTTCATAGATGTTAAAGGGGGAGAGAAGCATCAAAAACATGAAAAAGAGGTCTAGTAGGGTGTTTAGTCTTGTTGGTTGCTATTAATGTTTCTAAAGGTGGTTGACATCAATGACAAAGGAAAAGATTGTTGGCCATCGTGTCTTAGTGTTGTCATTGATGTCAAAGTCATTGATGAAAAAGGTTATGTAGAGGTAATATGAGTATCCATGAGGTATTATCCAAGGTCAAGTCTGAAGGTTAATTGGTAGTGTTTAATTTTGGTAAGTTACTATAGTTTTTTCGTGCATGGCTCACTGTATGAATGAGTAAGTGAGCTCCAGTGATGTATCATAGTTTGTCCTAAGTATGTATTATTTTATTTTGTTTGAATGCTTCAAATTTTATCCTAAGTCTATGGTCTGGATTTATTTTGAGTCCTCCTAAGCTGAGTAGAGGTGGTTATGAGGTCTATCATGGTTAGTATGATATATCAAAGGTGTATGTGTGTTTACAAAATAGAATACAATTTGCTTCGTAGTATGTTTGGATGCTTCAAAGTTTGTCCAATGCTTCGGAGTTTGTCAAAGTATGTTCCATGTGATTTAGAGTATGAATTGCTTGCTTCGAGTCTAAACCGATTGCTTTGAGTCTAATCACAATTTGGGTTAGTGTTATTGAATGAAGGTCCTATTGGTCTAATAGATGTAAAGTAAGATGAAAAGATATTACTGAGATTGGAACCGGAGAACAAGTCGGTTCATGGTTTTTCATAGAGTTAGAGCATGTGGTATGGTGTGGTGGCATGAGATTTTGAGAAGGAAAAACATATTCAAGCATGGTTAGAGATTTGTGAGATTTCACATGATGTGTGAAAGGAGTTTCAAATATATTTGCATCTAGTTGACAATATTTCATGGTATTTGGGAAGCCAAACCTTTAGAACAAGTCAAGAACACACAAGTAAGTCATGGTTGTTGATAAGTTTCAGATGTATGCATTTATAAATGTGAGACTTTGGATAGTTGAAGGAGGTCCCTCTAGTGCTTCATTTTAAATTTCAGGTTCAAAATTTGAAGGAATTGCAATAAATACTAATGTTTTCCATTTTTCCCCCTTGGGAAAAATGGACAACAGGGAAGGATTACACCCGAGCACTAGACATGACATTCATGGAAGAATTTGAAGTTTATAGGTGAAATTCTAGGTTCTTGGAGCATTTGCAAGGTTTCAAGGAAGATGGAAATCACTCGAGGATTTTTTTCCTCTTCTAGGTTTTGAGGAGACCCATCACCTTAGTTGGTGAGAAAATAGCCTTGGGAAGCCCACATTGATGTAAAATTCGCCAAAAATGACCAAGATGGGAAAAATTTAATTTTTTGTACTCTATGCCCCCTTTGGTTCTAAAAATCATGAGAGAATTTAAAAAATCCATTAAAATTTTGTGAAAATGGCCCATCAAGGGGTGAAGAGATAAAAATATCTCACAAGCTATTTTCTAGCTCGTGAGCCAATTTGCATACCGAGCGAGCTATGGGTTGAGTCACGAGGATTTGTAGGGGAAACTATCTTAGGCGATCTAGGTTGAGTAGGATGGGCTCAATCCGTTTGGGGATCTCATGAGTTAGATGGTGGCGAATCTGCTTTGAGCATGCATTGGCTCGGTGAGTGAGCATGAAGGACAAAGGATGGAGAACTTGGGAACTCAATAGTGTGAAAGGAAGGATGGCTCGTCGAGTTAACTCGACGAGACAAGGTGAAAATGACACAATGTAGCAAGAAGGACCTCAAGCTCCAGAGTTGGGGCTGAGATGTTCATGGTTGAGGCTCGGTTGGGGTGAGGATGGAGGAAGCTTGGGTGGGCTAGTTCCTACTGAGTCATTTGGGGATTATACAACAATGAAGGGGATGCTCAAGCACGGAAAGGAGTTTTTTTGGGATCGTTGAGTTTGGAGATTTGGTGAGATCGAGTTTTGTAGAAAAAGGAGCGCACAAGAAATGGGGGCCGAGTTATCCGAAATGTGAGATGTGTGATCTCCGAATGTGATTCGGTTTATGTAATTTTTGGGATTCAATGAGGAGATTACATGTCAAGGTTTCGAGAGATCGGATCATTGGAGTTTGGGAATGTCGTTGAGTAAAAAGTCTCGATTCGTGGAAAATCCCAAACTCTGAAACCCAAATTTGTGTGGTGAGTTTTCGTATTTCGGGGTTTCAAGATATTTTCTTCGAATATTTTGGGGTGTAGCCAAGGTGAAAACTCTGAAGTTTGGTGAATCTGAAATCCAAAGGCGGGGGAGGGTATTTTCCAAGTTGGCGGAGTTTGGGGTCGGGTTTCCAACCCGAAGATGAAGGAGGTAGTCGGTGAGTTAGGGGTAGTCAAAGCCCGAAACCCGAAGGTGTTAAGTTCAAATCCACCCAATGCAAAGTCTGAAATGAGCCCGTCGAGCTGCCTAAGGGACCAAGATACATTGGGAGTCAAGCTAAAAAGTGAGGTAGGTGGCAAGTTATGAAGCATGGAGCTCGGGTAGGTGGAGGAGAAGGCAAGAAGTGACCCAAATTCAAATTTGCATAGCTTTATTCCTAGTAATCAGAATTTAACAAACTTTTACTTGTAAAGAGAATTCGAGAGACTTATCTAGTAGAGGGATGAAATTTCAAAGAGTGGGGAGTTAGGTGGGATAAAAATGGAGGTGAAGTATCGTGATGTTAGTGTAGGTTATTATTAATCATTTTATTTATTTATCGTGATAATTCTTACACTTGTGTTAGCCCTACACTTGTTGGGTTAGCTTGCTTAGGTGTACTAGTTGTGTGGAGTTAGCTTACTAGTTGTGTTGAGTTAGCTTCTCAATTATGTGGAGTTAGCTTACTAGTCTTTTGGAGTTAACTTAACTACCAGAGATGTCGGTTAGTAGGAGTTATTCACCACTGATTTAGGTAGTAGTTACACTTCCTCCTCCTATATGTACATCTTTCTTATTGAGTAATTCAAGTCATTCTATTGTAATGTATTGAGCATTATGGATTATGATGGATTTCCATATATGGTATTTTAGCTCTTCTATTTTACAAATCTAATGTGGTATGCTATTATCATCTGAGATCGCGGCTTGGAAAAATATTCTTATCATTCCTATCATAGGACATTGAGGCCATACCCAGGTACCCAAAATGAAGCAAATGCAAGAATGGATGCCATTCCTTCTTCCACATGCCCAAGTGCAATAAAGCATGGGATTTACAGATCCTACCATCCTCATTGCAAGAAAAAATGATATTTTTGTGGGTGTTAAAAGTGGATTTTGGAACTCTCCTCTCTTCATCTTATTCTCCTACAAATTGTAAGCAGGGGAATTTTTTACAAATGTTGGACATTCTCGTATTCCCCCATTCTTTCTCAACTGTGGATATTTTTGGAATCTCAAGCCTCCAATTTTGGAGCTCTTTAATAGAAACCTTTCCTCTTGCCTATGTAATGTAGTATTGTGTAAAATCAATTGGAGCAATAGAAATCATATCTTGTGATTGTCTTATATCCTATTTGGGTTTTGTTGCTTCAACTTACCTTTATTCATGCTTATGGGTATATTGTGCATCTTATTGTGTCTATTGCAGGTTCAAATTTGATTATGCTTAATGGAAATGGGTTTATTGCATGTGTTGTGACCTGTGATGCTAGACCATCCTTTCATTTTCACTTGCTCCCATTTTCATGCAGAGGAGACTGTTCAACACCCCTTTTCTTGGTGCCATCACCACCCCTTAGTGTTGTGATTCAAGTTGATAAAGACTACATTTGGTTATATCGAGTTTCTAGAAGTGCTTTTTCTAGCTTGAGGTCATGTTTTGAGGACTCATTTGCTCGTAAAATATTTTCATGGGGTCCTGTTCTTTTCACCATATATGGGGCATGGAACTAAGAGTATTTTAGAGTTAGAATGGAGTTAAATGGTGTCCTAAGATTTATGAATGATTATTAACAAGCTAAGATGGTCTAAATTCTCCTCGAAACCCTAGGTTATAGTGACTAGAGAAATATGCTTGGTATGATGTACAAATGACCTAGAAATGATAATGTGATGATTTGGGCTTGCATATAATTCATCATAGATCATTTTGGTGGTGATTTTGTGTTCACTCTATTTAGGGAAGAGAGAGAAACACCATAGTTTTGTGGGTTTTACTATTTTAGGGATGAGATGGGGGTTCTAGGATGAAAAAAAATGTTCCTGAATACTTGGGATATTTTCTACACATCCATGAAAATATATGATGAAGTATAGTAGAGAAAATGGAAGATACAAGTGCTCAAAGTGACCCTACCTATTTTGGCCTTAAGTGCTTTGGAGCGATTTTGGTCATTTTGCTAGTTTTTAATGCATATGATGGTTGTGAATAGTTGATAAACACCTGGTATGATGTGTTTGAGCTCTTGTTTTAATGTGTTGAAGTGGTTTTCAATTTAAACCATATTGGCTTAGAAATCCCTAGTTGGCTCCTTAAGAAGGTGTGAAGGAACATGTGTGTTGTGTAATATTTCTCCACATGACATATGGTTCTTAGTGTTTGTGCATATTGGTACAAGTGTTATTGATGTGTTTTAGGTGGTGGCTAATCTCGAAGTTGATTTGAAGGTATTTGTGCATGTTTCTCTCAAGATAATTCTTGAGTCTTTAGAGCCCTGAATGAGTATTTGTAGAGATTTGATTGTTGAAGGCTTTCCACTATGAGTTGGAAGATGAAATGAGTCGTTCTATAAATTAGACTTGTTAGTGCAGATTCACAACACCCTTGGATGTTGATCAGATTTCTAGTTTGATCATACTAGCATCCAGTGTGATTGCACAACATGGAATCCTTTCTCCAAGTGTGGGACTTGCAAAAATGAGAAAGGAATCTCCAGAGAAGGCTGGTTCCTATTCCTCTGTTCAGATGCACACGAAAAATGTAGAGGGTTTACTCAAAACCTAATCTAACTTGCCAAGGAGACAGGGTAAGAAGATGCATAAAAATAAACCTAAGCTAACAGAGGTGATGCACCGAGGAATGAAGAACACCTATCTTGCCAATAAACACAAACCATTCAAATGTGATGCAAGATCATGCACAGATAACAAAATTTGCAGTGAAAGATCAGGAGGATGCAAATGAACACAGAGAGGGTTGAGAATCATCCATAGACATGCATTACTTGCTCCAAAGATCGATACAATACACTACAAAATGCCAAGAGGCAAGGTTACATTACAGTTTTAAATGGGAGGTTTGAACTCCACAAATTCGCCTGCCAAAGAGAAGAAGGGAGGGGCAAAACAAGAATGTTCCACACTTAGAAAGAAGCCCTCCTTACAATTTATAGGAAGAATGAGAGAGGGAAGAGAGAGGAAATCTAGATCTACCCCAACCACTTCTAGGTTGCATTTAATTCATCTCATTATGGTGGTAGGTGAGAACCCTAGCAAAAGCGGTGAACTGTATTTTACATTTAAGCTGGTTGTTGAAACGTCATTTCTGGCCATTATCACGTACCAGAGGAGTTTTTTAATTTTCTCTCTCCAAACTAAACCAAAATGCAAGATTGACCCTGGAATCATGTAGAGAATTTCACCAGCTTTCCATTGATATAAAGAATGTGAAAATCCGAGCTCTAGGTCGAAAGTTATGGCGTCTCAAGATTTAGGGAAAAAAGCAGACCAAACGGATCGGTGGGAAAATATTTGAATTTTCCCCACGCTTTGCCACTTGGATGACATGTGTCGCTCTAATTCATTCGCGGTTTCATCCTCTCGAAAATTCCTTTCGCTCCTTTAAACTTGGACACGTGGCACTATTTTATTGGCTCGGGCCTGAGGGGCGCACTTTGTCCTTCGAAAATTTGGTATTTTTCACTTTGGGAAAATTTTCCCATTTCTCCCCCGCGCTCCGCCACTCAAGTGCCACATGGCACGATTTCATTGGATGCGGGCCCTTCCTGACCATTTCCCTTTTGTTCTTGCCTTTGGAAAAAAATTTCAAAATTTCCCCGTGGGGCCAATGAGGTGAAGACACGTGGCGAGATTTGATTCGTTGGCGGCTCTTTTGGCTTTTCGCGTCCCACACGTCCCTCGCATACCTTTGGCCCGGCTGTCCCAAACTACCTGGGACAAATATCTCCGAACCACCCGATTCAGGCTTCCTGTTCTGCTTGAGGTGAAGACACGTGGCGAGATTCCATTCGTTGGCGGCTCTTTCGGCTTTTCGCGCCCCACGCGTCCTTTTGGCCCAACTGTCCCGGATGAAAGTCCCCTGTTTCAGCCGAATCGGCCGGTTCACATCCTCCGCGTACTTTTGGCCTAGATGTCCCAAACCATCTAGGACAAATATCCCCAAACCGCCCAAAATGGACCGACTTGCGCCAAAATAGTCGATCCGCATCCTCTATGTACTTTTGGCCCGGATGTCCCAGATAGCGCGAAACAAGACTTAGGCAATTTTTCCCTCTTTTGGCCGATTCAGCTTTTCGCATCCCACGCGTCCCGACGTCCCAACTGTCCCGCAAACCGCCTGGACTAGGACTTAGCTGATTTTCTTCATTTTTCCGGCCCCCGAGCTTGGTACAACGAACCTCAGTATGACCCGAACCCTTCAGACCTGAAATGCCTTAACACAGTCCTGCAACCTTATTTTTGCATTTTTTCCATTCTTTCTAACTCGTTGGGATTTCTTCTTGGATGGGAGAGTTAGAAAAAGGCCGAGGGGACCTCGAAAAACATGATTTCAGGCCTAAATCAATCTATTTGCTCGGGACTGAATAATCTGATGCATGTTATCAAAATTACCCTTGGGGGTGAATTTTGGATAACAAGACTCAAATTAATTTCCAATGGTATATGGTTTTTTTCTTGATGAAGTGTTTTGATTCATGAACCAACTCTTTTCTTAAAACCTAGTTTTGGGGTCTTGAAGTCGGTTTGGAGAATTTGCAAAGATTTAGTTGTTTAGAGGTCTTACATTTCGAGTTGAATGAAAAAGTGAGCGCTTATGGAAATTCAATTCAAATATATTTCCAACTATATATGACTTGATTCATAATGAAGAGTTTTCTATATCAAGTTGGTCATTCTTCAAGACCAATTTCTAGGCATTGAAGACCTAGTGGGGTTTGATTTCTTCTCATCATACTTCATGATGTTAGAAATGGTTTCATTGTTCTGAACCTATTGGTGATGCTTGGAATTTTTCTCATGTTACATGATGATTTTAGAGCCATGATTTTTTTTTTTGAAGAGCTTAGAGTCATTGGAGGATTCATTAGTACTTAAGAAGCTTATTTTGAGCTTGCTTGAGTTTTTTTGTGTTTGGTGGTGGTGTCTTGACCCTTGCCAACCCTTGTGGTCATTTGTAGTTACTTTATATAATTTATTGATTTATTTTTGTGTTGGGGTGACTAAACTACTTGGTCATGACTGACCCATGTGTGTTTTAGAGTTAAGATCGGTATATAAACAAGTTTTGTGGTTCATTTTAAACTAGTTGTTGGTGTGTGTGAGCCAAAAAGGAAAAGTGTGGCCTAAAGGGGGTTGAAGAGAAGTTTTGAGGGGTTATGGAAAGATTCTATAAGACCTATGAAGACCTAAAGAAGTGGAGGATCGGTAATGTAAAGGCAAATGACCCAATCACCATGAGAGGATAGATTTGAGCGAGTTGAGGGAGATAAAAGTTTGAAGAGAGTTTAATATGTTTTGGAGTTGTATTTGGATCACATTCAGTTGTTGGATCAACATACTTTCAGTAGTCACTCTTTTATCAAAATCTCCTATGATGAGTCGTATTCTTAGGATTCCTTTATTGTGTCTAATATCGGTAAAGGTTTAGGGGCCGGGTCCTTATGGGGTTGGTGGCTCACTAAACAAATCTTATAGGATGTGTAATATTCTTACAAGTCCTTTCTTTGAGTAATATAAGCAATGTTTTTTTAGTGGTTTTTCTCCCCATGAGGGTTTCCCACTTACATATGGTTTTTATGTGTTCTCTCTCTTATTGCATGCTCTTGTGAATGATTAATGCACATCTAATAAGATCACATGTGGTTATGAATGATGAATGGTTAAATGAATGTTGAATACTTGTCATGGTAAAAGAAGTTAGGTTTTTAAAGGATTGATTCACACCCCCTTCAATCCATTGTGTTTCCAACATAGTGATGCATCCCTTGTCCCTTGTATGGATGTGCTAGATGAATTGTTTGTAATGTTATTTGTGCCTTTAGATGGAAGCTTAGGTGATAGTAGATAATGCTTAGTTCTTGGCCTCTTATTTGAGTGCAATAACTAAGTATATATATGATCCCTTGTTTGAATTTCAGAATTAATAATTGAAAGGCCGAACCAAAGTACTAAAAGATACCCAAGAAGTAAAATAGATCCAAAGGGTAAGAAAATGATAAAGGAGGTCATGATCACCTAGAGGGGACAAGAGCGCCAGCGCTAGTGTCCGAGGCTATAAAAAATAAATCAGTCAAGTTCCGAAAAAGTTGTAAGATGTGTAAGGCCGGTAAAAGTGCAAGAGATAAAGAAAAAAGGCCAAAAGGAGTTGTCAACCACTAGTTTTCTAGCTTAGGAATCATGTATACATTAGTATGCTTTAGGAACTAGAAATGTACCTAAGTGCATAGTTTTTGTGTCTACAATGAAACCCTTCTTGAATGGGTGAAAAATCCTCATTCACATCACATAAGGTCCTTGATAGTCTTTTTACATCATTATATCAATTCACCCTTAACATTAGACCCCTAAAATTCAAGCTAGGGATTCAAATATTTGAATATTTTGAAGGAAAAACCCAAAATGACCATTTTATGCACCATGGTAGGTCCAAATAAGTTGGAACATATGAAAAACAACTAAAACTGACTCCCAAAACCTATTTGAAGTAAAAATTGCTAAAAAATCAAAAAATGTTATTTACGTGTTCCTTTATGCTCTTGTATCAGTACCTCACCAAATTTTGTAATCTCTGGTTATAAGTCTACAAAGGTGGATTCACCTTCAAGATCCATAACATACTTGGAGTATTCTAGAGGAAGTAACAAGAAAAAATAAACAACTTTTGCAAATGAGGTCTTCTTGTTAGAGATATCCATAAAACTATTGTGAATTTATCAAATCCTTCAAATTGGATAGAGGGTTAGAGACAATCTCTATAAGGCAAGCTACTCTACCTTAGTATTTTTTTCCATGTCAAAGTTTCGGTCTATGGACAAAAATCCATGAGTATCTTGTATATGAGGGGAGTGGTTTCTCCTTGGTCTCATGTGCTTCCATGAGAAAAATGATATTTGAGTTAAGAATCACATCTTCAAAAGACCCTAGGGAAAAAAAGAGAGAATCACCACAATTCTAAATTGTAGTTGTAATTGAGATTATAGACCGGTATTCCAAGCTTTAGCGTCATGTAGACATGGGTGAAGGTTTAGTCCACTAATCGGGAGGAGAATCATTGATCCAAGCTCTTCCATTACGAATCACAACCCACTTTATTTACTTTCTAGCTTTCAACACTTTCTTTCTCTTAGTTAAGTCTTCATCAAGATAAAAATTTCAACATGACCAAATAACTTTTTCTTTGATCTCGGTTCCTCTAATATTTCTTGTGATGTGTGAAAACCAATAACAAAAGAGTCATCTTGATTGAACCAAACTCTATCTACTGATATACTAAGCAGCTTAAATCATAACTTATGAAGTTGAATGTTGTTTGAAAGAAATTTTCTTTTTTATTCTATCCTTTGACTCATAAGATAAGGGCTTTGGCTTGCCTTTGTCTATCTTCTTCAAAATTTACCTAAATCACTTCTTCAACAAGTGGAGGCAATTATTTACAACTTAAACTGTGAGTTTGGATTTATATATTCCACTTTGGTAGCTAAACCATTTTGTTCCTCTTTATTAGTCACCAATTCAACCTGAAGATGGGCTAGCTCTTCATAATTTTTGTTGGTAATGATGTTTAAGGTAGAGGAAGATTTAAACTCCACCAAAGAGGTTTCCAAAATGTTGATATGCTCAGACTGTTCAACAATCAATTTATTTTGCTCCATGACAACTGAGGATAATTCCAACACTTGTTGTTTGAGGGATTGCAATTGTTCTTCTAGGATTGTTACTCTATCAATGAGAGAGTTGGCCATCTTGTTTGCTGATGCATTCAAGTTAATCATCTCTATTTTATCTTTATTCCCTTTTATTGGTTGCTCAAACATTACAACTTAATCAAGGAGTTTCATCAAACTATTTGCATTCTAATTCTTTTATTCATGCTCAATTATGTTCCTAGTCATGTTCATATTTTGATACTCCGACATGTTCCAACATATGTTCCTTTCCCTATTCCTTACGTTAAATGTGAGATGATACAAACACAAAGCAATGTCTCGATGTAGATCTCAAATTGATGTTGTTTAGATATTTTGTCAAACAATTGGAAGCCAACCAAAAATGCCCAACACATTGGGTTAAATAAATGACAATCAATCCAAAATGTTCAAAGCTCGCCAATGCTAATCGGAATGGCCAAGAAATTTTTAGGAAATATGTAAAATATTTACAAATAATAGTTCAAGTAAATTCACAAACCTTAAAAGTGAACTTTTAATAGACCTCCAAATAGGATCATGAATGGGATTGAAATTATGAAATTTTGATTTCTTAGGTCAAGGAAAGTGTTCTAAAATTGAAAACACCGAGTATAAATGAATGTAATGAATTTGGTGATATGAATATATGAAAACACCTAATTTTAGTATGGGTTAAGGTAATTATTTGGTATGGGGTTCATTTAAGTGGATCAAATGTTTTGACATTTAATGTTTTTAAATTTGGTACTGGTAGGCGTTCACTATAAGAAGTGCTGTTATCAACTCTGTAAAATGAAGTGGGACTCGGGAGACATTTCTAAAACAACATGAGAAGGTGTTCCTCGAGTTGGGAGCCATTTCCGCTGTAAATCACTACCTTGAGCAATTTTTATATGGTCTTTTGGTTTAGCTTTTCCCAGATTACTCGAGCCCATCTTGATCTTCCTGACATGCTTATGCGTTTCTGTGATCTTAATCATTTGATTTTAGTGAAATAAACGTTTTGCACAGTGGAGTATAACAATGAACTAAATGCCATTCATGATGAGGAGATTCAATTACAGAGAACCGGCACTGAAATGGATATACCATGACATTGACGGCGCGCCAGCAGAGGTAAGGAATGCCCTTCACAATCTGGCTTTATTACAGAATTGCAAGGCTCCTGTGTTGAGACCCCAAACTTTGCTTCTTGATAAACTCATTAATTCCTGAACGGAACCTGTTTTGATACCCTGCATTCTCAGTTTACCATTAGCGCTGAAGCCATTCATTCCATCACCAGCCTTTCCACGGATGGCAAGTTTGTTTCCCACATGAACTGGGTGAAACCCATGTAGAGAAATCTGTAATACGCGAACTATCTGGACCTGGCCTCAAAGTAATGAAGGGTAAAATTCCTCTGGACCAGATTAGGAAACCTTTGAATTATTGGGTGTGTGGCCTTCTCTACTCTCGTTGTGTCTGTGCGTGCAGGAATAACAATTTGTTGGAGTTTGGTTTAGGGAAGGTTGGGGTTGATATTGCCAAAGGAGGGAGGGTTAATTGGTGTCAGTTGGTGGCTGACCAGGTGACCCTTAACCTTGAGGCTTGCAGAGTGGATACCTCCAAGCTCTTCTCATTTGCTACCATTCTCCAATGTTGGGTTTATGATCACTTCCTCTTGTGCAACCTCGCTTGGGGGCTTTGCCCACTGCAAACGATTCGCCAGCACTCTTCAAGTGGAGGGCCATTGATAAGTTAGATAACATCAAGGATGACCCTGGGAAGAAAGCAGGAAGACGAACAAGTGACAGGACTTGTATTGATTTTTTTGAGAGCAGTGACCCACTAGCAATTTTAGAGCCATATGGGTTTGCGGAGAATTTTGAGATGAAGGAGGTGCATTTTAACTCAGAGAGCCATTCTCCAGTTGAACTTGTAGCCAATTCCATGGCAGATATAGGACAAGACTGCGAAAGGTTTAGTGCTTCTAGTATGAGAGAAGAGACACTTTTAGCCTCTTCCACATCCTCGGAGAGTATAGCATTATATGAAACAGAAACATAGAGGTCTAGGCAGCCGGATGATAGACTCGAACAAGGTCTTACTAGCACATATAGCAAATCCAAGCGGAAAACTTCAGAATCACCAGATGAAAATAATGTAGAGACCTTAGGTTCCAAAAGGTCAAGCTTCTGCAATGCCTTGGGCAAAAGGGAATTTGCTAAACAATTAGAGAAAACATGTACATTTGCAGGATCCAAAAGAATTCAAGAAATACACACTGAAATTCAAAATGGAGGTCATGTCTTGCCTGATTCCAAATATGAAAACGGTAAATACCCATCAAAGCTTTTGCCAAATTGAGTAATGCTACATGCTCATTTTCAGTAAAACAACCATTATTATTTACAGTACACTTACATTTGCTTTCCTTTGAATGGATTCTTACATAGGCGGGGTTAGAAGGAAACCAGAGCCTGTAGACTTTGTGGATTCGTTTGTCATCTTCTGTGATCTTGTTTTACTCAATGATTTTCTCACAGGATGCAACTATGTGGGATATGGCCTAAGTTTCCTGGGCGAGACCTCTAAAACTACAACAGTTGATCCTGAGAGGAGGAATGTGTTCAATCCAACAGAGAATGAGGTTCCTGAAGTTTTTCAGACATTACATAAGTGTGTTTGTACCCAAAATGAAGCTGAAGAGCGTAGAAATTTTCAGGCTTCAACCTCAGATAATGATGAATGTTCTGAAGACCAAAATTTAGGTGAAGATGTCATTTTGACTCGAGAAGAAATGCTTCCCAAGAGTCATAGACAGTCGAATCTGATTACTCCTCAACAATTAGAAGAACCCAAAGAGAAAATAGAAGCAGAAGAAAAGGAAATCTGTGAAGCATGGAAGGATAAAAACTAATGGGAGTTGAAGACATGTGTGAAGTTGTTGACAGAATTATGAATAAGCTTAAAGATAATGTGCCACTGCCAAGTTGATTATTTTCAATCATGGCAGCTGCTTCAACTACATAAATCAAACTAGAAGCTTCCAAAAGCAGTAAACTAGATAGATGAACTGCATTGAATGGATGGTATGGACCCTGCAATTTGTTAGACTTGTATTCTAGGGTATTTTGGACTTAAATTTTCCTCTGCTTTCACCTTTTGATGAGTAACCCTGTTTGATATGGGAGAAATAGAATTGTAATCAAGCTTGTTCATTTTTATTACTGCAGTAAATTTCACAATGTGATCCTCAGTGAATGATGTAAGATTCATTTGTTTCATGAGGAGTGGGTGAAGAATTCCAAGACAAAAAACAATCCTTCTCTAAAGCAATTGTTCCAGATCATCTGTTTGAACATTTCAAATCCTCATATAGTTTTTTTGAAGAGAAGTCTATGCTCTTGAATGCCAGTAGATGGACAAGTAAAAAAATTGTCATTAGCTCTGCTTTTTCAAAGCCTAATGTTTTTGCACATCATGTATATGAAAATGTCAAAAGTCCTGCCAAGTTTTGTTATTGGCTTTGTTTTAGGTGGATGTGTTTCTTTTGGTAAATGACATCAACTGATAATTGCAAATTTTACATTGTGACATTTGCACAGCAGACATGTACAGAAATGTCCGTAATATTCATGCCGCTACAGGACTAGCATTTGTATCCCCTCTAATCCATTTTGAACTATGCGCAACTCTGATTGTACATTTTTTGATCAAGTTCTACAACTTCTGGGTTTTTCCATAAATAGGTTTAGTAACTTGATTGATTGTTATGACCCTTATGATCATCTCAGTATTGATTCCATTTTCATGTTTAACTTTGTTTTATTTTAAAGTACACTGTTACTTTCCTATAGATTTGTTTTCAGTAGTCTTATTTTTATCATATCGTGTGTGCACATGCACACACACCCCCTCTTTACGTTCAGTATACATGCTCCATCACAAGGGCAAGAAGAATCTTTGCCACTTTGAATGGGGAGTGTATTCTTACCAACAACTCTTCTCAACAATCATGGCCTTTTGATTCAATTTTCCATCCAAGAAATCTTGTGTTTTTGCTTATAATTCAAAAGTACGTCCCGTTTTTTTACAATAGAAACCTGTGTATTTTTCTTTGTAAGGTTTAGAATTTTTGTTTTTTCTGGAAGATGTGTTGGCTTTATTTTTTTATCATAGTTTCTTTGAATCAAATTGTTTGGTTCTAATTTATTTTTCAAATAAATTATAAATCAAAATTTCTAGGATTTATTTTTCTCAGAATGAAAACTACATTTAAATAGTTATTTGGCATTCTATTCAACAAGACAACCTTTGCATCATCATCTTGTTTTTTAACTTGTAAACTGGATAATTGATTTAAGATATAATGAACAATGTTGTCACCTATTTTTCATCTTGAGTCTGAACAATTTCTTCTTCAAGGCCAGAGCCAAATGAGATATTAAGGATCAAAGGGTGATAACAATCATTGGTTCGAGATCAGCAAGCCTAATAAAAGGAACTAAGAAGATACCTGATTGCATATCTTACAAAGATGTTACAAAATGAATACTTAACGATCTAAATAATTTGTTTAATGCTTCCAAAATGAAGTTGGAGTTCTTGGAAAGGTCTATATGATGCAGAAAAACATAAGATAATCTTAAACCAATGATTGCTATCACCCTTTGATCCTTAATATCTCATTTGGCTCCTTCATTGACATCACTTAGTTTCAGTGCTTTTCTATTATTATGATGTCCCGAGCTTGCAAAATATATGGGCATGGTATACGACTTGACCAAGCTTGCAGACTATGGAGTCTGATTGATTTGCAATGCAAACGAAGATGGAATTACACACCCGCATGATGGACTCTCGTGCAATCTGCAATACTATAGAATTCACATGAGGGAACTACAGAGTTGATCTATGGTGTATGATAATCCAGATTACCTTAAGCACTGCGAAGAAATTCTAAATTTTTGCTAAATTTCTCCAATGGGGGCATACAGATTTTGCAAGAGAGACTCATTTATGACTCCCCATGATGATGAATTTTTTTAGATAATACACAAAAAAAAAAAATCATAATGAAATTTCTCCTTATTTAGCGATTGAAAATTTACAAATATAGCCTCTCCTATTAGTAAAAATATTAGGGTTATCACAATATCTTTACTACCCCCACCCCCCACACAAGTGCGCTAATTATGTAAGTTGTTGAAATTGAAATAAAACAATATATTAATGTTATGTGCTAATATTTCTAATATATACCTCTTGATTTCAAATGCTTGTCATGTCATCTCGCTTATTTTTCTCCCTCAATATTCCTTACAAAACCAAAACATCTTTGGTTTGATAATATTCAGGAGATTCCCGCCTCATTTTTTTGACATTAAGGTTGAGTCTTGAAAAGAACACAAAATTGTAACACACCTTTTTTATCATCCATCTTGATTTTCATGGACAATATATGAATTATCACAACATTGAACGGCATTTAGGTTCTTTTGTAGAGTGAGTGACCTTCATTCATTCATAATGAACACAATTTATTGTATCTAGTAGAATTTTGTTTACCAAATATTAGACTTGTACAATATTGCTTTACTTATATCAAAATCCTTCGCGATTTTTCCTAAGATACATTTAATGATTGAATTTGATAAATAAGCCCCGATAGAACTTTTAAGTTTTCTTATCAACCTTGTCACACTGCGCTCTTGTTTCATTCCCACAGTGTTCTATCTTTGACATAATAACATAATGATCTTTATTTTTCAAGAGATCTTCCATCTTAAGTTTGCATAAATCAAAATGTTAACAATTGAACTTGACACTCTCTATTCCTAACATTTCACATTATTTTTAACACACACGATTCTTTAAAGCACAAAGATCCCACTCAAAACAACTTTTATTGCATAGAAAACCAATTCTCACTAAGAATCAATAATTCCCTAACTTACCATGTATGTTGGGAATTAGCCATTACGTAATAAACTAAAATAGAGAAAATATACGCTAGATTGTAATCTACAAAATTGTAAAACACCAAAATCTAAGCATAATAAACACAATATTTTACATGGGAAAACCTTTTTAGGTTGAAAACCTATTGCAATTATATTTGTTCTATTGCATGAACTAAAATATGTTTATAATACAAAGGTTTGCTTATAGCATTTAATCCATACACTCACTATGTAAATGTATTAGATTCAAATACATTCATAATAAAATGAAATGCGCTTAGAAATGGTCATCTAACCACCCAACAATCTCTAGATTGTTATAACCATTTTTGATATTCACTTTGATGAGAAATGTTTTGTTATACCAACACATTACTTTATATTCCTCATGCAAGGTGAATCCAAATATTCCCTATAACTATCGAGTAATGTTATTATTGCATAATAATCCTCCACTAGCCTTGTTAGAACAATAACAAGATGTTGCTTTCACACTCTAGTTAATAAATATTGTCTAATAATGTATAGTAAAACTAGCAAATAACATAGGTTGCATTAACATGTTTTGTTACTTCCACTACTCATCACTATGCAACTCTCATATACAACAACCATTTAGTGTGTAAATTTACACATGACTTTCTAAAATACACATATTTCCAATTTGCACAAATCCTATCAAATTCCCTTATGCATAAGTTTAATGTCCCCAAATCCATGCTCAAAATTTCTTGCAAGTAGGGGTGCAAAAGACTTCACAATACAACACCACCTTTTTATAGTGATATTATGCATAATCATGCATATTTGAAAATTCCCAACAAAAGTAGTGGATAGTAGAAATAAATTTGAAGCTTTATACGATTTGGATGAGGAGATAGTTAGGACACATGATGAACCTTTTTTATTTGTAAAAGAAACCCACATTGATTCAAATCAAGATAAAATTCAACATTATGTTTTATATGTAAGCATGATTTGAGATATAAAAAGATCTTAAAATTTGGATTCGGTTCAATATGATAATTGTTTTGATTTAATGGAGGAAGGAGATAATGGTGAAGAACAAGAGGATGTATGAAATAAGAGCCATTGGATTCATAAGAAATCTTGTATCACCTAATAAATAAAGTTTATCTTGTGTACATGTTTGTGAAGGAACTTGTCACTTTACGACATTGTTGCATGAATGGAGGATGATTATCAAAGCACCTCATGAAGTCGAAGACCTCTATCACATCAAAAATCACCTCAAGGAGTACAAGACCTCATAAAATGCACTAGGAATTGATTTCAATCACATGCAAAGGTCACAAGGAAATTTTCTTTCTAGTTGTTTCTTTGAATAAGATATTCTCAAAGTTGGGTTAATGTTCCAAAAATGTGTTCATTTGATCTTCCTTTTGATGCATGTGTATTCTATGTCTAGCATGATGTGAGGTGATTCCTTGTTGAACACCCTACCCATCTACATCATTTACAAAGGTGGTGAAAACCATTAGATTATGTAGGGCTATATAAATGCATTAGTGTACCTATGTATTTTTGGACTTAATAAAATTCAAATCAAGGCCCTAATGGTGCCCAAGCCAACCAATTATGGATGGGAAAGACTAAATATAGAGGCACAATCCTTGTAAAAGCAAGCTTTATTTTGGTCATAATATAATCATTTTCACATAGAGTGAAAATGATACAAAGTCTTAGTGGAAATAGAAAATGACACCTTAGAAAAAGTAGAAAAGGATAAAGAAAACCAAAAGAAAGAGGAAAAACCAATGTTTATTGAGATATTGACAAAAGGAACCTAAAAATGCTCCACAAGATAAGAAAATGATGATTCAAAGGAATACACATGAATAAGATCCTAACTTCCATAAATAATCAATAAACACAAGAATACACTAGGACCATAACAATTAATTGGTCCAATGCAAAAATTAGGTGTCTACATAATGCCCCACTTTTATGTGTGTGTTTTCTTCATATCAAAATAAAACAATCAAATATGTATCGAGGGCTTAATAAAATTATAGTGGCCAAACCTATTATGAATGCTCAAGTTAATGTCTATAAGAAGTATTGTGTATAATTTAGACTTATTATTAGTCTAATTAGTTAAAATATCTCAAAATAAATTATACTTTATTATAAATAACTTGATACTAATACAAGTAAACTATACTAATCTAATTTATTTACATTCACGAAGAGGTCACTTGATATAAATATATTCTAAATGGCTTACGATTCATCATAAATAACTTGGTCCCGTTAGAAATAAACTAGATTAATCTAATTTCAAGTTGGCTTACTACCAATCCAATTCATTAAAATATATTTTAAAAATGATAGATTTTTATAAACAAAAATTATGACGATTACAAATAAAATATATCATTCTAATTCTTTTGAATGATTCCTAATTATTAATTAAAAATTAATGTTGAACAAGGCCCTTTTCAATCTCAATTTGCAAGCCCAAGCAACTTATTGGTAGCATAAGCTCAAATTGGAGGAGTTACACAAGCCACGGGACTCGAACTCAAAGCCAAATTGCATTGGCTAAAAGTGGGAGATCATGTTACCAAGGAATTCTTTGCCTTGGTTTGATCCAAAAAAATGCTATCAAAATAAAATCCATTAAAGACAATAATAACACTTTGATTGTTAAAGATTTTGCATGCCTTTGTCCACCACTATAAACAAGTATTTTATGCTCATCCTTCCTCCCCAACTCATGTCAACGCTCTCGAGACGTGCCTCCAAGCCATCCCATGAAAGCTCTTATAATATCAAAGAGTGGCTTCCGATAGGCCTCTTTCCATATGTAACCTTAATGAGGCAAAGGTGATGCAAATGACGAATGAAAAAGGCCCCGAGCCTTGATGGCTTCTGTGTGAATTCTACTGCACTTCTAAAACATTATTGAGCATGACCTTCATAATGTCTATCTAAAGGTTGTGCACTCCAATACCCTTGAAGAGATCATAAATCAAGGTAAGAATAAATTCATCCCTAAGTCGGGGACCCCGAGAAAATCAATAATTAGAGGCCCATCACCTTGCTCAATGCTTCCTACAAAATCATTGCCAAATCTCTTGCACTTCGGATCATGGAATTACTACCATTTATTGTTCACAATGAACAAATAGGTTTCATCAAAAATTGGTAAATTCTAGATAATGTTATTGTGGTGTGGGAAGGAATTAAAAGGAACGATAACCGAGATCGTGCCAAGCCAAGAAAACAAATGCTAATCAAACATCACGATCAATAAGATGAAAGTAATTCACCGTAATATATTTATATAAACATTTGCAAACAAATAAGCATCAATATAATATATTATTATGGAACTCAATGAAATAAAATGAGAATGGGCCTTGCTTATATAAGCAAGGAATAACAATCTAAGAACCAATCAAGGTCGTAGATCAAGAAATAAATCATGGAAAGAGTTAGTCATCAAATAACTAGTCAATTCCATAGATTTATGAGAGAACTAGACATCAAGGATCTAGTCAATACCATAGATCTAAGAAAGAACTAGTCAATACCATAGATCAAGGAAATAACTATACCTAACAACTAGATAATATCTCCTAATATCTAAATAAATAAAAAGAAATATCCACACACATAAGTGGGTGAGGATAAATACAATAAAGGTAAATAATGTACCTAGGTGAACATGAGCTAAGGTAAATACCTACTCTAACACCCCCTCAAGTGAATCTAGGGGCCAAAATAGAAGTGGCATGTCCATAGTATGAGTCCCGACAACTAGGCTTGATGAGGTACTCATGTACAATATATCCATGAAGAAATCTCAAACCAAAAGAAGGAAAGAATCCTGCTATAAGGAAAGAGAAAGAAGAAGAAGAAGGAAGATGTTCTCATGAACACCCCCAAGAACAACTTCAAACCCCAAGCATTCCACGTAACTCAAGGTAGCGAGGTGATGCAAAAGGCTTCGTAAAGATGTCTACAACCTGCTGCTTGAGTTGAAGGTACTCCAAGCAAAGAACTCCATCCTGAATGTGCTACCAAATGAAGTGGATGTGTATCTTGATATGCTTGGTCCACTGGTGCTCAACTGGGTTGCGAAATGTGAATTGCACTTTGGTTGTCACACCAAAGTACATTTGGTGAATCCTGTGGGAATCCAAACTCTGTCAATAACTGGCGAAGCCAAAGAATCTACTGACTCACTGTAACTACTACCCTGTACTCTGCCTCTGAAGATGAAAGTGCAATAGCCTATTGCTTTTTACACGCCCAAGCAACTAGAGAAGAACCAAGACAGAAAAGATAGCTAGAAGTAGAACGTCTGTCATCAATAGAACCTGCCCAATCTGAATTTGTATACCCAACCAACTGAGTAGAGCCCCTAGTGTAGTGTAGGCCAAAGTGGGAAGTGCCATGCAAATAGCGCAAAATCCTTTTAACAGCCTTGTCAGTGACTATTATGAGGAGAATGTGCAAACCGAGATACAAGCCCTACTGCAAATGAAATATTAGGGTGAGTATGGGTCAAGTACATGAGACTCCCAACCAATTACCTATACAACGTAGGATCACAAAGTGGTGTGGTACATGTGGATGTAAGAGTAACTCCAGACTGAAAAGGAGATGGACTTGGCTTGTAATCAGCCATATCAAAGTGCCTAAGAAGATCATGGGTGTAATTTTGCTGACTCAAATGAATCCTTGAATCTATAAGAAATCTGCAAACCAAGGAAATAATGCAATAGCCCAAGATCTGTCATGTCAAACTGTGTAGAAAGAGCCCTCTAAATACTCTAAATGTGGGAAGAAGAGCTGCCAGTAAGTAACAAATCATCAACATATAAGACAAGTATCACAATATCCTCACCAACATGCTTGGAGATACACTGTATGATTAGAGTGGCAACGAACAAAACCAATAGATAGAAGAAAAGAATCCATCTTCTCATACCAAGCCCGAGGGGCTTGTTTGAGACCGTAGAGAGACCTTCGGAGCCGACAAACAAGAGAAGAATCCTGAACAAATCTAGCCGGCTGCTCCATATATATTTCCTCTTGTAGATCTCCATGTAAGAAGGCACTCTTCACATCCATCTGGTATACGGGCCACCCCTGTGATGCAGCAATAACAAGTACAAGGCGTACATAATCCATCTTGGCAACGGGTGCAAAAGTCTCAAAGTAATCAATACCTTCAACTTGTGAAAAACCCTTTGCAATAAGACAAGCCTTATACTTGTCAATGGACCCATCAACTACGTATTTGGTTTGGTATACCCACTTACACCTAACCATCTTTCTTCCTTTAGGAAGAGATACCAAATCCTAAGTATGATTCTTCATCAAAGAAGAATACTCAGCTGCCATCGCATCATCCCACTCCGGTATCCCATGAGCCTTTGAAAAGATTGTGGATCCTCAGAAACTGCCTGACACAAAATTCTAGAACTTGTAGAATGTGCGTGATGATGCCTAGTGGGTGGAAGATCCTCTATGAAAGGTGCTTGCCTCAGAAACTATAGTATGAGCCCACTTAGGCATAGTGACAACATCAGTGGGAATAGGATCCTCAATGGCATCTATAACCTCCTCATCAATCTCCTCAAAGAAAGGATCCTCAAGATGAGATGAAGAAGAAGAAGGAATGGAAGAAGATGAAGAATCATGAGGAGTGAAATGCTCATCAAACTGAACATGTGTTTGAAAAAGAACATCATGTGTATTAGGATCTAAAAGACGATAAGCTCTCATGTCCTCACAATACCCTACAAAGATCAAGGGTTTACTCTTCTTATCCAAAGCTTTCCTTTTCTTCTTTGGCACAAAGGCCCAAGCATGGCTCCCAAATACTCAAAAAAATGAGACATCTAGCTTAGTGTTGGACCAAGCTTCCTCTGGAGTCAAATGCTCAAGTGCTTTGTGTGGTGTTTGATTTTGAATATAGTTAGCACAATTAACTGCTTCTACCCAATAGATAGGAGGTATATCTCTACAATGCAAGTTAACCATTTCCTTCAAATTTCTATTCTTCCTTCCTCGCTAATCCATTTTGTTGTGGAGTATGAGGAATAGAATGCTAGTGAATAATTCCTTGAGTTGCCAAAAATTCAAAAACTCATTGTTGAAGTACTCCCCCCCATTATCAGTGCGAAGGTTCTTTATGCTACTAGAAGATTGTTTCTCGACCAAAGCGTTGAAGACTTTGAAGTGTGAAAAACATCACTTTTGTACTTGAGAAAATAAACCCAAGTACGCCTCACGAAATTATCAATAAATGTAAGTGCATACTTAGCTCCATTGAAAGATGGGGTAGGAAAAACCATCAAGTCACTATGCAAAAGCTCAAGTGGTGAAGAAGCTCTCTTAGACAAATTCTTAGGAAAAGGATCTTGGTGTTGTTTCCCTAATGCATAACCATGACAAACTCCCTCAAGACAAGAAACTCTAGGAAGACCATCTACCATACCATGAGTGCTCAACTCCTTCAAATATCTCAGAATTGAGATGTACAAATCTTTCATGCCAAAGCTTACTCTCTAGATCCGAATGAGAAACCAATCCTGTCCCTATAGAAGTATTATCAAAACCCTCAAAGTGATATAGTCTAGAACTATGATCAACAATACCCCGAGCAACAAGTGAATAAGGCTCCAACAAAGTTCTTAATTCTGCTCCATGTGGTGTAAAAGTCACTTTTTCCCTTGACCAGAATGACAAATTTGATATACGAAAAAAAATTTTGTAGTGATGTTAGGAACATATAGTGCATCTTGATATACCGTCACCATCAAGTTGTATATCACCTTTTCCCTCAACAAAAGAAAGAAAGAATCTTCAACCTCAATTTTGGAAGTAGAACTCAAACCTAGAGAAACAAAAGATTCCTTAGAAGAAGTCATGTGATGAGAAGCACCAGAATCTATAACCCAATTTTCTGCAAGTGGTGACTGAGATCTTCCAACAACATTAAGTGTTTTTCCATGTTGATTAGAAGGAGGTGGAGTGGAGATAGAAATTTTGTGTTTCTTAACTACATCCTCTAAGGCTTGCATTCGCTTATAACACCTATTTTCTTCATGATTACTACCCCCACAAAAATAGCATGAATGACTAGATTTATTCTTAGATTTAGAAGACTCCTTGGGTTTTGAGTTATTTTCTTTGGGTTTAGGAGTATTTTGAGATGGAAAAGGTGTGGATTTGGTTTTACTATTTGGTTTTCCCTTGCCCTTAGGATTAGATGCAACTAATGCCTTTTGAGAGGTGGAAGACTCAAGGTGAGATAATTTAGATTCTTCCTGCAAGTCTTTCACAAAATCTTTCTAAGTTAGGCATTTTGAATGTGTCACCTAAGGCATCCATGCTAGAGAAAAAGGTAGAAGTAAAAATTTGGAATGGTCCTCTCAACTTGGATAAAATCAAGTAAACACACTCTTCATCTTTCTTATCTCTTCCACTTCCCTTCAACTGTGTCAACAAATGCTTGAACTTGGTAAGATAGTCTATAATTGTTGGAAAATCTTTAGGATTAAGAGAGGTGATCTCAATTTCAAGTTATATGGCTCTCATATGATCCACCTTACCAAATAAATCCTCCAATTTCTCCCATATTTTGAAAGGAGAGTCACACTTTTCCAAATGAAATAAAATATTGTCACTTACATAAGTTCCTATCAAACCCATACACTCATCAAATTTGCACTGGTACTGAAATTTCTCATATTCTCTAGTGAACACTTTGGTTGTTCTTTAGAAGTTAAAGCCCATAATCCTTTCCGCTTAATTATTGTTTCCATTATTGGTTTCCATGTGTGGTAATTATGTGTTGTTAATGGCTCAACATGATCTAATGTAGAAGTAGATTTCATCCTCAAAAAAAAATCACCAAAAGAAATGGAAGAACCAAGCAATGCAACAAGACCCCCAAACAATGCAACAAGAGCCCCCTAGATTTTAGCACTTTATAATGAGTGTGTGTTACAATAGGGAACTTTATAATTATAGTGTGATTCTCAAAATAAATATTTCCAATGGAAAGAGCATAAAAACACACACTTTTACAAAAACGACACTCAAAATTGAGTTACCGATCAAAAGATACAACTTTTCCAATATTATGCTCTACTATTTATTTTAGTTGCCATTAAAAAGAATAAAATGCTCTTGCCTTCACCACACAAATAAAATGAAAGGGGGCTGGAGTTAAGCACCTACTAGTAGGAATCACAATCTTTAAGCCCTCATATGACCATATCATATGACCAGGGGCTAAGGATTTCCACACATAAGTGGGTGAGGATAAATACAATAAAGGTAAATAATGTACCTAGGTGAACATGAGCTGAGGTAAATACCTACTCTAACAGAATGGAATGGGCAAGAATCTCCAACCAAAAACCCCTTCATCAAAATTAATCTTGAAAAATCCTACGATTGAATTGAATGGCCCTTCATCATTCACATGTTTTTCAGGGCCTTGGCTTTGAGCCCTAGTTCATATGCATGGTCAACATGTTATTCCAACATCCTGAAACTTGCATCACCATCAATGGGGTTCAATCTTCTCAATGTGGGATTTCTAGGTCTATATGACAAGGTTTCCCTCTAGCTCCTACTTTTATGTGATGACCTGGGAAGGATTTAGTCATTTTCTTGCTCAATACACCTCGCAGGACCTTGTGAAGGGAAATTCCTTCTCAATTCTAGGTAGCAACTAACCAATGGTAATTTTTCCGACGATTCCATTCTCACTCTTCTCTAGGAAGAACAAAGTCTCGGTATTTCCATGTGATGCCTTAACATTTTTTTCCTCACCTCTGGTTCAACCATTCAATGGTGAAAAACTCAATGCTACAAGAAAGCCTCCACTCCTACCCCTCATTGGATTAAGCAATATCATTGGTAGTGGATTCATCATGTGGAACAATTTAAATATTAAAAGTATTAACTGTTGTATGGAGGATTCAATTACAACTTTTTGGCTTAGTACAAAGACAATGTCATGGAATTAGGACTCATAAGACCACTATCAATTAAGAACATAAAAATTGGACTACACCTTACCAACATTTATTTTAATCATATGCTTAATATTTTACCAACTATCTTGGGGTTCATAAAGTTCATCATGTGATATAAATTTCAATAAACTCAAAGCAACAAATTTTCATGAATAGAACATGTAAAGTTGAGTAGTTCAGAGTTTCTAAAGTGAAGGTTTGCCAACATGGTTGGCTAAAAAAGCTATAAGAAGTACCAAATAAAAATTCATCTACTGAATTTTATTAATACAAATGCAATGCTAAAAAAAAAGTTTGGATTTACATAGAAACTTCAAATATGTCTAAAAATTAGAGTTGAGAATTTGAAAAGATGATAACGAGGTGGACTTAACGAGAGCTAGGATTGTTGAAGCACATGATTCATTTGCAAGGTTTGTTAGAGTGAATGTATACATTTCAATATTTCTATATACTAATTTGTTAATATAAAATATTTATGAAATTTGTAATGTAAGAAATACAAAAATACTTAGTAATACTTTCTTTAAAACACTTGGATTTGAACTCCCAACAATAATGTTCATTTATAGGTCTAGTTTACTCTTACACACCTCTTTTACTACCATTACATCATTGGAATACCCCTATATACCAATAAATCCAATAGTTACTACCATATATTCTCGCGACCTTGTATATATTTTTATTTATTTTCATTTTATTTTATGAGGACTAAAAACATCTTTCTTTCATTATTTGTTTGGTCTCCTCCCCCGCACCCCCAATGTTACTTAAAGACTATAAATCCTTTTCAATTCATTGTTTCTTTCAACATTTATGGTTTTCCATAAACAAAATGGTGCTCACAAGAAAATATGTTTAAATTCATGGAATCCAAGGATACAAGATAGGGAATCGTATCCTACATTAGGAGGGAATAAACTGTGTATGAACATTCAAAAGAAAAACAAGCACCCACATTGAGAAATGATAGATTCGACTAAGATTTAGAATTTATTATAACTTAGGGGAATAACATGGATAATTATTCTAAGACATTAAACTAGTTAGTTATGTGGAAGTGGCATTAACACTTCTCCTAGATACCAACATAAACCAATAGCTAGAAGAAATGAGAGGCAAAAATGTCTATAAATCATATTGTGCTACTAAATACCATAAACATTTTGCAATACACAATGTTAACATTGCCATTCAAACTCGCTCACCACGCTCTTGAGAGTCCCTTTATTTAAACCGATCACACATCTTATAGACATAATTCATGTAAACTAGTATATACATTTTATTAACCTTTGAGATATATATGAAATGTATCTTGTAGCGAAAATACCCTTCCTTCTCGATTTTTGTACTCAACTCGTATAGTCGTTCCCGACATCATGGTACCAAGACATCATCTAACATTGTGTTTTAAAGCAATGTTTCTTGAAAAGCTCATACACAACATCTTTCCCATCCTATTTTACGAATATATGCAACGGATGACACATTGGCAGGGAAGATCGGATATCTGTAGACCTGAGCAATCACCATAACATCTAGTTTTGCTTGACAAGATGAGAAGATTCAAACACCCTGAACCGAGTCCTACCGCAATGGATATACTTTGACATTGATATTCGCCGGCAGAGGTAAGCAATGTTCTTCGCAATCTCGGTTTCTTTGCGCAAAACTACAAGGCTCTCCGTGTTGAGACCCCATACTTTACTTCTCGACAAACTCATTAATTCCTCGAACGGAACCTACTTTGATACCCTACATTCTCGTTTACCATTAGCGCCGAAGCCATTCATTCCATCACTGGCCTTCCCATGGATGACAGGCTTGTTTCCTCACATGAACTGGACGAAACCCATGTACAAAATCATGTAATACGTGAACTATCCGGACCTGGGCTCAAATTAGTGAAGGGTAAAATTCCTCTGACCAAATTAGGAACCCTTTGAATTATCGGGTATGTGGGCTTCGTACTCTCATTGTGGTAGGGTGTGTAAGAAGAACAATTTGGTGGAGTTTGGTCTAGGGAAGGTTGGGGTTCGGGTTGCCAATGGCAGGCGTATCAATTGGTTCCAGGTTGGTGGTCGACTAGCTGACCCTCGGCTTGGAGGCTTGCACAGGTGGCACCTCCAATACCTTCTCATTTGTTACTATTCTTCACGGTTGGGTTTATGATCACTTCCCTCTTGTGCCTCACCTCATTGGGGGATTTTCTCACTAAGAAGAGAGCTCCAACCCTGTGCAAGTGGAGGGCAATTAATATGGTGGATATAATCGGGGATAACATTCGAATAAAGGGTAAAGGAACAAGTGACAGGGCTTGTATTGATTTCTTTGGAAGCGTTTGGGTTTGAAAACATTGGTAATCTTAGAGCCATATGGGTTTCCTAAGAATTTTAAGATGGTGCATTGCAAATCGAGTATAGGAGGAGTCATTCTCTTATTCAAGTGAAGGGCGAGCCTAGGTCTAGATAGTGAAAGGGCTAGTGCTATCATTGGAAAGGAAGGATCGGTTTCATCCTCTTTATCCGAAACAAAAAGATTGAGTTGCCAAAACTTGAAAGTAGGTTAAAACAGGGGTCTTGCTAGTACATATAACACAAACAAGCGACAAACTCGAATCCCAACAAGAAAATGATGTTGACACCTTTATTTCTAAGAGGTCAAGCACCTACAATATTGTGCAAGCAAACCATAGCTCGTAAATGGGGATTTACTAAAGAAATAGAGAATGCATGTTCATTTGTTGGAGCAAAATTCCCATCATGATTCAAGGAATGAATATGGAAAATCCAAATGGCCTAGATGAAAATGGTAACATTCGTTGAACCATTCCTTGACTTGATTCATTTTGCATATGCTCATTCTATTGCATTTTTACATATGCTTTGCTTTTGAATGATTTCTTATTTAGGTGGGGTGGGAGAAAAAGGAGAGTCTGCAAACTTTTCTGATTCTTTTGTCACCTTCTGCAATCTTGTTATCTTCAATGATTTTGCCACAGGATGCAACTATGTAAACTATGAACTTAGTTTTGCTGGGGAGACCACCAATATTCCAACAGTTCATTTTGAAAGAACGAATATCTTCAATCAAACAGAGAATGAAGAGCCTGAATTTTTTGGATATTACAAAAGGTTGTTTGTACCCAAAAAGAAGTTAAAGGCCATATAAATTTTCAATCTTCAACTTTAGATGACAATGAACATCGTGAAGAAAAACAATTAGGTGAAGATGTCACTATGATTCAAGAAGAAATGCCTCCTGAAAGTCATAAAGAGTCAATTCGATTACCCAAAAACATCTGGAAGAACTTAAAGAGAAGATAATAGCAAAAGAAAAGGAAAAATGGGAAGCATGGAAGGATCAAAACTTAACTGGAATGGAAGATCTATGTGATGTTGTCAATAGAATCATGGATAATCTTAAGGAAAACATGCCAAGTTGATTATTTTTATTAATCCCAGCTACTTCAACTTCACAAATCAAACCAGGTAGTTCCAAAAGTAGCAAACTGGCAAGAAAAACTGCAATGAAGTATTGATAATTGAGCCTGAAACTCATTTAGAATTGTACTTTATTTTTTGATTGAGCATTCACCCATAGTCTATGTTTGAACATTTCAAATCCTCATATAATTTTTTTGAAGAGAATTCTATGCTCTTGAATACTAGTAGATGGACAAGTAAAAAAATTGTCATTAGCTCTGCTCTTTCAGAGCCTAATGTTTTTGAACATCATGTATATGAAAATGTCAAAATTCCTGCCAAGTTTTGTTATTGGTTTTGTTTTAGGTGGATGGGTATCTTTTGGTAAATGACATCAACTAATAATAATGGCAAATTTTATGTTGTGGCATTTACACAGTAGACATGTACAAAAATGTCCACAATATTCATGTTGCACAGACCAACATTCGTATCACTTCTATCCATTTTGAATTATGCACATTGCACAACTTCCTCGGGATTTTCCACGTTAATGAAACAACAATATGAATAAATAGATTTATTTTGATGAACCTTATGATCATCTCAGTATTGATTCCATTTTCATGTCTAACTTTTCATTATTTGTCAACAAAATCACCTCAATGCACAGTTACCATCAGATTGCCAAAAAATAATTTCATAAATGGCTTATTAAACGATTCTATGTTCTTGTTTTCCTTTTCTTACTTTTGCAAAGATTATATTTATAAGTTTTCCTGGAAAAACTTGGGTGCCACTACAAATTGTCTTGTTGCATAGGGATTACTAAACACATTTTTTACAACTTACTAGCAGCTTTATCCATTATAGGGGCTGCTTCTCTGAAAATGTGTAATTTGACTAGAAGGGTGATTGGGATTATCATCTTAGATTTTGGTAGACATGCTTTTTTCAATGCAAAGAAAATTATAGTTCTGGTTTTTTTAGAAAGAATATGCACGTCAAAGGTTATAACTACATAAAGATCTCGGAGCAAACAAAGAAATTTTAATAATGTTCATGAATGGCAGAGCTTAGCAGAAGTATAAATTGGCGAGGTCCATTTCTCTTCACCAATTACAATTTTTTAATGTTTAGCATTTTTTTATGGATTTTGTGATTAAGGGAGAGAGTGGACTCCACCGGTTTGTGCTTGTTGGTTATGTATAACCTTCATGAATGACCAAAAGCCTCTCTCCATCAATTACAACTTTTAACGTTTAACACTTTTTTGGTATGGATTTTGTGATCGGGAAGAGAGTGGACCCCCACTAGTTTGTGCTTGTGGGTTATGTACAACCTTCAAGAATAACCAAAAGTTGGTCAATAGAGCTAGAAAGTATGATATTGTTATAATAAACAAGGTGAAAGGACCATATTAGAAGATAGGGGAACAAAATTAATTTGAGAAATGAATATGTTAACACCATAAAATGTGAACCCAAGATAATTTCTATTACAAAAGCCAATAGGGATGAACCCCAAAGCTTGGAGGTCTCTGTAAGCCATTGAAATCAACAATGAAAACCCAAGCTAGAGGGCAACTATTTTAGACATAAGATGAGGTTAGAGCATCGATGGTATCATCATCCACAAAGCATATAGGGCCGAGAAGGGACCTACTAATGTCTATGAGAGTGCCTAAGACTAAGAGGGCCGGTGTTGGTTGATTCTCGAAGGGAATATGATACCCCCTTTAGAACTTCCCCCAATGTACAAGGCCAATGAATCTCTACAAGTAAGAGGAAGTTATGCATGTTTGACTTGAAGTTGAAATTTGGGACGAAAGATATGGAAGTTCTTTGATCTTAAAGAGGAATATAGTCACATTGAATATGTTGAGTGTGTGAAAGTGGATGACACGAATGGAAATCCACATAGAGGAGTGTTGTCTCACTCTCGCCTTAATCAATACTTTAGTACCCATGCCCAAAGGGTGCTTAACTCCTCTCACATCTAAAATAAGTTGGAAGGAGGTGATCAGGGTAATACCCCGAGATGTAGGTTTAGAAATCTTTATTAAATTCTTGTGCCTGAGAGTGACTATATTTTTCAAAGGAAAAGTCTTCCCAAGTTTATATGGTTGGGCTAGTAGAAAATAGCTGAAATTGATCTTGCAAAGTCCCTTAAAGATGTCGCAGTATCTCCTATTGATTTCATAATAGATCGAACACCTAAAAGTAAAGTGCTCCCCATTCTCCACCATTTATAGAAAACAGAAATGACATATCCTATCATTACAAGGGATGTGATGTTCAATTTCCAAAATGCACTATGCATTGAGGGTCACTAATAGTTCATTTATAGTCACATAATGTGTACTATATAAAAGATTATATATGTTTAAGTTCAATTGATTTTTGTATGGTTTTAATATTTTTGTTGGTTGAACTTCTCCAAAATGGAGGGACTAGCTTATGTTGTTTATATTGAAATCTTTTTAGTATTTAGATTGCATTTATCATATAGTCTTATTTGAATTATACTAATGGCACATTGAGAATTTTTTGTTAAATGTTAGAATTTTTGTTTGTGAAAGATTTCCCGTGGTCAATAGCTATTGACTTATCTTCATGAGATATGAGCAGCTATCACATATGTTTTTTCAATGATCTCCATATGTTTTGAGGAGTTGTTTAATTTTCCATAGCATTTAGATTTAATATCATTGAGTTTTCCACAAAATCTGCATGACTTATGTAGAAACTTATTCCCATTTGCTTTGACTCTTCAACTTACTTGTCCATTTTAAATTCTTAGGACATGTATGATATATCTCTTTAGTTTAGCATTACTTCTTGACCTTGTGTACATGGGCTATTTTTTTAGAAGTAATATTCCTTTTTAAAAATATTTTATTCTTCAAACAACAAATTGTGAAAGCCTTCCAAATCTTTAACTCTTTAACATATTTTTGATAACAATCTTTTTTAATATGAAAATGATCTTATCTTATATTAATGCAATAAGACACAAGATAACTTTCAACAAAAAGAAGGTGGTATGAGAGTACTCCCAAAACCACGAACAAACTAGGCCAAGCTTAGGAAGATACAATAAAACATCGATCCCGACAAAAACATAGACAAAATCAGCAGAGCAACAAACATGCCTGAGGCGGGCGGATCCTGATCATCCGACCACCCCAAACTAGGTAGATCCTTTCCAGTGTCGGGAATCTCCTAGCCATCAGCAGGTTCTTCCTCAGGGCCTGCTTCCCCACACGTAGGAATGGCTAAGCTGATCCTGGGTAATTTGCTAGAAGAGGGCAAGGGTGGCAGGCGGATGTCGGGCGACCTAGTGAGAAGTGGCAGAGGGAGAGCCCCAACCCTACTGGTGAGCCGGAAAATGAGGCAGAGAACCCCACCCAAGTTATCGAGGTGGTGATCCCCAGCTCGCTAGCGAGCCGAAGAATCTGGCAATGAGCCACGACCGCAATGATGCCCAAGTGAATAACTATGTCGATTGCTCGGTCCAGAAGAATGGCGAGAGCAACTGAATGCCCGACATTGAGATCTGCTGTGTCAGCCGCCACAAGGTGAAGGTGAGGAGGGCCTGGTGGGAGAAGGAGACACTTGAGAAACATTGCACAAGGCTTCCCCCCAATGTCACAACAAAGTCTAGAGGTGGTCCACCTCTAGCGCCACCTTATTCGCTTGAACTTGAATCTGACAGAAGTACATTGGAGATCACCATAGATTTATTATAAATCGAGAAAGATTGATCAACTGCAAAATTAGCAAAGAAAAAAACATTCCTTTCTTTCCATATCCAAAATAAAATATCCCCTCTGAAAACATGCCAAATTTGGGTGAACATAGGTAGAAGTTTGGGATTGTCTCCCAAGAGGATATGTTGCCAAGTGAAACAGTGGGGCCGGGAGGGAAAGAAAAAGTATGGATCCATTTCCAGGCAATTTGAGCTTTGGGACAAAACCAAGAAAAAACATAATAGTTTCCGATGCCCAAAAAGGGGCATTTGGGAGATGGAATCCCAATTTGAACAAGACGGGCCTGATAGGAAGGCCTTGGTGAAGAATACACCAAAGAAAATGAGCAATTTTGGGCTCCACACATATAGCCAAACAGTCTCAAACTGTTTGTCCCAGGCAGATGAGGTGGCATGAATTCCCAAATGAGTATTAAGTTTGTCCACCATGGGAAAATGGGGTGAGAGCCACCGATAGCCTTTGTTGGCTTTATAGTTACATAAAGGAGTATCAGCATACCACTTCCAGTCTATCCACCAAGGGCGAGAGGAGTGCACAACAATCTTATGTAGCATGTGATCAAGAACTGAATTGATCACAATATTGAAAGTATCTTGATCCTGGTTGGAGAGCCAAAACAGAGTTTTAAACTCCGGCCAAGCAAACCAGATTGTTTGTTCTTGCAGAAAAAAATCCTTGATGGTATGAATTCCACGTTTAAATAATTTGAGCTTGAAGGCATTGATCTTGGGATTGAAAAATTGACAACCACTAGAGAGATTGTTGGTTGAGAGATAACCCATTGTGAAAGCCATCCCCTTTCCATAAAATCTAGGGTTTAACACACTCCCACACTTTCCAAATACTTTTAAGCACAAAGGTGCCCACGATTTTGATAGGCATAGGAGTGATGAGAAAATTGAAAAACCCTAAACCTTTCCATGTAGGGCGGCCATAAGGAGAGCCTTCTGTAATGCCATGTCGTATGAGAACTTTCCAAGCTTCCTAGCCAATGATGCTTCTGATAATCCACTTGGCACAAAGAGCTTTCCCTTGGCGTTGAATGTGAATAAGCTTCGAGGCCTCCAAAACTGTGAGGTAGGCAATATATATCCCAAAAGACATGATGAAAACCTTTTCCAATAGAAGCATTAGCCCATAAGAAAGCTTTGAGCAGCTTTTCCAGCTTTTGGATGGAGGCTTTGGAAGGCACCCAACAAGACGAGTAGTAAACATGAGTGGCCGCTAGAACTTTGGAACAAATTTGGAATTTTCAGGCCAGAGACAAAGGCATAGCGAGCCAATATTCCATTTTTTTCGCCACCCGTTGAATGACATAATGTCATAGATCAGTGGGAGGCTTGAAAAGAAAAAGGAATACTAAGGAATTTGAAGATCTCACCATACTGCAGAATTTTCCAATTAAATGTGGCAAGCCAGTCCGACGCAGGAAGGAAATATTTCTGTAACATTGAGTTTTTTTCCATTGAATGGAGGAACCAAAATCCAGGCAGAAAGTATCCAAGCATTGCATAGCATTGCGAATGTTACTCTCATCCTCGATAAGCGTAAGGAATGAATCATTTGCAAAATGCCCATTGAGGAGTTGAGAGTTGGGCAATAGGCAACAAGATTCCACGAACAAGACCTTGAGTTTTGGCATGGGCTAAGAGATAACCAAAGCCTTCTAGCCGCCAACACATAAAGTGTAGGGGCAAGAGGACAACCCTGTCTGATAGACTGGAATAGCCCAAAGGGCTTGAGCTAAGGCCATTGATAGATATTTGAGCAGAGGCATCTGCAAAGAGCATATTGATGGATTGAATAAAGATGGGGCCAAAGCCAAGGGCCTGAAGCATGGTGAGGATGAAAGGCCATTCAATCCGATCATAGGCTTTCTCAAAGTCAATCTTGATAAACATAACGGCTTGGTGAGATCTACGGGCCCATTCCATGCCTTCCCAAACTGTGATGATATTATATAGGATGAAGCATCCCTGTATGAAACCTGTTTTCTCTAGATGAATAATAGCGGGCAGTAGATTGCGTAATCGTAGAGCTAACACTTTGGAAATGATTTTGTAGGAGACATTCAACAGTGTAATTGGCCACCAACAAGTGATTTTCTCGGATCTCCTTGCTTAGGAATAAATTTAATGTTCCCCTTGTTAATGTAAGGCCCTAGGGAGTGGTTTTGAAACCCTTCAAGATAGACTTGAAAGAGGTCTTTCCCGATGGAATCCCAGAGAGTTTTATAGAATTCACAGGGGAATCCATCGTAGCCTGGCACTTTATCATTGGCCATTTACATAGTGGCTTCATGGAGGTCTTCAATAGTGAGCATTATTTTGCAGAGCACCTTCTGAGCCTCTGAAATCTTACGAGGCACAACCCCCAAACATTGGTCAAGAGCGGCCCGACGAGCTTCGGAGGGTGGCTGAGCTTGGAATACAAGCTTGTAATGTCACACAAATGCTTGCAACATAAGTTGTGGGTCAGTGATTCGAGCTCCGTTATCCATGATAGCTCGGATATGTTGAGAAGGCTTTCTAGCTTGAAGAGAGAAAAAAATTATTTCGAGACCCAATCTCCAACCTTGAGCCAAGTGCATTCGAGCCTAGATCTGAGCATCTCTGGCATTATAATTGTCCACAATTTAGATTTGATTTCAAAGTGTTACAACTTATAGTTGCAGAGTGTCAGAGAAGGGATCACCTTGAAGCGCCACCGTCGCTCGACTGAGAGCTGAGGTGTTAGCGGTGTATGAGCGGTGCTGAATTTTTACCAGCTGGCGGCCGTAGAGATTCTAAGAAATCTAGTAGTCCGAGTCAACACATCTTCCCACCAAAGTAACCAGCTAGCCTGCATAGGTGGATGAAATCGCTGACAATGACTGGGTCATGGAATTAAATTCCAAATCCGCTTGATATGATTGACAGTGGGGCCATGTTGCATCAAGGTAATATTAAGAAAGAATTGGCCTTTATGACAAAATGGGTGTGCATCATGCCAACAGATATACGAAATCGTATAGGAGTGGTCCGAAAGGACAAAGTCAGGCATAACCTCCACTGACATGGAATAAATGTTATCAAACTAAAAAAGTTTTGAGCTAATAGCATGGCCCTGTCAAGTCATTTAAGGACACGATCTGTCCCTCCATGGAGATTAGACCATGTGTACCAAGTTGCAAAGGTGGGAAAGCAAGATGCGTTAGGATCAAAGAATCTAAATTTATTTCGCATGAAGTACCATGCTTCCCTTTCACCAGGTGTCCACCTCATAGGTAGGTGGCCACATTTATCATTTGGGGTTTTAACCATATTAAAATCTCCACTTATTACCTAGTATGTAGTTGGCTATCCACCACACGTATCGACCCTTTCACCGCATCATTATCTAGGCATAAATATTAATGAGCCCAAAAGGGTGGCCCTCAATATTAAAGAGGACCCATATAACACGATTGGTGGGGTTGATTCCATGGTCAATTAATAAGGGCCACCATTTAGGGAAAAAATTGAGATTAATCCCCCACGCCTTGCTTCATGATTGCTACAGAAAGCCAAGTTATTAGGCTAGATGGATTTACAAACCATCTGCAACTGAAAACCTGTAATTTTAACTTCCTAACATCTAGATTTACACATCGTTGCTGATTTTCACACACTACATACTTACGAAAGGAGTCTGTGAGACCCCTAACATTCCAAGATAAACAATTCATGGGAAACATTGGTCAAGAGCCATATCCCCATCCTCCAAGCCCTCAAGGGAATCATATTGATTGTGTAAGAAACGAGCAACATTATGTTGTAAAAATCCTGCAGATCAATTTTTTTCGTTCGGCGTACTCAATGTTGTATTCTCGCTTCAATGGAGTCTACACTACGTGTTGGGATATGGTCCCGAGAGATGTGAGATGGACTTTAGGGTCTTTTGAAAGGCCCTTGTGAGTTGCTTAGAAGTAGCAGAGGAACTGAATGTGAGATGGGGACGTGAGAAACAATTTTTCTGGTCCATGAGAACCGATGCCGTAAGGGGCATGCTAGAGTACTTTGGCAATGGGGTAGCTGATATGACTGCAATAGCTGGTTCCTTAGCAATAGTAGTTGGCTCCTTAGAAGCAAGCATAGGCTCCTTGGCTGGAATATTGTGATAATGTTCCTTAATAGCTGGTTCACGATGGCCATGGGAGCCAGAGGCTTTGGATTGCTGGGCTTTGTTCTTATTTCTCCGGCCTTCGGCAACTTGCCAACCTTCCTCCTATTGGGGTTTGACTGCTCAGCACTATTTTTGCTACAGGGCGGTTACAAGGGACATAAAGTGGACAATCTCTGATCTTGTGATCGATGCTTGACAACGGAAGCAAGTGTTGGGTAGATTGATATACATGACCTCATTGGGAGTAGCGTTTATCACCCATTTGAATATCCACAAATTCCTTGAGGTCCTGTGAGAGGTCAATCTCAACGCATACTCACTTCTGGGGATGAGCATGGTAAAACTTATCATCTTCCAAGAAAACTACCCACCCAAGCGAAGCGACAATTTGTGGAAATGAACGCATGACAGAGGAAGACCAGGAAATTCAATCCACACCAACACTTTAAGGGTGGTATACTCAGATACCACAAAGTCCTTGTGTCAGGGTGTTAACACAAGCAACGAGTTATAGACATACCAAGTGGATTTCTTAGCCAAAATATTGGGCACGTTAGCAAGGTCGAGAAAACGAAAAGAAAGAAACCCTTGGTCATGTTTTGAATAATATCCAAATGGACCCCATGAGGGGTCCAAACTTTGTTAACCTAGGATTTAAGCATGCTTTCAGAGGGGATTTGACCCACAAAATACCCAATGAGGAAAAATTGTTCTAAGCATTGACATACAACATTAAATTTAGGAATGGGCAGAAAAACATCTAGAGGAGAGAGATTACCTCGTGAAAAACCTTCGGGATGAACTTCCTAGGACATTTCACCGGTGGTGCCATTACTCACTCCATTATCTCTTGCCGTGGTTGAAACAACCGGGTTTGAAGATGGTGAGTTCATTTTATAAGGGACGCCCAAAGGGAAAGAAACCCTAGGAGAGACTATAACAATTAATTCCCACAGCTCGAAAAGGTCTGTGATATGATGGTTAGAGGGGGAAACCCTAGAAGAGCCGACTCCAATTTTGCACTAGAGTTGCAAAGCAATTTTCCTCTAAAGTTATCGACTCTATCCTCTTTTTGATAACAATCTTAATAGTAATTAAGACCAAATACCTCATGCATTCATAAGGTTTTATAAGATGATTTTGATGACCTATTGATCTTACTCCTTTGAAGGTTTTTCTACATTTTTCTAGTTTCAAACATATGTTCTTGATTCACCTAGGTTTTCCTCAATGTGAATAAATCCTTGTAGATCCAAGTGGCTAATCTAGTTCTCAAGATGGATGACTCTAGCCTCATTTTCGTTTCATGCGAAGTACATAAAAAAATTGTCAACTCGGTGTTTATCTATGTATTTTGTGCATTGTATTCTCATAATGCGTCAACATGTCAATGTGTAAAGATAAACAAGGTAAATAATGGACCTTGGAAAATGTTAAGTGGTAATGGAGAAGTATCTATCACAGCAAGACTACATAATTAAATCAAGAATTGTCAAAGTGCAAATTACCAAATTTGAGTGTTTACACCTTGATTCAAGCTAGATTTCCTTAATGTGATCAAATTCTTATAGATCGAGGTAAATAATCTAAATCTCAAGCTAAATGACATGATCCTCATTATCTTTTGTTTAGTACATCTTCAAATTTCCTCAAACTTCTCTAAGGGATGGTTCCATTTGAATGGAAATCAAATCTTGTTTGTAAAATGCACACCTCATTGTATTTATTTAGCCACTCCACTTTCTTGCTTTATCTTCAAGTTCTATCTCACAACAATAATGTGTTATGACCCTTGTTATGAAGAATATTTTACATTTTTTCTTTCAAATATAGTAATTATGGCATGCAAACTTAATTAGGTGATAGGACATTTTACTAAGAAAACTTAAATTAATATTTTGGCTAATCAAAATATTTCACTTAAAATAATTATTCAACTATGGACATATATTTCTATGTTGGATTTAGAATAGTAACAAACAAGTGAGTGGTGGTTTATTATTATAATTATAACAAAGTAAAGACTAGTGGTTTATAATTATAACACATCAAAGAGTGACGATTATGCAATTTGAGATTGGCTAAGTATAAGCAAGCAAAGGTTGGTAGTGATGTGCTTTAATAGTAGGCACAAAGAATGGTGGCATATGAGTTGAAGTAAGAAAAGGATGACGATTATGCACTTTGAAAGAGAGGTTTGTGTGTTTATTGGAATTTGCTAGCATGAAATATACGATGGAAACGCCGAACGAGATATTTTGATGGAGTGAAATTGGAGGGAGAGAAACAATGGGAAAGGAAGAGGGGTGAAGAAGTAGGGGTTAAAGGGAGGAGAAGTGCGAGGGTGGAAAAAATGGAAATGGGGAAATAATGTGAAACTCAACCATTCAACAACCCAATGAAATTTATGTCATTAGTTCATGTAACGTAAAACGTTAAAAAAAGAGAGGGCAAGGGGCATTTAATATGAATTATTGCCATCACACCACATAGAAGTTAAGAAGATATGTGTGTATTCTTATAAACTTATAACCCAACATAGAAAGAGGTTTGTATCAAAACAACAATATTTGAATATATAATTGGGCTATTTTTGTGGAGGAGTTAGTTGCACTTTAGTTTTGACAAACCACTTGTGCTTCAAGCCTTGCCCGATTTGATATGCTTATTTTGTTTTCTTCACATCTTAATTCTCTAAGATACTTTACCGTGGAATATTTAGGACCATTAACCATTGTAAAAAGAATTAGTTTTTATATCTGGGCATGACCACTTGTTTTCATGTTTCGTTCAACAATAAACACTTCAAATTTAGTCGAAAGGATTTTTTATTATGGCTCTGAGGAACGCTATTAATTTTTCTATTTTGAGATGTTTTGTTACTGTGCGCACATTTTGTCATTCTTTAAATAGTATGGTGGACCAAGGTTCAAAGAGAAATTACCGTTAAGTGATAAAATTTGAATCTATGTATGGATCATGGGAATATTTGAAGAAAAGCTTCAAGACTTGCCCTAATAAGTGGTTTGGGATTAGTGTAGTTTGGGGATTTCAAGGTTGATGCAGATTTCACTTCAAATGATGTTGTAGACAAACCAATTCAAATACACCATGTTGGATATGTTCTTCGGGATAGGGGTTAAATGTAATAATCACCCTTACGAAGTCCACACTTCAAACACTTTCAATTAACCATCAACAAGAATTCTTGTCACACACCCATAATATCTCTAGCTTGTTGCTTGTTAGAGCTTAGATTCATGTGAACCAATTTAACCTTCATTTTTCAAATTTTAAGGCTATTGGATCGTTGGGCATTCAAGTCTTCTTCAACACATTTCATGTTAATGGAATGGCTAAATCTAATATTTTTCATCTGGCATGATTTGTTTACGATGATCATAATCCATATTTTTAACTTTGCAACTAGACACAAACACAAGTTCCCTAGAGTGAAACATGTTAACATAAAAACCAAAATGTCAATGACATAAACAAGCACATAGGACATGGAATTTTCACAAAGTTATCAGAGTTATTTGCATCACTAATAATGATGTCAAAATTAAAAAATAAATGAGAAATGATATAAAATCATAGTACTTGAGTTTGAATATGCATGTTGCATCAAAAATAGTGTGGGTGAGCCCTCGAAGATACTTGACAGTCGATAAAAGGTGTCAAAGATACTTGAGAGTCGATAAAAGGTGCTAAGGAAGGTAAACATTCTTCATAATATAAAATGAAAAGAAAGGATAAATTATTTCAAAACAACAATGACCAAAGTAGTCAAGAGTTCTCCACCTCAATGAAAATACAATATTATATACAAAAGTTCTCCACCATATACAATATTAAGAGTTCTGCACCATGATATACAAAATGCCATAAAAGTAAAATAATGACTACTTGGCTTCATGGACCATTTGGAACAGATAGCTCAAGCCTCAACCTAATTGTGTAAAACAATGCCTTATGTGTGTGTATGTGCAGAGAGAGTGGTTGCGGGCAGCAACGGACCTACCTTGGTAGAGAAACAAACTATAGAGGTGTCCATGTCTTGCCCTTGGCGGTGAATGCGATCCTCGAATAGTGTGCTGAAATTCAAGCCATTACATAATAAAGATTACAAATGCCAAAGACAATCACATTCATGATTCACTGAATGCAATTTGTGGAAATGTAATCGCATAAATTATAATGCATTGGAGCTTTGTTGGTAATATAAACATCATAATAATAATATATGACTGTCAATGTGACTTCCTAGTTCTAAGAATAATTAATATTTAATGTAAATATATATTAAATGAGCAAAAACAACTTGAATGGAAAAGGAATATAAACGTTGTCCATGAATATTATTCGAAATGAAAATGAAATATTTTTTAATGTCTAGAAATATATTGTGGGATATGAAAATTGAGCAATATAATGTTTTGGATCGATTCATTCAAATTTTAGAGACATCTAAGATGTTTTTCTTAAATTCCAAAACATACTTAATGTAACTAACTAGTTGTTGGGAAGGAAAACTCAGCAAACTGTTCATCTCATTTAGCTTAAATGAGTGTTCCTATTTTGCGATTAACTTCAACTCCTAATACTTAATGTACCTTGCTAATGTTTTTAAATACCTATCACTGAATATTCACATAGTCAAGATGCTTGATGACTTTTGAAATAAGCATTACTTAGAAAATCATACATTTGTTTTTTTAATTTGGGAATAACATAACTTTAGTAAGTTTTTGGATGGATCAATATTACAATGTTTTAGGTGCGGATATTGTATAGTTTTACTACTCTTTAAATGCAAATGGTTTGATATTTCACGATGGAAAGCTTGAGATCCATAAAATCATGTGTTAAGCTTATCAATGCATTAAGGTCTCCCTACTTTGTCATGTCTATGTAAGTGGCAGGATGAATATCTAGTCCCGCTGTCAGTCTCTTTTATTTTTAACACAACAAAAGATAAATAATTATATTGTTATATGTTGACCCTTACATTGTTAAACAATTGCCAAGTTTAAGGGTAAGTGTAGCAAGTTAGGGGACAAAAAAGTGGACATAAAATCCCGAATTTTACAATCATACGATGGCGTGTATTAAAACTGTGATCGCGGTCTGTTTTTCCAGACTTGGGAAATTCTAAACCTAAAAGTGTGATCGCACTTTATTAACCGCGCTTGCACTTTATAAAGCGTGATTACGGTTTTAAAAAGTGTGATCACGGTTCTCTCGATACCAAAAAAATCCTTGACCTCCTTTTTCCCACCATTTTAGCACCGTGATCGTGGTTCTTACTGTATCATAAAATATGATCCTCAAGGCTCGGGAAATCTCTATTTTTCTCGAACCAGAGCTTTGGGAGGTCATTATGGCATGTGAAAGGCCAAAAACTTCAAATTTTCTCTTCCTCGGACTTGAACCATGCCAAAAATCAAAAACATGTCACAAAAATGGTACCATCGCATAGGGGAGAATGTTAGCTTTGTATAAATATTGATTTTAAAGTGAATAGAATAAGATAAATATCATTTTATAATTTTTACTAACAATAGGTCTTTAAGACACTTTTTCCCATGAATGTTCATGTCTACGTTTAAGACTACAACTTTTGTTTCACTTGTCAAAATGTGATAAAACCTATACCATCCCAAGCGTGGAAAAATTATATACACATTAAAAAAAAGTATTTGATTTCAATATATTTTGATGTAGTTATGGTGGGCAAACAAAGTGCTCCATTTTCTAAAAATTTTCAAACCACTTTCACGGAAAAAATCATTAATAAAAAATATTGTTAAAAAAATACAAAATAAAATCCATCCCAAGATAGATAGTGGTATCTAACTTTTCACCAAAGGGAAAAAAAAACAAGTTTTGGTCATCCAAATTGCGGGCAAACGGACTACAATCTTATAGGTGTTTTAAAAAAAAACAAGTCATAGAATTTGGAGTGTTTAATATAGCTAAACTTGTCCATTTTTAAAAAAAATTAGTATTTTAGAAACTAGATTCCAGATGCTACAATTCATATTTATATAACATTTTCCAATTTTGAGTGTACGTATTGCTAATAATCCCTACAAGTTGAGATTTTTTTATTTTTTACAATATGACGTCCACTTATGACCCCTTTTTGGTCCCCCAACTTGTTGCACTTACCCTTAACTTTTGTGAGACCTATTTTTTGGGTTGTTTGATTCAAAATTTCTTCATTCATCTGATTATATGACAATACGGTTGTACGACCGTGTCGACCCAATCGATACTTATCCCCCTTATATAAAATGGAATATGCCTTCAACGTAATTACTACGTAAGATCGGACATGTGTCGACTATTGTCGATTTATCATTTTTGAGATTGGGTAGTCTAGCAAGATTATCATTTTCTTTATCTCCAATGCAAATTCCTCTTTATTATTTATTATGATGATAGTATATGTATTATTTTGAGATGGTATTTATTATGATGATAGGCTATGTATTATTTATGAGAAGGTAGGGTGAACAATGGGAACAAGAGGAAGAATTTAGGGACCATTTGAATGGAAAAATTTATACCCCTTGTGTCTTATTATTATTTTGAGTCATTGAACTATCTTTGACGTAACCATTTGGGTTACAAGGAATTTTGAAGTAATGGTGATATTTAATCAATATGTATCTCTTTGAATGCACCTTCATAAGTTACTAACTTAAAATCTATAACCAAATAGATGTCTTATTGTAGGTGATCCTACATAAGTTTTTTTTTGGTTTATTGTTATGTTGAATTATGATTATGAAATTGTCATTTATGATAATGATATATTTTATTTGACGAAGGAGAAGACACAAATCAATTATTCGAATATTTGAGTAAGACTCCAAATTTTTTAAGTTTGATCTAAGGTTTCTCTAAATTTAATGAAATGGTACAAATTATATTTGGTACTTTGGCAATATAGCATTTTGACAATAGTGAGGGGATGAATTCCCTCTTATATTTTGAGGAAGTTCCCTTTATTTAAAACCAAACCAGAAATGGTTATTTACGGATATCTACAAAGAAGCTATCTTATGGAGGTGTTTTTGCATCGGATGTAGGAAGATGAAAATGAGTGTAAGAAGTGGAATGGAGGGAGAAAAAAATACACATGTGAATAAGAAAACACAAATCATACTTCAGGTGTGGAAGAGAAACTAATTGGCATAGAATTATTATTGAATATTAGAATTTTGTAGTGCATAAAAGGAATGAGAAAGACATTTGTTTGACACAAGAGAAACAATATCACCAAAGAAATTTGTAGACAAAATTTAAGTAAATCCCATTCCATTTCGTCAAATGGGTTGAGTACAAAGATGCAACACACTTTCCTTTCCAAAAGTTTTGGACAACATCAAAAATCCCCCACCTTTTTGTTACACCTTGTATTTATAATGTATAGAAGTAACTTGCTTCTTGGGTGACCTTTCACATTCTTTTACATTATAATTTAATTACAATTGAGTTGAAAATTTTAAAAACAAAAAGGGAAAGTCACTTAAGTGACATTCTATTCTTGAAAAGTAAATTCAAAATAGATGACCACGTCATGGTATATTAACAATGGCCTTGCCAATTCCTTGAGACTTCTTAGTCTTGTAGGCTTGGAACTTGTGTAGAGTAGTCACAATGATCATCTGGTCAAGAGAAATAGTATTGTTTCAACAATCTATACACAATTCCCTTGTTTGCCTCATTTTGATTAGTATCCTTTGAAAATTACGCAACTCATTGTTTATATCCCAGTGTCATGTTAATGGGACTAAGGAAATTCATTGCTACAGAATTAAAACCATCTTCTTAGAAGAGGTCATCCTTGATCAATTTTCTAAAATTCTTTTTAATCTTAGCAACATGAAGTACTCGAAATTGCTAAGTTTGAAAAAATTGCACCTTAGATCTCTTAGGTTGACGCACATCTTGGTGGGGCTATCTTTATTATTTTTTTCCAATATTTGTAGTTCATTCAAGACTCCATGGAGGGTAATGATCTTCCACTTGAGGTTGGTTAATTGGTTGAAATGTTTTTCGTTCTAAACTCTAATCAAAACACCTTTGGTTACTAGTAACTTTGTATCTATGAGACTTAGTTCATATGCATCCCATCATATAACTTCTCATCTAATTTTTTAGCTTCAACACATGTGATGGATCATTTGAGAGATTATTTCTCAACATCAATCTCATTAAAGGTATTCATCACATCATCAATTAAATTCATCCCATAAAGTAGCAAACTTTCAACCCAAGACTCGCAAGGTCTTCCCAAGCGGTTGAGCTTACCCAACTCCTCCACTACAAATTGTTTAAATCCAGTAGTTTAAAGATGGATTGAGTTCAATACAATAGCTGAGGCAAGTGGATTCTACAAATATTGCACTATTTTTTTCAAATGAATATTATCTTCTTCAAGCTACTCAAACCTCTATTGAGTTCCATTATACTACCAACCTATAGACACCTAAAATTGGCATAATCATTATTACATAATACACTTAACAATTTTATGTGTAAGAGTCTTAAACAATCAAATTAATGCTTAGTGGCCCGTATTCTTGTCTTGTATCCATTGTATGGTGTGATTAGTGATGTTTGATGTCCTCTTGCACTCGATGTCACCTTGTTTCACTAGGTCACACAGATCTTTAGATTTGTTCAGGGACATTGTGTTGTTCGGGACTTGGGACATCCACACCCGGATTCAACACTACTATAGTACAACTTTTTTCCAAAAGTTTATGACACTATCCTTGAGATTAGTGTTGTCTATTTGGTTCTTATTCTTTGTTATCAAATGTTTCATGGTTTGTATGTTAGCTTTGCATGCCATTAAGTCCTAATTTTAAAGTAAAATGGCCATTTATATGTTAGATTTAGACTTCAAATAAGGAATTAACAATAACACACATCCTAATTTAAACTAAATAAAATCTCAAATTGAGTAAAAGAGGAAGAAATATTACTTGCACTCACCGATCATCGATAGGTTGCATTGTATGAATATGCTAAAATGAATGGTAGATGCTCAAAGGACTGTGTAACAATATGGGAGCGTGTTTTGAAGAATATGGTTAAAGTGCATGGTTTTTATTTACTTGATGAGTGAATCGAATGATAATCCTATAGAGTAATGCTACATTAGATGATGGCTTGATAATTGAAGGCTTGAGGGATCTATTTAAAAACAATGGCTTGATAAGTAATGCTACATTAGATGATTGCTTGATGATGGCTTGATAATTGAAGGTTAATTTATGAAACTTTCTAGAACAAATGACTTTACTTCCATCTGCAACTATGACCTAAAATTATTAGATTGGATAAATGAATAAATTTAAGTGCACTACCAATTAACGAGTGATGAAATTGCAAAGTACTTCCAAGATAATTAATATTGTCACCCTTTGTTTCTTCATGAACACAATAATCTTGAGGGGTTTGGGGTGCTAATTCCTAAAATTTCATGGCAAGAGATAGTTTGTGTAGATTCTTTAGCCTCGATCTTGGGAACCTCTTCCTCTTCACCAGTTACTTCCTCCTCATATTCTTCCTCATTAAGACCCTCAATGTAGAATATTTCTTCTCAAGAAACTTATGTCCCTTGCTCCACATGCTATCACAACTATAAACTAGAAATTTTGCTCTCTTCTCTTCATTTTTTTGAGGATTCAATCGTGTTGGTTGGGGAAACGATGGTGTGGAAGTAATGCATTTCTTGTGAGTAGAAAGACACCTTCATTTTATTGGATATCTTTTCTCCACATGATGAGAAATTATCATAGATTTTGATATTGAAACTAGATTAAGGAGGACATCAATTTTGATATCATCCTTTAGTACACCTAAAAAGAGATCATTTAAATGATCATCTAAGATGTCATCCAATTGTAAGGATAGATAATGGATCTATCGATATAATCCTTGACAATCCCAATGTCTATCATAGTTTTTCTATCTAGCTAAAATAATTCTATGTAACACTATTACTATAGTGTGTCTGGAGCTCATTAGTGAACATAGACCAGGTAATAGGGAGACCCTTCTTTTTATTTTTCTCACACATCTATATATACCATATGAACAATTCTTGTTTTGAACACAAGCATGCCATTACCAACTTCTATCCACTTGGGACTTGATGTAAATGAAAACAATTCTCCATTTGGTTGATCCGTGAGATTAGATCATTCTCATTGAACTAGCACATTTCTACTTTTGGAATCATGTTCCACCACTAGCAAGAAGGTCCACCGGTTTTTGCAGAGGATCCTCATTGGTTGGTGTGATTAGGATTTGAGTGTCCATTGCTTGAGGACCTCGTGTTACTTGTCTTGGAATTCATGCAAGTATTTATGAGTGAAGGAATAAACATGAACTTATTCCTCATCGGTTCAAACCCCATCTTCATTTCACCATTCATTTGTTGAAGACCTTGGTTAAGGTTACCTTCAGAGCTTGAATATTTTAGTTGAGGTCATCCTTACTCACTGTATTATTAACCTTTTACGAAGTTAGTTGAATACCTCGATACCCTAGAAGATGAAGATTCAAAATATATATTTATTTTGATTCATTCATGGATTATTTTGACCCTTCCCTTGGCCTCTAGTTAATCCTCTTGTCAATATGTGGGGTTTGGGTTTTGTGATACAAGGATAAGGGTATGGATTTAGGTTTTGGGGTTTCATATGGTTATGTTCTAAAAGATAGAAACATAGAGAACACAACATAACTAATTTTTGGCAAGATTTCTAAAAATATAAGAAAATTAGAAAAAAAAAAAAATAGCATCCTATGGAGAAAATTTATGAAAATACCTAAAATGGATATAAATTATGCAACTTATTTAACTAAATTTTCTACTTTATTTTTAAAAAGGCGAGAAAAATCCACTACATTTTTGGAGATATAAACAAATCTACAAAAGTAGGGTTTTAACCTAATTCTTCTCCTAGATTAAAGCTATGATATCTGCTTGTATTGAAATTACTTAAATGTAGATTTGAATATCAATGACAATATAATACAAAATAACACCAAAACATAGAGAAATGATCACAATATGTAAGTAGAAAGACTTAACCACTTTGAGGGGGAAACCTCCAAACCATATAATAAGACTCAAGTGCTCAATATGACGATCATCTACTAGCTACTAACTCCTATATAGCCTACTATTCTACTCATAACCCCAAAGATGACCTACTAAGCATATGAAAGTATAAATGAAACCGACATGACATGATAAGAGATTATGTAAGCCACAATTTGGGCATCCATATCCCAATATATGACTTAGGATCAAGGGCACAACATTTTCTAATAGGTTTATATAGAGATAAATTACAGTAAAGGTTTAATATCACATTTAAATAAGACCCCTTGTAGACACCCAAAATTTGCTTACACAGGTTTTAATATCTAAATTGCACTAATTATCCTCTTTCCCGTAAATTAAAGACACTTCATCAATCAACCACCATTTTCCCTCTATTCTTGTCAATTAATTATATTTCACTAATTAATTAGCCTTCCCATCACTCGGGATGTGGATTAACGACATTTCGTTAATTAATGTATGCTTCTACTTAGGTTAATTAATTATTATTAATTAATTACGCTCACAACCCTCATTCAATAAATCACCTCTTATTGGATTAAATTCTTCTCTTTTATCCCCCTAATCATACTAATTATCCTCTAATAAGCTTTTATAAGCTTGCATCTACCTATTAATTAATCAATAATTGATTAATTAAAACACCCCTCAACTCCCATGAGTCACTAATGTGATACATTAAACTCTTCTAAATCAAGGTTACCTTTTCTAAAACAAACTTAGCCATTCCTAATCTTGTTTTACCCTTATCCACATGCACTAAGATGCTAAACTTTCTCAACGTGAGGGTTATATAAAGAACCCTCCTCCTGCCCTTTCTTCTTACACCTTCTTTCCATATCTAGTAAACTATAGGCATTTTGATCTTGAGCCATTCTCCATTGTAGAAATAACTTCTCCATCTTGCATATATTATCTCAAATTGAAGAGCATGGGAAGATCCAAAAATAGTCTTGTAGCCATTTCTTGGTGATATCTCATCTTCAAATCTTGAGGAAACAACCCCATTTTGATTACTAAAGTGATCTAAATAGGTTCATTTATTAGTTAGCAATCTTAAAGAGTAAGAAATAACTTAGCATTTAGTTTGAGATTATTCATGCATTGAAGAAGTTGTTTCTCATAAGCTCTTATCTTGATGGTTCTATAGTAGGTTTGATTGTTGCTTTGAAGCTACTAGGTGTTAGCTTCTTTAGATTAGTAATGCAAATTTATATATGAACACATATGGCATGCTCGAGTGGGACATATGTGTTCATATATAAATGTGCATTACTAAAAGCAATAATCAAACCTCTATAGAACCATCAAGATATGAGCTTATGAGAAACAACTTCTTCAATGCATGAATAATCTCAAACCAAATGCTAAGTTATTTCTTACTCGTTAAGACTGCTAACTAATAAATGAACCTATTTAGATAACTTTAGCAATCAAAATGGGGTTGTTTCCTTAATATTTGAAGATGATATATCACCAAGAAATGGCTACAAGGACATTTTTGATCTTCCCATGCTCTTTCAATTTGAGAGAATGGATGCAAGATGGAGAAACTATTTCTTACAATGGAGAATGGATCAAGAACAAAATGCCTATAGTTTACTCTAGGGTAAATAAGGTGTAAGAAGAAAGGGTAGGAGGAGGGTTCTTTATATAACCCTCATGTTGAGAAAGCTTAGCATCTTAGTGCATGTGGGATAAGGGTAAAACAAGACTAGGAATGGATAAGGTTGCTTTAGAAAAGGTAACCTTGATTTAGAAGAGTTTAATTTATCCTTAGTGACTCATGGGAGTTGAGAAATGTTTTAATTAATCATGTGTGATTAGTTAATATGTAGATATAAGCTTATAGAAACTAATTAGAGGAAAATTAGTATGATTTGAGAGATGTAAGAGAGGACTTTGATCCAATAAATGATGATTTATAGAATTAGGGTTGTGAGCGTAATTAATTAGCCCAAGTAGAATCAACCATTAATTAACAAAAGGTTGTTAATCGACATCCTCGGTGATATGAAGGCTAATTAATTACAAAAATGTAATTAATTAACAGAATAGAGGGAAAATGGTGGTTTATTAACAAATTAATAGACATCCTCGGTGATATGAAGGCTAATTAATTAGAAAAATGTAATTAATTAACGTGAATAGAGGGAAAATGGTGGTTTATTAACGAAGTGTCATCAATTTATGAGAAAGAGGATAATTAATGCAATTTAAATATTAAAACTGCATAAGCAGATTTTAGGTGTCTACACCCCTTATTGAAACAAATACAACATTCCACTTAATAAAGTGCACACTATCTTTAATTAGATTAATTAGGTTATATTAATGAGTTAATTAATGAAATTCAACCATCCTTAAGTAAAATTGTAGGATTAATTTTGAGCAACAACATCAAACCAATATCCACCCTAGGATTCTACGGTTTGACACTTTGACATGATATCCTTATGGGAAGAATACGGTTTATTTTCTTCTCTAATAGTTATCATTTTCCTATTTTGGTTTTACAAGTTTGGTTTTGATATGAAAATGGTACTTAATTTTTTTTTTGAAGTACTTAGAAAATTTCCAGATTTTGAAATTTACAGACTCAACATTGATCTTGAGTTAATTTGATCCAATTTTTAGGTGTCTTGAAACCCAAATCCTCAACTCTTCCAAAAAGACCAATTAATCCGATTTTTCAACTTTAAGTGAATCGCTTGAATCTAATACAAATCCATTTTACTTCACAGTTGATTTTTAATCATACACTCAAACTGACATTTGAATCTAAGATGATAAGTGTATTCAAATCTTGTTGTGGGTTATGGATACTGAAAGTTCCTTCAATCCATTTACTCCAGTTTTATACTTATTTTATCAATTAATAAAATTAATCCAATGATGAATTTCAACTGATAAAAATCTTTTAAAAACTGAAATGCACAAATCCACAAAACAAGAAATTGATAACGGAGTTCACCCGAAGGCTACATCTCCGGATTCACAAAAAGTGAATCGATCCATTAAACATCCAATGAAGTACAATATCCCTTCAATCTTGACTTAACAGACCTTTATACCTGCAAATGAGCTGATTCAAACCTCATGGAACTCTGCAATTTACCATAATCATTCCCAAGTTCATCCGTGGCTCCTACAGTATTTCTTCTGTTTGTTCCCTGTGCAAATACGTTCAAAAATGTCTACAACTTGAAATATACAAGACCTATACAAATAAGGTTTACATTTATAGAAAATTTAGGAAATTATTAAAAAATTCCCTTTTTACTTCATGGTCTGATTCGGATCAGAAGTGGATGCAAAATACAGATCTCTGCTTGCCCCTCGTGCCTGTTCTGTGAAACTGTGATGGAAAAACGCCTACACAGAAAAATATATAGCACTTCATGAAACAAAAGTTACCTTTCTGGAAATCTCTCATAATTTTGAACAACTTTTATTTTTACACCAAGTCCTAATTCAAACCATAAGTGCCTCGAAAATTGTGATCTCTGCAAACTGGTCCTTCGCTGTCCCTCCTTCCAACCTACCAAAAGCTTCCCTTTAAATAGATGTGATCTCCTTCTCTATCACTTGCTACAAAGTGGCGGCTTGGTAAGGCTGATTACTATTTTGGAAAGGGTTCAAATCCCCTTTCATAGGTTTAGGAGCCCAATTTAGCCATTGACCCCACGTTTGGTGGGAAAGAGATAAGATAAGCCTTAAAATAGCTTTTTGGCCACAAAATCCTCCTTATACCATGGGATTTGAATTTATTCACATGGAATGGATTAAATAGATTTTTACAATTATTTTTTAAAATATAAATCCACTACAAACCTGCCAAGTGTCACGCCCATAATACGCCATTTGTCCACGTTAGAGTGTGCCACGTCATCATTTGACCGCAACATTGACTATGCATATCTTTCGCATACGAACTCAGATTTGGTCTGTTCAAAATGCATTGGAAAGCTTGCGATGAGCTCTATACCATGGAACTAATTTTGAAACATTACAGTACCATCCATTTTTCCTTATCACCAACTTCCACATGTCACCTTTTAGTAACCCTCCATGGTACTAGTATTAATGTTATTCTAGGCATATTTTAGTGGGTTGAAACCCCCTTTTTCTAAAGATAATCAAAGATAAAAGAAGAGGAATACATAGATGAATAAATAAAGAAGATAATAATGAAGTTGTATTTGGTTGATAAAATTAAGAGTCTTTAATTGGAAAGAAAGTGTTTATCTAACGATGTAAAAAAAAAAACCTACCATTGCTAACCTTAAGCTATGGATTAAACATTGTCCTCTTGTTGGGAAACGTTAATTAATTTTAAAAGTAATATCACTGTTGGCTTTGGGGATATCGGTAGATCTTATCTAGTACAGGAGTTTGAATAAAAACACATTAAGTATAATGCTTCCATGTTGGGAACCCCTGTGTATCCCCCGACGAACTTAATCAAGATGATTTCTAAATGAAGCTTTTACCAAAATTCAATTGAACTCTTAAGACTCATTAAAAGACCGGTTAATAACTAAATAGATCATAATAAAATAAATTTATCTTCTCTCTCTAACCATTACCATGGTACCTTGTAGTCCTTGTCTAAGCTATGATAAATTTTTAATTCTTGATCAAAGATGATTAGGGTTCTGAACCTTAATGATACTCCTCTTCTTTTGATCTTACGCTTGCCTCCTTATGCAATGTGGGTATGGAACGAGTTTCAGTAGTGGGGGTTTAGATAGATAGCCTTGTGGAATTTCTTACCTCCTAGTTTTGTAAACAAATTAATCAAGGAATTTTTCATATTATAGGCGATCCTAGGATAGTCCTCAAGTTATATAAAAGGAAAGAAACTTAATCCTATAAGAAGAATGGTATGAAACATATCATGAACCTTCTAGAACGTAAGCTAAGAATTGTAAGATGTCTCTAGTAAATTAGTAATCTTAAGAAGATTTTCACAGTGGGATGTCTTCAGCTATAACTATGTAATGTGGTTGGTCTTTTTCCATGTCCTTTCACAAAAGAAAAGTAAATCGTCCTTGATAGGTGTGAACGTTTCCGTGCTGCCTTTATGGCCATCCTTGTATCAAGTTGTTCATAGTGTTAGTTGTATCCTTGGTGACGACATGTTGCGTCATGTTATGTGTCAAGAAAGTAAAAAAAAAAAAGTTATCCTGTATTTCTTTGTGTTGTTCATGTGTGGATTTTTGGGTCGTTACACACCTTGTCATTGGTCCACTTTGGTTGACCTATTGACCAGAGTTGACCCATTTGGAGGCCCATCTTTGACCGGCAATAGAATTTGCATACGGACTCTGCTTTACGGAGTTCAAGCATACCGTCGGAAAGGTCTCAATAAGCCCTTGACATGGTCCAATTTTAGGGAAGTTTAGAAAAAATTTTCATAGTGAAAAATCCTCCGGATCATGTTTGGAGCTCATATGGAGACTTAACATTTATGTCGCACACACACGCACACTCATACACGCATACACAAAAACATTCACACACACACACACACACACACACACACACATAAGTGTGATGCACATGTGTGTGAACACACACCACACACACATTGGCTCAATAAGATCGACACAAATTTCTATCAATAATTGAAAATATATGTACAAAAGGAAATAGAATTATTAGTGACATAAAAAATCGACAATAATAATTTTTTTTGATTGATATTCCCAACATTTTTCACACATGCCCCCAAACACCCACCTATACATACACACACACCTCCACCCCTACACGCACACATGCACACACTCACATCAAGGTTATATATTGTCACAAATGTATACAAATCAACGTTGAACCTATATTAACCATTGTGAGGGTTTTTGAAGATAGTTGCCTTCCATGTTGCCCTTGACCCCAAAACTTATTTTGTTTTATATGTAAAAACATTATCGGGTGTATACATACACACAGATCCATGCACATACATACACACACATACACACACATTTATGCACATACATATACAATGACTATGCGTGCATACACACACAAGCACAATTATGTTGCACACACACACACACACACACACACACACACACACACACACACACACACACACACACACACACACACACACACACACACACACACACACACGTTGGTGTAATTAGTTTGACACCAATTTCTATTAAGTGAAAAATAAGTACACAAGGAAATATGATTATTTGTAAATGTGATATGAAAAATCTAAACTAAATACTTTTGAAATTAATCTCTCTCAAAAAAATTCACACACTTACACACACTCCCATACGCTTGTGCACGCATAGACACACACATGCATGCCCTCAAGCATACTCGTGCACACGCATATACTTGATCACTATGCTAAATACTTATTTAGCAAATAAATTTTTTTAGAACACATAATTCAATATATTCCATTTTAAATCAATAAAATATTTTTAATTCATCTTTTATACGATAAATAATACAACAAAAATTCATTATCAAAATATTATCATACTATAATTATAAGCATTATGTTCACCTACTACAATAATAGCTAGCACGGAAGAAAGCCATTGCGATTGTTTAATCCATACTCTGCAAGAACATCATATAAACACGCACTGTCGATTTAACCCGTCACCGTACAAAAGGGGTCACAAGAATGTAGCTAGGGTTTGTATTCAGAGAGCCATTGATGTAAATTCCACTGTGCATGAAGGTTTTCGAGTCTGCAACACATAAGGACTGACACCGGGTGTTTATTGTGTGCTATAAAATTGTTATACTCTTCCTTGTAGGATGAATGACATACAAGAAAGCCATGTTGTAATTTATGTTTTCTTTGGTTTTGTTTAACGCTAGATGAAGAGGGTTCTCTCTATTCATTATTTATCAAAAATAAATTGCCTCACATTTGGATTGTATGCCTGGTTGCAGATTTTTGAAGAAATGAAACCATTAAGCAGAATTTCCTAACCCATGGTATCAACGGGGATGCTACTATATTCTCGAGCCATGCTATTTGTAGGAAATGGTGAATGAGACTTTGATTGCTTTTTATTTGCAAGTCCGTAGACAGATCCATATACAAAATGTAGAAGCATATAAAAGCATGTGAACTGTTTGACAAAATGCCTTTTTCCACCCTAATAAGTGAGTAAGCCTATGTCAAAATAAGAGCATTAGAACATGCTATGAACATACACCAAAGCATTATGGATGAGGGACATTTGTTAGATGTATTGTTTGTAAGTGACAAATATGTTATAGAAAATGTGCAGGGATGTGAACTGTTTGATAAAATGTTTAAGAGGAATGTGGTCTTATCCAGAAAACAATGATTGTAGGATATGCAAAACAAAAATGGTTTTATTTGTTTCCAAACGGGGAAAACATAAAATTGTTGTGTTGTGGGTTGATTTTCCCCTTGCTGTTTGAAGTGAAGCCTTAATAGAATCTAGTTTGCTATTAAGATATTTTCGTTTCCCCCTTTTTCTATTGTACATGCAAATCCTAAATTTGAAAAATAGCTATTGACATTTTTTAATGCCCTGTGTCATGTTTATGAATATTATCTTTTTGTATCATTTATGATTCATATAGATACTAGCAAATTTTGTAATGCCCAACTTCATGTTTGTCAATACAGTGCTCATGGAACATTTACATTTTGGACTTTGCTATGCAATCCATGATAGTCATAAAATTGACTTTAGAATGGACTATCATGGCTAGGGGTCCTAGTATTCATGGTCTAATGATGGCACTCCTGGCTAGGAGACTTCTATTTTATTAGATTTAAGCACATTTCCTCGAACACACCCAATTTATATGTCTATGTATGAGATGATTATGAATAATGAAATGATTTGGTAATTGCTCCTCATGCATTTCAGAAAATGAATATAGGAAAGCATGGTGGTCAAAAGTTCTCTAATATGTGCATCATGTTCCAAAGTTTAGATCATTGGTATGGAAATTCCAACCAGCCAAGTAATTGCAAAGCACATGAAATAACCAGGGATGTTTTCTTTAACGTTTCTAGAAAATATTCAGATATTTAGTTTAGATATTGTTTTCTTTATAATATTTCATATGCTTCTATAAGTTTTCCAATGGAATTTGAAGGATAAATTACAACACCTATGGTTTCAAGTCTTTTAACCACTAGCTAATGGCACTGCAACATTTAATATGAGGAGAAGCTAGGTCTTCTCCTTACTTGGATATGGATTTGAGATATTTGTGGTTTTTCATTTTGTGTCTATTTCACCCCTTAGAGGAATATGGGCCTCACGAACATAATGTCGATTTAGCTTTGGATTGGAATGAATCCTATAATGTTTGCAGAGAAAGATTCTTATCTGAACTCTTTTTGGCATAAGATTTTGGTTTATCCTCCTAGTAGGAACAATCTAATATCATAAATTGGCATCTAGGGTGCATGTTCATTACACTATGTTGTTTGGATCTGTGTTCAATAGTTAAGTCTTAGCTCACATACTTGAGCTCAGAATGCATGCAATGATTTGATGATTTTCCATATTGTCAAATTGGATAGAATAAAATTGTCTGTCAGGATTTTCGTTTATCCAAGCATTTATTTTCTTGATATTAACATTTTTCTCAAATCCAAACTAAACCTTTTATAAGGGTTTATAAAATTTTATTCCAGATTCAATGTTTCCTTGAGTATCTTCTAATGTTTATGTTCTTTTGTGCATTTCATACTCGTCTAAAGGATGAAAATAAATTTGTACTAGGTAGAAAATTAAGCTATTGAGTTTGGTATTCTTTTGCACCATTTTTCCAGTCTTCAGTACATGTTAGTATATTATTTAAGTATACATATGATTAATTATTTTCCCACTATCCTTGAAATAATCCTCTGGTTTTGGAATTCAAATACAGTCTTATTACTAAAAGGAAGGGTAGACAATATCGGTCACAAGTAAATGTCTTCTCTTCCACTTTTAAGTAGTTGAATGTGGTAGGTGTTAAGAACCCTTTGCCAATAGAACATTTGCATCTACCTTAGAGAGTGCCAGAGGAGGCAGGGGAAATAACCTAACCAATATCCTCATTAGAAAATCTCTCACTTGTTATCTTTAGCCATTTCAATACGCTTTCGCATGTAGAGTCATTTAGCTCATTGTTGTGGCTGAGATGGGCTATTAGATTGTGTGCATCATCCTTCTCTTACTTAGATATTGAGGTATGTTTGATGAGTCAAGTGAGTTTTGTTGTTAATAGAATTAGCAGTGGAATCATATTGAGGCTTACGCTTGAAAGGAATGCCAAGTTTTTCTTCTATTATTGGCATACAAACAAATTCTGTACTTGATGCATACAAATATCTGTGTTGAGCTTACATCTAGTTATTTCCTTAAACTCTTACCTTAAAAGAATTTTCCTTAGCATATTTCTAATAAACATAAGCACAAAACTTCAAGGTTATGCATTATTTTAGAATTGACAATAGCTTCTTGGAAAGGAAATGTATGAAATTATAACCATATATTGAGTTGCTTCCATCAGTACCAAATGTTTTTCCTTTTAAAAATATAAATAAAATTCAAATGGTATTTTATTGGAAAGGAAATGTATGGAACTAGCACTACATTACTGTATTCTTAAAAAAAAATTGTGTGTTGTCTTTTGTCCGAGATACTTATTTCTATCATGTTAGATTTGCAATAAGTTCCTACCATCTAATCTTATTTGATGAATATTTTAGGAAACATTTCATTCTCTTCCTTTTGTAGTTATTAGGCAAGTTTGTGTACCCTAACATCTAGATGTAAGCACCTATGGGCAGGGCCCTTATTCAGTACCTTATAGCCTTGTCCTTGATAAAAGGTTGGATCGCTTCAGGTGGAATGTGTGCAAATTCTATAAATGTTATATATAACCTATTCATGTTGTCCTTATATGACTTACAAATTGACTATGAATGTTAGATGAATCCACTTGGTTTTATGTTGCAAAAAATATGTGTTTTAGTCGAATTCAAGGATACTAAACATAATTGGCCTTTCTCAGAAGTATTTACAGACATGCTTGGAAAATGGTAGACAACCACTTGTGACCACCTTTTGAATCATGAAATGACATTTTACAGAATAAGCTCAACACAAACGGTAAAGAAAATATGGTTTATGGAAATTATATATAGAAAACTAGTAGTTTGTCAGATAATTCAAACAAAGAAAATTAAAGGTACATAGGGTTACAAACACACGATATGTAGGGAGTGTTGGATAAATGAATAGAAGAGTTATCCAGGAAGAAAAATATGGTTTCAACGAAAGCAACAAATTGTCGACTTCAACAGGGGTTTATTGTTTGGTAAAAAGATTGTAGTGTTTTAGTTAAATTTTGTCAAACAGTTCATGTGCCTTTAGCATGCTTCCACAATTCACATACATCTCCTCCTCACCAATGTGGTTGATGAAATGTTTTTTTCGTTCATATTTGGTAGGAAGGAATGGTTTTAGAAGTTTTAGTTGCAGTTCCCTCTTGGTATCTATACTTAATCTTTTATAAAAATTATATTGTTTCCCTTTATTGTAATTATATTATAGTTATTAGTTCAAACATGATATGGTTATATACAACGGATTTTAATTAAGAGAATGCGGATCTGCAATGAAGTGTTTTATTAAAGTTCTTGGGCCGATGATTATGCATATTGCATGTTTTTCCTTTTACGAGGTATAGGTACGTGAAAAAATTGTCATTTCCAAGTTTCCGTGTTGGTGCTCGATTTGAGCTCGATCAATTTTGCCCTAGTTTTCCCTTTGATCTGCATATTTTGAAACGTATTTTTCCTCTCAAATGGATGAAGTGAAGCATTTATCTCCATTTGTATGCCTTGAATTGTTGCAAACTATTTGTCATGCCCCATTTTGAAGAAATCCCCAAGTTTGCCCTGTTTTGCCCTAAATTTTTCAAATCCACGGGCTCTACCATTTTTTCCTATTTTTCCCGATCATGGAAGTTTGAAAATGATTAATTTATACTTGTATGCCTTTGAAAATCCAAATCCATGGTCGTAAATCTGCTTGGAGCCTGGTTTCATGTGAAAATTTTTCCATCCTTAGCGAAAAAATCAGATTCTGGGCATGACTGGTAAATTTATGTGTTTTTGAATGATGCGGTCATGATCGTGTATTTTACCCGTCAATTTCTTCCTTAGCATTTGGAAGCTACATGGCTTCTTCTAATTGGTCGAGCGATGGCGGGAAAATGTTTTGAACTTAGAATTTTTGGCTTTTTTGGCAAAAGGGTTATTTTGGTCCCATGGCTCCGCTTAATTATGATTGGTTCAAATAGTGCTTACTTGTATTCCTTTGAAGTTTGAAATCTACTTGGAGCCTTTGGTTTCATGTGAAAACGTTTCCATCCTTAGCGAAAAAATCGTATTCAGGGCATGATTTGTAATTTTATGTGTTTTTACGGTCCTGATGGTGTATTTTACACATCGAGTTTCTTACTTGGCGTTCGAAGCTACATGGCTTCTTCTAATTGGTCAAGTGATGGCGGTAGCATTTTTGGATTTTTTGGCAAAAGGGTTATTTTGGTCCCATGGCTCTGTTTAATTATGATTGGTTCAAATAGTGCTTACTTGTATTCCTTTGAAGTTTGTCGTTTTTCCTATTTTTCCCGATCATGGAAGTTTGAAAATGATTAATTTATACTTGTATTCCTTTGAAAATCCAAATCCATGGTTGTAAATCTACTTGGAGCCTGGTTTCATGTGAAAATTTTTCCATCCTTAGCAAAAAAATCGGATTATGGGCATGACTGGTAAATTTATGTGTTTTTGAGATCGACGGGTGTATTTTACCCTCAATTTCTTCCTTAGTGTTCGAAAGCTACGTGGCTTCTTCTAATTGGTCGAGTGATGGCGGGCAAATGTTTTGAACTTAGCATTTTTGGGTTTTTGGCAAAAGGGTTATTTTGGTCCCATGGCTCCGCTTAATTCTGATTGGTTCAAATAGTGCTTACATGGCCTCTTTTGATTGGGTGAGGAGCAACATGATTTGTTTTGTGAACTTATTCTTTTTGGCTATTTTGGCAAAAAAATTTAACTCACCCCGTGGCCCCGCCAAGTTCTGATTGGCTAAAATTCAAGTGGCGGAGTAAGTTTCTTATTTTTTCCCGAAAATATACACGTGTCACATGTTGAGCAATTGGGGAAGGCGGGTCTTTTTGTGCTCTAAGGCATTTTGGAAAAAGATTTAAAGTGAGAAAATTTTCCTAAGGCTCGAGGGTGTACACGTGGCGGCTTCTGAATAAAAATGGAATGGCGGGTTGTCGGTTTCTTTTGAAGTTTTTTGACTTTATTTTGTAAAAAGATTAAAGTCACAAAGTGAACTGAAACTCCACACCGAATCAGGGAAGGACACATGGCAGCTTTGACAAGTCAAAGCAGGAGAAGCGGGCCGATGGAGAACTTTGAAGTTTTTGACTTTATTTTGTAAAAGGATTAAAGTTAAAAAATGAACTGCAGCTCCGCTCAAATCAGAGAAGGACACGTGGATTTGAAAAGTCAAAACAGGAGGCGGAATATTGGGTTACTTTGAAGTTTTTAACTTCAAAAGGATTAAATTAAAATGAGAACCGAAGCTCCACTCCAATCAGAGAGGAACACATGGCAACTTTGACAAGTCAAAGCGGGAAGGCGGAGCATCGGGGAATTTGAGGATTTGAGCCCTTTTTGGTGAAAAAGGGAGTAAAGTGTAAAAGTTAAGCGCAGCCCCACCAAAAGTCAGTTAAGGCTTACGTTGAAAAGTCAAAGGTAGAGGTGCGGGCCATCGGGGAAAATTTGGAAAATTTTCCTTTTTGCAAAAAAAGAGGTAAAATTGCAGAATCAAGTCGCGATTCTGCTAGGACCCACATTGAGCCACGTGTCACGCCCGTTTTCAAAGGGCAGAAGGGCGGAGAAAAATGTGAAAATTTTGCACTTTTTCCAAAGGTTATAAAAGGTTAAAAACTACTCCCAAGCCTATTTTTGAATCAATTTCTTCCACGTGGAGGGCTCAAATTCAAAAGTGAGGAAGATCAACGGTAGCTGTGCATTTCATCAGTTTGGTCACCATTGGAGCTCCGGGATGTTTGGAGATGCAATTTTTGCATCAATATTCATCGAATTTTTGCCAAATTCATGTTGTTTTGATCTGCAAAGATCAATAGAATCAATTTTAAGACTTCATTTGTAAATCTAATATGCTTTCAAAGTGATTTTTGCTCGGCCTCGTGAAAAACGTGAAATGCTAGATCCAAAAGTTGCAGAGGCAAATTTTGAAAGGGAAAAGATGAAATGATGAAGGAAGAATGGTCTGCATGCTCCAATGATGAAATCCGTGCCCTTTATTAAAGTAATGATGCATATTTTTGCAATGATTTGCCTTTTTGAGGAACCTGACAACTTTTGAATGTTTTTCTGTTAAACATCCTTTTCTGCGAATCATGATGGAATTTTGTAACAAAATTGATGCTTAGGATATCCTTTTCTTGGGAGAGAAGGCTTGGATGTAAACAAATGATATATAATGCATGTTTGAGACTTGCAAATGGTCGGGAGTTCATTTTCATGAGAAAAGTTTTGAGAAAAGCTCATCTTATGAGAAACCTTTCTGAGAAACCTGGTTAACTCTTTCTATGATAGATTTTCATTCATGTTGAGTTGGTTACAAGTGTATAGCCATCAAAAAACTCTGAGATTGTTCCAGAAACATTCCCTTGTGGGTGAATCTATCAATTTTGAATTAATTTGTGTTGAATCTCTGGCAATTTTGTGTTTATTTCATTTTAAAATGTCTGCAAGTAGTTTTCCTTGTTCCTATTGTAATCTTGTATCAAAATCTCTGTGAATCACACATAATCTCATCCTGTGATAGTTTAGTGGCATTTACAATTTCATTATCAGAAGAGATTTCATCTGGTAATGAGATAAACAATTTAAAATCACTTTACCTTCCTTGATTGATAGAGATTGTTTGTAAGCCTTTGGGTGTACCTCATGCATGATTGATCTTAGATTTTGATGTTTTATTGGGTCTCTTAACTCAATCCTTTGTGTTAAAGTCTCAAAGATTGTGTGAAAAAGTGCAGATCTGGGCCTCCATTGATGCACACCTTCTAGTTGAAGGAACTTTCTAGCTATTTTGAAGCATTCTGTCTGATATTTATTCAATTGTTGTGAAGTTTCTCAAAGATCTGGCTAAGTCCAATTTATCTTGCTGATCTCCCACCAAAAAATCATTCAAAAACTACTAATCCTACCCTGAACTACCCTTGTTTTTGCCCTGTATATCCACAAAAGAACAAAATCCACTTTTTGAAATATGCGGAACAAATCAGATTCCAAATGTCTCAAGTAACCTTAGCCTTGTGGTGAAAGTATCTCCATATTCTGGAAGTGAGAACTCGTGAGAGTCATATTTGGTGTGTTGATCATATTTTCCCAAGGTTTTTCTCTACAAAATTTGTGCAAAAGAAGGATTTACCAGCATTCTTCACTGAAAAAGGTTATAAAATAGGTCCTTTTAACTTGGTTGAAAGGCACAACCTAAAATAGTTAGGATAAGATCACATCCTTTTAAAGATACTACCCACGTCTCCAAAGCCTGAGTGCTAAAAGGTCGGATAAATTGCTTCAATGACTACAAAAAATGACATACAATTATTTATCTGTCTCTAAGTTTCTCACTCAATATTTGATGTTGATTGCCTTTGAATGAGATTAAATCTGGTACTAACACACCTTTGACGCTTTGCTTAGGGGATGATTTGATAAAATTAAATGCATATTCGACCCTGGTAATACTTCTTACACATTCTCTGTGTAAATATGTTTTGTAGATTGTCATCCTGTGTCAGATGTGTAAGAATTGAGCAAAGTTATAAGCTCTGTGTGCAACATTTCCAGTTTCCATCAGTTGTTGCAATAAGTTTGTGTTGTATATGATAAATTCGGGTAAAGGAAGGTTAGATCTGTAAAGATTTGCATGATTTCAGTATAAACAGACATTTGACAGATCATTTGTAGTGCATTTGCACAACTAGGGTGAAAATCCTTAGTGGCGACTCCGTATTGATTTGATTTGATAAATGTCAGTGTCTTAACCTTTGTCATTTGAAAATTTGTTACTAATTTCTGCAAAGCTGGAAGGAAGAAGATCTGTCTTCGTTAAGGACCCTACTAGAAGGTTGTTCTCAGACCTGGGAAAATCAGGTTCTGGAGAAAGAAAAATCTGGAAGGCAGTTGAAGATCAGAGCTCAAGAAAAGAGATCTCCATTGTTGAAAGTGATCAGCCTGTCATTGAAATTTATAGTTCATCCTCAAGCAGCTCTGAATCAGGTAGTCCTCTTGTAGATCTACATTCTCCATCTGGTGAGGGGCCTTCATCTATATTTGAAAAATTTGCTTCTCGTTCTGTCCCTATATTTTCCAGATCTGATAGAGTTTTCCAAGAAGCAGAACCATTAGGGGATAATCCTTTTGAAAATTATATCCCTATCCCCCGCAGACCCCTCAGTCCTCATCATCTTACATCTCCTACAAATTCACCTCCAAAAACAATATGGCTCAGCCCCCACCCAGACCTCCATTTGTTTTTAATACCTTTGGTCCCATAAACTTTGGAGGAATGGATGGTTATCCAAATGTTGTCCCTCAAGATGTTAGGAATAGATTGCCCAAATTTCAAGGCAATAATGCTATCTCTGGTGATCAGCACCTAATTTTTTTTTAACATGATGGAGGATTTTGAGATAGAATTTGAAGATGTATATATCAAATTATTTATTCATACTTTAGAAGAAGATGCACGGGACTGGTATAAAGCTTTGCCAGATAACTCTATTGATTCTTGGACAGAAATGAAAAATGCTTTTAGAATGCAGTATGGAGATAAAACAGACCCTAGGTTTCTTCTCTCAGAATTTGAAAATATTAAGAAGAACCCTAATGAGTCTGTTCATGACTTCAACACTAGATTCAACAAAACCTTGAGGAGATTTCATGTCACCTTAAGGCCTTGTGATGAATCTTGTATTATAAAATATGTTGATGCATTTGAAAAGAAGGCTACATACTATTTAAGGGATAAAAACTTGGCACTTTAAGGCAGGCCTTTACCATGGCTTTGCAAATTTAGAACAACATTAAGGCCATTGGAAAACCTCCTAAGAGGGAGGGTGTTAAATTGATAAACCCTGAGAAGCCTAAAGCAAGCAAGGTGTGGATCTTGAAGAAGTTGTAAAAACTTTGGCAGGGGTTGTCAAAGAAATCTCATACAAGTTGGCCTGAGCTGAGAAAGGAATTGGACAAACTTCCCAAAGTCAACAAATGTAGTAAGGGCAAGACAAATTTACAAACCATCCTAGAAATGAGCAGAGATCTGATGACAGAGGTAAAGGGCCCATGGGATCTGCAAATAGACATCCCCAAGCTAGGGAAAATAGAATGGTGCCTAATCCTCCTGATTACTGCCAGGTCACTGCTATTGATGAAGCCAATGAAATTGATTGGTGTGATAGATGTTTTTGCCCCATCCACCATGTGAAGAAGATCAGCAGGCCGAGGAAGTTGATGATGAAACTAATGATGATGTATGCATGTTGGGGTGTTCTACAAGCTCACAACAAGGAGCAACTTCAACTGAACTAATCAGTGCTAGAACTGCTGCAAATTTTTGGGATTGCATTCACCGGGTACTACCTCTTCCTCCCTCTCATACTTTAGAAATAGATGTGGTACAAGCTTTTGAACTTCCTAATAATGATTTTGAGTACCTAAGAGCTTTAATGATTAAGAAGTATGATGGAGGAATACCTTCAGAAGAGGATAGACAACTATTAATGAATGTTGTTGTTGCCCAAGAAAAGGAGTATAATACAAGAAGTAAAGTTTTCAAAGGAGCAGGGCCTCAAGCCAAACCTAAAACTCCATTGCTTACAAGTATTCCTAGAGAGTCTCCTAAGAAGGATGCATCTGCCAAAGGCCTTGTTGTCCCAAACAAAAATTACAGTCCTCCTCATGCCCAAACTATCAAAAATCCCATGTCATCTGATGAGTTTGTCAGTCCTCCTTCTAATGCTACCTTGCCCAAGTATGTTCCATATGACATTGCCCAAGTTTTGAGTCAAATCAAGGTCAGTGTTCCAATTGTTGAGTTGCTTAGGATTCCTGAGCACAAGAAGAGGGCATTTGAGTATTTGGGATTGAAAGAAGATAAGAATACCCCAGGAAGAAATGTAAACATTGTGGAGACTCCTCCAATCATTGTAGACCTAGAAACACCACCAGCATTGGAAGAACTTGGAGAAGCACTTGAGGTTTACTTGGGAACATCTCTAGTTGAGTCTCAATTAAATGTTGATCCATTTTTACAACTTTGATCATTAAATACTGATCTTTGCACAATTGTATTTTTGATTCTGAAGCATCATGCAATGTCATGCCTCTTGAGGTCATGAACAAGCTGGATATCAAAGTGACAACAAAATATGGAAGATGTACTGTCATGGACTCTAGAGAGGTGTCGGATATTGGATGTGTGAAAGGTTTGGTGGTAGAACTTGCAGCATACCCAGGTAAGAATTAAAATTTGATGTTTTCATTGTTGATTGCCTAGCCAAATGGGGTATGTTATTATCAAGAAAGTGGGCTACAAGTGTTGGTGGGAGTGTTTAGATGGATATGTATTTTGCCACCATTCCAATTGAGGGCAGCCTTGTCAAATTGTATGGAGAAAAGAAGATGTTGCATCTCATTGAAGACCCCAACAATGCCTCTTATGAAGTATTGTACACAAGTGTTGATGCAGATAATTTTGTTGGATTTGCTGATGGAAAAGAGCACAAGATGGAGCAATGCAAGTGTCTTGAACAACTAGGTTCTCCTTGGACCTTGTTATTTGATGGAGCTTGTTCCAAGTTTGGAAATGGTGTTGGTGTAGTTCTGATTTCTCCAAGCTTGGAAGAATTTGTTTTTTCTTTCAAACTTAACTTTGAGTGCACTAATAACATTGTTGAATATGAAGCATTGTTGTTAGGTTTGATAATTGCTTGGAAGTATGGTGTTAAAGACATCATTGCTAAAGGAGATTCAAAACTAATTGCTAAACAAATTAGAAAACTATATGCTACTAAAAATCAAAGAATGAAATAAAACAGGCATGCAATCTTGGATTTGATTGAGATGTTTGACTCATTCAATATTTTACATCATGATAAAAAGTTCAATGCCATTGTTGCGAGAAAAGCTTGCAATCTTGGGGTCCAGATTTAAAAATTGCACAGTATCCCCATATTGTGAATATGATGTGGAGGTACTAACTAGGCCATCTGTCCCTGACAATGTTAAAAATTGGCAAGTATTTGATGATGATGCTCAAGTCAAAATATTTCTGTAGAACCAAGGAGATTTTGCTGATCAATGTATTGATTGGGAGCCAATAGTGTGTGCAGCAGAAGGAAAAGAAACTTTGTTTGGAAAAGATGTCATTCAATTGAAAACTAATACCATTCCTAGAGGGTTGGTTTCTCTTGAATCAAACTTTGATAATGTTGATTACATTATTAATAGACATATAGCAGCCTCAAGGGATGTTGAAGAGCATGACCTTGGCACGAAGGAGAAACCAAGGAAGATTTGGTTGGGAAGCAATCTAAACAAAGAAGAAAAATAGTCCTATGTCCAATTGTTGAAGAAATATCAGGACTATTTGGCTTGGTCTTATTTTGAGTTGAAAGCATACAAAGAGGATTTGTTTTAGCATGAAATTCCTTTGGAATCTAATGCAAAACCATTCAGAAAAAAGTAGAGGCTGATTAATCCACTCCTCTCCATGAAGATGCAAGATGAATTGAAGAAGCTAAGGGATGGAGGGATCATTCAGCCTACAAGGTATTCTTCTTGGGTTGCAAACTTAGTGCCAGTCAAAAAAAAGAATGGTGATATTAGGCTATGCGTAGATTTTAGAAATCTGAATAGAGCATCAATGAAGGATAATTATCCTCTGCCAAACATGGAAAACATGCTGCAATTAGTGACTGGATCTGAATTTTTGTCTACCTTGGATGGTTTTTCTGGCTATAACCAAGTTGTTGTGAAGGAATCAGAAAGAATTAAGACTTCCTTTACCACTCCTTGGGGCACATATGTTTATGTCAGGATGCCATTCGGTCTGATGAATGCTGGAGCTACCTTCTAAAAGGAAATGGATATTACTTTTTCCGGTTACATTAATGACTTCATTGTTATTTATCAAGATGATATGACTGTGTTTTCGAGGAAGATAAATGATCACATGCAACACTGGGAAAAGATGTTGATTAGATGCAGAGAATTTGGTAGTTTACTCAATCCAAAGAAGTGCCATTTTGGAGTAAATAAGGCAAAGTTGCTTGGTCACATTGTATCAAAGGATGGTGTTATGATTGATCTCGAGAGGGTAGAGGCCATCAGTAAGGTCCCAATTCCAAGAACCAAGAAGGGAATCCAATCCTTCTTTGGGCAGATCAATTTCATTAGAAGATTTGTATCTAACTTTTCTGAGTTGACTCTCCCCATCACTAGCATGCTCAAGAAAGACCAAATTATCAAGTGGGAAGAGGATGCTATTCAAGGATTTTGATGGGATCAAAGAAGCACTAAAGCATGCACCTGTTTTGGTAGCTCCTAATTACAAGAAGCCTTTTCAAATGTTCTCCTTTGCCTCAAAAAACACCATTGCATCTGTTTTTCTGTAGAAGGATGATGAAGGGGCTGAGAGACCAATTGCATTTTTTAGTAAGGCATTGCAAGCAGCTGAGTTGAAGTACACCATCATGGAGAAGCAAACATTTGCCTTGGTGAAAGAAACAAAGGTTTTTAGACCTTACATCTTGAGCTTTAAAGTTGTTGCTTATGTTCCTCACACCATGGTAAAAGATATCTTATCAGAGATGGAGGTGTCAAGAAAAAGATGCAGATGGGTGAACAAGTTGTAGGAATATGACATGGACATCCAAACCACAAAGTTGGTAAGAGGTTTGGGCCTAGCTAAGCTTATGGCTAAGAGCAACTTGCAAACCATTGAAGTGAATGAAGTGGAAGAAGAAAGGGTAAGTATCCTTGATAAATTGATGAGTTCTAAATGGTACAAAGATATAATCTTTTATCTCAGACATCTATGCTGCCCTGATCATTTGAGTAAAAATCAGAAAAGAGCTCTTAAGCTAGCCTCTCAAAAATATGTCATTACTGATTTTGGGTTGGCTTGGAAGAACCCCAAGGGAGTGCTCTTGAGATGCTTAATTGAAGATGAAGCCCCAAAGATAATTACTGATCTCCATGGAGGAGTTTGTGGGGGAAATTTTGCTGGAAGAGTTACAACACACAAGATCTTAAGGGCTGGTTATTGGTGGCCAACTCTTTTCAAAGATACAACTCTATTGGTAAGAAGATGTGAAAGTTGCCAACATTTTTCTGGAAGAATGAAAGCTTCAGGCTCCCTTCCTTTGCAGCTTTGTATCAATTGAAGCTCCTTTCAAACAATGGGGAATGGAATTCATTGGTGATATTTCAAACCCTTCCAGTGCTGGCCATAAGTGGATTCTTGTAGCCACAGATTACTTCACTAAGTGGGTGGAAGCAATCCCCACCAAGAAAGCAACACACCAAGTTGTCATGGACTTCATGTTGAATCATATCATCTGCAGATTTGGAGTGCCAGTCAAGATTGTTGCTGATAATGCCATGTGTTTCGAGCTAAACCTTTGGTGGCAATGTGCAAAGAGTATGGGATCAATCTGACATATGCTTCTAACTACAATCCCCAAGGCAATGGACAAGTTGATTCCAACAATAAAAACTTGTTGAAGATCATTAGGAGAACCTTGGAGCTGAAAAAAAAGAAGTGGGGTGAGCAACTGAAATTTGTTGTTTGGGCTGATAGGATCACTGCCAAAAGAGCTACTGGTAAAAGCCCATTTGAGTTAGTATATGGAACTCAAGCTTTGCTTCCCCTTCATTTACAATTATCCTCATTTCAGTTTGTTCAACAACTTGAAGATCAAGAAGTTAGTCCATACGAAGCTCGAATCAATCAGATTATTGAGCTAGATGAAGAAAGAAAGACATCCCGACCAAAGGAATGTAAAGTTCAGGGAAAATTTGAAGAAGTTATTTGACAAGAAGGTAACTCCAAGAGATTTCAATGTTGGAGATCTTGTTATTGTTATCCAAAATTCACCCCCCAGGGTAATTTGATAACATGCATCAGAATATTCAAGTCCCAGGCACATTGATTGATTCAGAGCAAACATCATGTTTCTGAGGTTCCCTCAGATATTTTTCTAACTCCCCTGGCCAAAGAAGGAAGGAGCAAGCTCTGAGAAAATGCAAAAAGGTTGCAGAAAGGCAAGTAGATTGATCTAGAAAAAATCGTGAAAATTGGCTAAGTCCTGCTCAAGGGAGCAATTGGGACATTTGGGACAAAAAAGCGGATCGGCCGAAAAGCCTCCAGGCGGCCCACTAAGCATTTGGGACAATCGGGCCAGAAGTACGCGGTGCGAAAGGCCGATCCGGCCAAAAGAGGAAGAAAAATTGGCTAACTGCTGAGAGAGACAGTCTGGGACATTTGGGACAAATGGACCCGAACCGGCCGGTTCGGCCGAAATGGGAACAAATGGTCCGAAAGCAAATGGGACATTTGGGCCGCGAGTACGCGAACCGGCCGAACCGGGCGAAAAGAGTCGAGGCAGCCCGAAAAGCAATTGGGACATTTGGGACAAAAAGGCGCGAACCGGCCGGTTCGGCCGAAATCAGCACAAAGAGCACTGTACCAAATGGGACAAAGGGACGCGTGGGACGCGAAAATCCGAAGGAGCCGAGAGCCAATCAAATCTTGCCACGTGTCCAACGCAAAGAGGGACAAGGAAGCCCATTTCGGGCGGATCGGAGGTTTTTGTCCCAAACGGTTTGGGACATCCGGGACAAAAAGACGCGAAGGGCGCGAAAGAGCCGGCAGACCCGTCGACCAATCAAATCATGACACGTGTCACAGGAAGAAAAGTCAACGTTTGGTCCGGAAACTTCAAACGGCCATAACTTTTGACTCCGAGCTCCGATTTTGATAAAATTGGACTTTCTGGAACGAGCACGACGTCCTCTACGCCACAAAAACTAGATTTCTTATTTTTAATGAGGGTAGATATATTTAAATAAAAGAAACATATTCAGCTCCAGTCAATCAATGCTCTTTCCCGTCAAATGACAGAAAACGCCTGCCAGGCCCAAAATAGCTGCCCGCACTCAGAAGGCCATAACTTTTGCATTTCTCAACGAAATCGCACAAAATTGGTACCGTTGGAATCATGGTTCCGAGTCCGATGCACAGAAATCAAGAAATTCTAGATTTGATCAGAAATTGATTGATATTTTTAAGAAAACGTGGCCGGGTTCAGAACAGTGTTTTATTTGGTAGTTGGGAGTGCAATTAAGAGGCATGGTCATCATTCTTTCTCTGCTGCAGCACATGGGACAGTATGGGGAGCCTTTTACAAGTAATATACAACCTTTTCACTCAATTTAATGCCTCTTACAGGTGGTTGAAGGACAGATTTCGGGATTTCCATTTTCCCTTCTCTTTTCCTTCTCATTTTTCTATAAATTGGAGTGTTGGGCTCATTGTAAAAAGAGAGTTTTGGGTAGCAAAGCTTTGCCAAAATTGCTTTGTGAAGCCGGTTGAGTGTGTTGCAGCCCTTGTAGTGGACTCCTTGCATGGTGATCCGAGGCCCTTATCTTGTAATAGATCGAATCATGTGCATACCAGAAGCAATAAAATACAAAGTTTGTGGATGTATCTTCCCCGCTTATGTTTTCTTGCATTCTTCTTGCCCCTTTTATCTTTCTACAAGAATATTGTGTCTATTATTATGTTCTTGCAAGAATTCACTAACATTGTGTATGCTTGGAATATTGTTGTGAATGCATTTTGCTAGATTATGGTGAACTGTCATCACCTCTTCTAGTGTGCACTTTCCCTCTGTATTTCACACATTTGGAGATTACTCTCACACCCTCCTTTTCTGGTGTATCACCGCTTTAGTGTAGGCTTTCATTTTATGTATTCTCTCTCCCTGGTCCCTTGGAAATTTAGATTAGAACAGTTAGCTTATCCTGCATTAGAGTAGATTGTGGCAGGTAGTTTAGGAGCAAGAACCAGCTTTCTCTGGAGGTCTATCTCAAGTAGCAAGTCCCACAACTTGGAGATAGTACCCATGTTATCCAATCACACTGGATGCTTAGAGTGATCAAACTAGAAATCTGATCAGTATCCAGGGGTGCTGTGATGCGGTGATAACAGTTATTTTTGGGATAGCGAGACATGAAGATAAGGGAGAGCATGGTAAATTTGATGCATTGTGGATGCGCCCTTACTCCATTAACATTCGAATTGGTGAACATACCTTCTTCTTGAAAGACTTAGATGGGGAATTGCTCAAATTGCCTGTTAATGAAAGACATCTGAAAAATTTCCTTGATTGATTCCCCAGAATCAAGGTATGCACCATTGTATAGTGTATATTTCTTTAGTTTCTTTCTATTTTTGTGCTTTTATTCGTTTTGGTCCTTGATGACCTGTTTCTTTGGTTTCTCGGTTCGTTTTGGAAGCTAGTTTTTATCCTCTGCTCTACAAGTCGGTTCTGACTCCATTTCCCAATGGAATTTTTGGCACTTGTTCTACTATTTGTTCTTGTGGCACTCGTAGGAGTGCCCATCCCCGAGCTAGAGCGATGTTGGTGCTCGATTTGAGCTCGACCAGCTTTTCCCTAGTTTTCCCTTTGATCTGCGTATTCAAACGTATTTTCCTCTCAAATGGATGACGTGAAGCATTTATCTCCATTTATATGCCTTGAATTGTTGCAATACTATTTGTCATGCCCCATTTTGAAGAAATACCCAAGTTTTTCCTTTTTTTCCCTAAATTTTTCAAATCAAGTGGGCTCTGCCTTTTTTTTTTCCTATTTTTCCCTATCATGGAAGTTCAAAAATGATTAATTTATACTTGTATGCCTTTGAAAATCCAAATCCATGGTCGTAAATTTGCTTGGAGATCGGTTTCATGTGAAAAATTTGCCATCCTTAGCGAAAAAAATCATATTCTGGGCATGATAGGTAAATTTCTGTGTTTTTGACGGTCTAACAGGTGTATTTTACCCGTCAATTTCTTCCTCGGCGTTCAGCAGCTACACGGCTTCTTCTAATTGGTCGAGGAATGGCGGGAAAATGTTTTGAACTTAGCATTTTTGGATTTTTTGGCAAAAGCATTATTTTGGTCCCATGGCTCCGCTTAATTCGATTGGGTCAAATAGTGTTTGCGTGGCCTCTTTTAATTAGGTGAGGGGCGTGATTTGTTTTGTGAACTTATTATTTTTGGCTATTTTGGTAAAAAAGTTTTAACTCGCCACGTGGTCCCACCAAGTTCTGATTGGCTAAAATTCAAGTGGCAGAGTAAGTTTCTTATTTTTTCCCGAAAATATACACGTGTCACATGTTGACCAATTGTGGGAAGGAAGGTCTTTTTTGTGCTCTAAAGAATTTTGGAAAAAGAGTTAAAGTGAGAAAAATTTCCTAAGGCCCGAGGGTGTACACATGGCAGCTTCTGAATAAAAAATGGAATGGCGAGTTTTCAGTTTCTTTTGAAGTTTTTTGACTTCATTTTGTAAAAGGATTAAAGTCATAAAATGAACCAAAACTCTGCGATGAAGCGAGGAAGGACACATGGCAACTTTGACAAGTAAAAGTAGATGAAGTGGGCCATGGAGAAGTTTGAAGTTTTTTGACTTTATTTTGTGAAAGGATTAAAGTTAAAAAATGAACTGCACCTCCGCTCCAATCACAGAAGGACACGTGGCTTTGAAAAGTCAAAACGAAGGGGCAGAATATTGGGTTACTTTGAAGTTTTTTAACTTCAAAAGGATTAAAGTAAAATGAGAACCGAAGCTCCGCTCCAATCAGAGAGGAACACGTGGCAGCTTTGAAAAGTCAAAGCAAGAAGGCGGAACATCGGGGGAATTTGAGGATTTGATCCCTTTTTGGTAAAAAGGGAGTAAAGTGTAAAAGTTAAGCGTGGTTCCGCCAAAAGTCAGTTAAGGCTTGCATTGAAAATTCAAAGGCGGAGGTGCGGGCCATCGGGGAAAATTTGGAAAAAATTCTTTTTGCAAAAAAGAGGTAAAGTTGCGAGAATCAAGTGTGATTTTCTAGGACCCACATAGAGCCACATGTCACGCTCGTTTTCAAAGGGCGGAAGGGCGAGAAAAATGTGAAAATTTTGCATTTTTTCCAAAGGTTATAAAAGGTTAAAAAGTGCTCCTAGGCCTGTTTTTGAATCAATTTCATCCACGTGGAGGGCTCAAATTCAAAAGGGAGCAAGATCAATGGTAGCTATGCATTTCATCAATTTGGCCGCCATTGGAGCTCCAGGATGTTTGGAGATGCGATTTTTGCATCAATATTCACGATTTTTGCCAAATTCATGTCGTTTTGATCTGCAAAGATCAATGGAATCAATTTGAAGACTCAATTTGTAAATCTAATATGCTTTCAAAGTGAATATTTGCTCGGCCTCGTGAAAAACATGAAATGCCAGATCCAAAAGTTGCAGAGGCAAATTTTGAAAGGGAAAAGATGAAATGATGAAGGAAGAAAGGTCTGCATGCTCCAATGATGAAAAACGTGCCCCTTATTAAAGTAATGATGCATACTTTTGCAATGATTTGCCTTTTGAGGAACTCCGCAACTTTTGAATGTTTTTCGCTAAACATCCTTTCTACGAATCATGATGGAATTTTGTAACAAACTTAATGCTTAGGATATCCTTTTCTTGGGAGAGAAGGCTTGGATGTAAAAAAGGATATATAATGCATGTTTGAGACTTGTAAATGGTCGGGAGTTCATTTTCATGAGAAAAGTTTTCAAAAAGCTTATCTTCTAAGAAACCTTTCGAGAAACTGGTTAACTCTTTACGTGATAGATTTTCATTCATGTTGAGCTGGTTACAAGTGTATAACCATCAAAAACTCGAGATTGTTCGAGAAACATTCCCTGTTGGTGAATCTATCAATTTTGAATTAATTTGTGTTGAATCTCTGGCAATTTTGTGTTTATTTCATTTTAAAATGTCTGCAAGTAGTTTTCCTTGTTCTATTGTAATCTTGTATCAAAATCTTTGTGAATCACACATAATCTCATCCTGTGATAGTTTGGTGGCATTTACAATTTCATTATCAAAAGAGATTTCATCTGGTAATGAGATAAACAATTTAAAATCACTTTACCTTCCTTGATTTATAGAGATTGTTTGTAAGCCTCTGGGTGTATGTTAGGCATGATTCATCTTAGATTTTGATGTTTTATTGGGTTTCTTAACTCAAGCCTTTTTGTTAAAGTCTCAAAGATTGTGTGCAAAAGTGCAAATCTCGGCCTCCATTGATGCACACCTTCCTGGCTATTTTGAAACATTTTGTTTGATATTTATTCAATTGTTGTGAAGTTTCTCAAAGATCTAGCTAAATCTCCTTGCTAATCTCCCACCAAAAAATCATTCAAAAACTACTAATCCTACCCTAAATTACCACGGTTTTACCTTGTATATCCATAAAAGAACAAAATCCACTTGCTGAAATATGCAGAATAGATCAGGATTCCAAATATCTTAAGTAACCTTAGACTTGTGGTGAAAGTATCTCCATATTCTGGAAGTGACAACTCGTGAGAGTCAGATTTGGTGTGTTGATCATATTTTCCCAAGGTTTTTCTCTACAAAATTTGTGCAAAAGAAGGATTTACTAGCATTCTTCACTAACAAAGGTTACAAAATAGGTCCTCTTACCTTGGTTGAAAGGCACAACCTAAAATAGTTAGGATAAGATCACATCCTTTTAAAGGTGCTACCCACTTCTCCAAAGCCTAAGTGCTAAAAGGTCAGATAAATTGCTTCCCTGGGATACAAAAATGACATACAATCATTTATCTGTCTCTAAGTGTCTCATTCAATCTTTGATGTTGTTTGGCCTTTGAAGGAGATTAAATCTGGGTACCAACATTTCGTATATTTATTTTAAAAGTATCATTTTATTCCCACTTCGACATGTTCATGGCACACTACAGTGCAACAAATTCGATCTTGATGCAATAAAACATACATATAATGCAAGTAAGTTGATGCACTAATCTATGATACCGATGTAATGAAAAAACAAAGAACACAATATGAAATAGGAAATTCTAGACATAATTTTTGTATGGGATTAGTAGTTTTTATAATTTTGAATTTATTACGCTAAAGGCGTTCCCCCATGGGATAGGGCTTTGCAAACATTCATGGGACTATGTCAAATTTGATGGCCTAAATGACGGTTTTGATGGGCTTGGTGACGGTTTAGCTTTTCTCTGCTATTTTTGTAGATTTGCTATTTTTAACAATTTTTCTTTTCCAATTTTGCATGTTGTGGTGGGTTTACTGTTTTTAAGTTTTGTTTTTTTGTTTTTGCATGCAATAGCCTTTAAAGAATTAGCTTGGATTCTGATCAGCTGGTTAGTGGGAACAATAGCACCTTGGATTTCCTCACAGCTCTCACAAATTTCTCCAGTCTTTAGCGAATAATTTTTTCCAATAATCATTTTACTTGGTGTTTTGTCGAACCCTTCGCTTAATGATAAATCGAATGTATACAATTAGATGTTCTTAAAGAGTTCTTGACATCAATAAAGTTGTGGACAATAACTCAAATTTGCTTCAGTTGGTAAGTTTTCTTTTTTTAATTTTCTTTCTGGAGATTAGGTTGTACACTCTCAAGTATTTTTATGGTTTTCTCTCGGGTAGGGTCCCTACTTCTCGATTTCAAGTTTACTTGCATCATACTTAAAAGGAAACCTTGGTCTCTTGGAACATGATTTGTCCAAGCGTTGTACCCCTAAGTATTTAGACCAATATGGGCACAATCACAAGAACCCCGCTATTATGATATGGACTCTTGTCACTTTATTTTTGCATTGGATTCATATTCATCCCGCAGAATTGGTTACTATCTTGGAAGGCCAACATGGAATACTACATCATTTTACCACCTCAAATTCAATGAGGATGAGATCGTCTCGAAGGATGAGAAGAATCTTGTAGGAAGTGGAAGTCTTGACAAGGTATATAAGGTTATATTGCCAAGAAGCAAGCCTGTGGTAGTAAAAAGGCTATGGAAAATAGGAAAGGTGTGGGGAGGAAGACAAACCGGTACTCAAGACCGAGATTGAGACATTGGGCAAGGTTCGCCATAGGAATATTGTGAAGATGCTATGCTCAAGTGAAGAAACAAGTGTATTGGTGTATGAATATGTGCCAAATGGTAGTTTGGCTGATGTTTTCCATTCTTCTTCAGAATTTTGTTTAGATTGGCTTGTTCATTTTAGCATTTCCATGGGAGTAGCCCGGGGTTTGGCCTACATGCATCATGATTTTGTGCCACAGCTTCCTTGAAAGGGATATCAAGTCCAACAATATATTTTGGACTCCGATTATGAGCCCAAAGTTACAAACTTTGCCTGGAAAAGATCTTGGGAGACTTTGCACATATTTAGTCCATCTATTATGTTGTAGGGTCTTATGGATACATTGCTCTGGTATGTTGCAAAACCCCGCACTTTTTAGTTGTTTAAATGCTTTGATGTTTATTAAATTTGTTTAGACAATCATCATATCAAAACTCCTGTTTTAAAAATTAATAGTATTGTTTTAAAATTCTATGCTTTTAAAGTTCATTAAACACTATTTTGATGTTAAAGTATGAAAAACACGATCTTGAGATGAAATTCACGGTACTCTTTGCAAGTGGTGAGTACTCTTGAGTCTACTATTTTTTCACAATGAGCCAAGTTTGTTGTTACTTTTGAGCTTTTCAGTTGTTCCCAAGTCCTAAATGCATAACCCAGGACTTAAAGGACACCCAAATAAATATAGTAGTGTGCATTTAACAAACAAATACCATTATATTCGAATCCGAAATTGAGTTACAATGGTGAATTTTTCAAAGGCATCCATGCATTCATGTATATTTCCATTTTTATTCAATGGATTTCCTTTCAAATTCATAATGAATTTTGGAATTAATTTTTATTAGTTTTCATCTTCTTCACTTGTTCAGTCATTCCGAAGCTTTTGTTGAATATTTGCAGATATGAGTTATACTCCTACTCTTTGACTTTCAATGACAGTCTTCTAGAGTCACGTCTCTGCACTTTTGATGTTTTTAAATATAGTATAGGAAAAACATAGATTTAAACATCTGCAAGGATTGTTATGTTATCTTGACTTAGTTTTCTTTTCCATTTGTCTTTTCTCTTTTGCAGGATTGCATAGTATGCCTATTGTTATGATCCTCGTGTGTGGATTTCACTAACACCTTGAGGTTTTGGTGTAACGGTTTGTTACATTTGCTATCAGAGCAACCACCTAGGTTTGAGTCCCGGCACGGGTAGCTATGTCGGCATTAAAGTGTTCACCTGGGGCTCGTATAGGAAGGGTGTGGTCCCGCTATATGGGCACAAATCTAGTCGGGGTTTGGGCTACGGAAGTGTGGTGGGATGTTATGATCCTCATGTGCGGATTTCACTAACGCCTCGAGGTTTTAGTGTAAGATTCGTTACACCTACTCTACAAAAGTAAATGAGAAAATTGATGTATGCAACTTTGGAGTCGTATAATCTTTGGAGTGATAACGGGAAAACAAGCAATGGAGGTGGATCATGGTGATTTGATTGATGTGGTGAAGTGGGTTCGAGGGAAGGTCAATACCAAGGATGGAATTTGAAAAGTTCTAGATCCAAGGATCGAGAGAAATCGAGTAGAAAATGGTAGGTGCACCTAGAATTTCTCTCCTTTGCACCCGATGTACGCCTTAGTGTCGACCTTGATGAACGATGTTATTCAAGGTTGAAGTACTTTATCTTGTCAAAACTATTGGATCATCAAACCCAACAGTTAAGATATCTCGAAAATATTTCGATTATGCCTCATCTCCTTCCAAATCTTCTTACTAAAACCTTAGATATGTATTTAGACAGTGCATTCCCTGGATGGAATGCATTGGCTTGTGTATAAATTTGAGGTTCCATTTGAAGACATAATTACACGGATGAAGTATTTGATTTTCTTGTGATATTTACTGTATTTTGTTTATGATTTTTACTTAAATGTAAGCATACATAGAGATCCTTTGAAAAGAACCCTTAAAATTAAAAGACATATCTATATTATAGTTGGAAAAATAACAGGACATGCCTATGAACACAGGTAGCAAATAGATTTACGATGGGCATTATGAAAGAACCTACTCCAATTCAACGTCATGCCTTGCCTTAGTTAATCGATAAAACAATACAAGATTTTCACACCCAATCTCTAGATCTATCGGTTGCATCGAAGTTTCAAAGATAGGAGATGATTCGAGAGAATTTTTCTTCTTCTTCAAAGAAAATGGGTGTGGGTCGAAGGCCATAAATAATTTATGTAGCGGTGGAAAAGGTGAGAGTATCTCTGTAGTAATTTCTTTCCTGAAATAGATTTCGAGGAACTTAGGTGTGGGTTCATTGGTTTTGTTTGGGCTTGGATTTTTAATTTTTAGCTTTTCTTTAAGGCTATAGAGGGTATGTGAACTATTTGGAAAAATTCCATAATGGAAGCTAAAGTGAGGATGCGTGGTATGAGAAACCGGTAATAGATTCACTAAACCAATGTGTTTCATGCGTCTAGGAAAGGCACCCATTTGTTGATTCCTGCTTGTGGACTCTAACTCCTAATCGACAAAACAATACAAGATTTGCACACCCAATCTCCATATCTATCAGGTTGCATCAGGGAGATTCAAATATAGGAGATGATTAAGAGAATTCGTCTTCTTCTTCAAAGAGAATGACTGTGGGTCGAAGGCCATAACGAATCTATGTAGCGGTGGGAAAAGGTGAGAGTATTTATGTATCGCTTTCTTTCTGAAATAGATATCGAGGCACTTAGGTATGGGTTCGATGATAAATGGAAAGCTGTGATCGAATCAAGCAATTGTTCGGGTCCACCCAAGATTTTTAGATGTCTAGCTCGATTCAACGTCCTATGACCTTTTCTGTTGGTCATAACTCCTTTTATACAAGCCTTTCAGAAATATTGCCTCTAAATTTGGATGAACCCCACAAGACATTAACATCACTTGGGACCTGTACAAGCACAACTACATATTGTGGCATGTTTTACGCACTACTGCAGATGCAAGACATGCTACAAATGTTAGTTACGACTTCTGACGATGTGGAATGCAATATTCAACATGAATCATTGCAAGAATGGAAGGTCTTCACACAAATTCGTGACGGAAACAACACATGTCTTGTGATCTTGAAATGTTGGGGAAATGAGATTTTGACATACATAATAATTGGAACATACATGACGTTCCGCATGATTTGCGAGATAAGCTGGATCATCATTCATTGATGATAAAAGGAAGACACAATTAACAACAGCATGCATGCCACACCACCATCTTCCACACTTCCTTTGTCTTCAAAACAACAACTAGCTCTTGATACCATACTATACCATTCAAAAAACAAAACCCTTCTACCTCCACTAAGATTGATAATACAAGGAACAACTGTCATAGGAAAAGCATTTCTAATAAATAAAATCCAAAATTCATTCACAGCAGCATCAACCACATCTCCCTTGCCTCTCCTTCTGCTCACCCCTATAGATGTTTCAACATTCAACATCTCCGCACCCACAATCCATGCATCCCTTTGTATTCCAATCAAAGAACTAAAACCCCTTGAAGGCCATGCATTATCATATTTTCAAGAGTCACTGAAACATATAGAGTATGTTCTTATTGATGAAATGAGTTTCATCGGCCCAAAGTTACTAAGCAAAATTTACTGAGTAGGCTACACGAGGCTTTCCCACACTTCAAAACATATGAATTTGGGAATGATCAAACATCCTCCTCAACGACCTCGAAAAAATCCTCTTTATGCAAGTAAATCCTATGGATCTAGCCTTTGGAAGGGATTCCATTCTTCCATTACATTGCAAAAAGTATTTCGCAACAAGGAACAACCAATGCACGAGTTTCATTTCAGAATTTATTGCTCCTGGCGAGATTTAACTCCTCTTATTGAGGACTGGGTACTCCTAATGTCTCACACACACACACACCTAACTCAACAAGAGCTCAACATTTTTAATGACGCACCACATTTGTTTGCAAAAAATGATCTCGTGGACTCCCACAACCTTCAGATGTTGAAGGCATTGAACGTTCTAATCGCCCAATCCATTGTTGAAAGTAACAGGTGGGTTGGACCAAGAGATCCTAATGATGATCAAGTCGAACACAAATTCCTCTTTGTGTAAAAACAAAAAATCATGCTTATTGCAAATTTATGGGTTGATGCAGGCCTCATAAATGGTGCTACAAGAATAATCACCAACATTGTCTACGACGCATCAATGCCACCACCAACATTACCTTTATTTGTTGTTGTCAAATTTGATAGATACAATGACCCATATTGAGATCCCTCCAACCCATTACATATTTCGATACCCCCTATTTCAAGAGGGAATTGAAGACAATTGCCGATTAAAATGGCCTGGGGATTAACTATCCACAAGTCCTAGGAATTACTTTGCATAGAGAAAGTGTCAACATTGGAACCACTGAAAGGCAAGGTCTAACATTCATAGCTTTCTCCAGAGTTCCCTCACTAGCAAATCTGCACATTTCACCTTTTTTTTCATTGGAAAGATACTCAAATATGGCGCAAGTACCAACAACTGGAATAAGAAGAAAGGAGGAGTCAAGACTACTATCCCTCAACCCTTTGTAAATACTACCCTCTACTTTGATAGCACCTCCACTACTACTTTACTGAACACTTCTTGTATCCAAAGTGGCATTATCATTCAAGGGGTATCAAATGTATTCATGTTTACTGAAAATAAAATTCAAACAAAAGACTACCATTCATGATACAAATTCATCAAATGTATGTAGGCCTTCATGTATACATGTTTAGTTCGAGATGTCTTGATATAAGATTTGCAACTTTATATGTACGAATTTGTAACAAATTTAAATATACACATACAACCTTTCAATGTAATGTTTCATCTATATTCCTACACTACCACTATCAATCACACGCCTTATTGAGTGTACAAAAAAAGGGTTTTTAACAAGAGACTAATAAAACAACCGATCAACAATATCTGACAATCAACAACAAAAGTAATAACTATCCCTCTAAAGCAAATAGCAAATATTGCTCGGCGTTCACATTGCATTGTACACGGTGATTGCTAGTTCTTTTGTTTGTGTGTGTTTGCCAAGTGTTAGTCTAGATTAGGCTATTATTGGCATATGTTATTTACTTTTGGTTGTCTTCGACATGTTACACTTTATTTTTCTTTGTTTTGTTTTCTCTTTGCTTTATTGCTTTCACTTTCCTTTTTTTTTTGGTAATTTTTTTTTAAAATGGATCCATTGACCCTTATTTGGGTTTTCTAGTTTTGTTGATCTCCTTGTTGACTTTTCTTATCTATTGTATTTTAAAAGGTGTGATAATAGGTTTTTAATTTGAATACTTTCTTTTATAGATACAAAGATATACTAGTGCGATTGGTTTTAAAAAGATATATAAGGAAGAATCATCTATTCAAACCACTCTAAGCATTGAAAACATTCAAACATTTAAATAAATGTGAAGAGCATCTACTATTTATTGTTGCATTAATTCAGTTATTGAATAAGATAAGGGTTGGGTACTTGCATTACAATGAACCACATGACACAAACACTTGCATAGTACTAGAAATAAAATTCAAACATTTAAAAGAATTTGAAGAGTATCTTATATCACTAGTCATGCTTGCCTTTGGTGTTCCCATTGCACACTTATAGTGCAATTGCTAGTTACAAGCATTGTGTACACCTATATCTGAAAAAGTTGGTGCGAAATTACTTTGATTAGATTGAGGGTTTTCCATTCTTCCCCTTTCTTCACCATCACCATATATGCCTTTTGTATTGTTGGTTTCATGACATTCCAAGGTGTCTTAAACCTAGCCATGATGAACTCTGGGAAATTTGCAATATACCAGTTATTTCTTGTTGCTCGGGGGTACACTTGAGTTGGCCTAATGGTGAAGAACATGTGCTTTTGAAATAGAGGTCACAAGTTCAAATCCTGCAGGGGGTAGGGTATGTACACCTCGTTTGTAGCAAAGTTAGATGCCTCCCGCACGTGAGTACGAGGTAGTCCCATATGCTATAAGCTGCTTGTAGACCCAAAAACAGTCCGCCCGGCATCGTGGACTATAAAAACCTACTATTATTATTATCCCCCAACAATGACAGCGATCTCAACCCAACCATGACAATCTTTCTCCTTCGTGTGGATAATAAGGATCCACCACAACCACAGCGCAATAGATGATTGCACCTACTGAAACCCCATCTGTCATTGTTTCTACTAAGATATCTTCCTCTACTTGAACTACTGCTTCTGCGTCAATCCATTCGGAAAAGAGATATGGTCCTAACTTTGACTCGGCTCCCCATGATCGCTTTCACCTTTGGCGTGAAGGTTTTGAGCTAGTAAGCTGCCTGCTTCTTCGTCTCCGTCCACGACCTTCTTTTCAGGCTCCTTCGCCTTAAGTGACTGCAATTTCAAATGATTGTAGAAACAAACCCCTAAAAATGCCAAACCATAGCCCACCAAATTAACCCCAGTAACTTTATCCTTTATCACAGACCATGAGATAGCGATAAGAATCCAATCCTTAACTACCCCTGCAACATTCATTGTAAGAGCAGATGTTTTACCCACTAGCAGAAATACTGCCAAGTTCAGCAGGAAGGCACATGCACAATTGGCACTAAAAACTTTAAGATCCAGATAAAATGAAGAAGAGGCCACTAAAATTGGGTACTCAACTATAGCCCAAGGAATACACGGGAACACAAAACAGCAAGGTGCAATATAATACAATGAAGTAATGGGATCCAAAGTAATCCCCTTGGCAGTAAGAAGTATCTGAATCAAAACTAACCTTGTTGCTTCAAAAGCAACAGCACCCAACTGCAACATGACCCCAAATGCATTGAACTGTGCCTCCCCATATGCAGCAATGCCAACCCCAACGGAGATTCCAACCATGTTGGTCATTGTCTTAGAACTAAAATATTCCTTTTTTAGCAAAACTCCAATGGAATACACAGCAACAGGCATGAGGGCCTTGAGCATCTGTATAAAGGACACAGACAGGTATATATAGGCAGAATTTGATAGCCATAGGCTCAAACAATAGAGTGCACTTATGGGTATCACTGAAGAAACATAGATTTTCTTGGTCATGCCCACAGGCTTAACGAGCTTGAATACACTAACCAATACAAAAGCAAGGACAGAGCGAAAGGCCATGTGAATCATGGTAAGACTTATAGGATAGGGCCAATTGTACAACTTGTTGTCCAGGATGAATTTATTGAAGAGTATGACTGTGGAACTCAAGAATATCCATAGCCCAACATAGGCATAGCTTATTAGTATTCTTCTCGCAACTCCCATATCTGCTACCATTTTCACAAGCAATCGTATGAACCCCAATCATGGAGGTATTGATATATAATGGGTTTTTAGGCTGCTTCCATTAGAATTGTGTTGCTATGTAATGTGTACATAGGTTTTTTCTGGTTGCAGATGAACCTGTTGGATATCGCTAATGCCAAAAAAAAAATGTTTTAAACACTCAATGCCAGCTCCAAATGTCCCCCACAAAGGCAATGGTTTGCTCAGCTACTACAGAAGAGAATGGAAATTTCTTGGTAAAGATTTTGGCAGAAATTTGCTAAATTAAACTTGCATCCAAATCCTCCCATACAAGCCAAACATGCTAAGTCGCAATAAAAATATGAAAACCTCGCTCCCAACTGCAATCATATCCATTGATTAAGATCTTGGTTACACACTCATGGTAATAAAGCTTTACCTTTTGAAGGCTGCTCATGGGAGACTTGACAGTAGGGGACTGTCCTCTGTTATTCAGGGCCACTATTCCTCTCAACGTGAAATCCGGCAAACATAGAAATGAATATGATGACTTAAAAAAGAATGGTCATCAGACTCCCATGGATCAAGAGTAAACCGTTCAAACATGGATTCAAGAGTGAACCGTTCAAACCCCAAGGATTAGTTGTAAGAGAGTCTAGAAAGGACAACCATTCAATTGTCTTTTCCTCTTCATCGAACACTACATCACACCCCCGTCCCACCATGCGTGGATTTGGCAACACAACTCTTTCCAGATGATTTGACATCCCAGACAAATCTGGGAACTCTTTCAACATTGTATTTTGATCAATCACCAGCTCTCTCAACGAGGAGGGTTCCTGAAATTGACCATAAAATTGTTTCAAACTTTCATGGAAAACAATTCCGATTTTCAATATAAAAAATATATAAGATACAATTATGAGTTTCAATATAAAAAATATGCATTGGAGACTTAGTTTCTGTACCTCTACATCACTCTGCCATAATCTATCTAGAATTCCACCGCAGATTCTTAAATACTGCAAATTTTTTGCAAGGGGTGCAATCCATGAAGGAATGCTCGTCATGTGTGTAACTGTATCCCAATCAAGCTTAATCTCAAGCCATAGCAAAGAAGTAGATGTGTGACCCTATCATCTGAATTTTCTATAAAATATGTAAATGTACAATTGCTGTTATTTAAATAGAATAACTCACCCACTAACAGCTCTTCAACTGAGCATTCTAAATTTAAACTCATGCTTTACATCCATGGAACTATCTATCATCGACCCAAAACACCTCCAATTAGATTTGGAAAGAATGGCTTGAATCCTTATGATTCCTGCATTCAAAGACCAACTTTAAAATTGTTGCTTCTTTCTATGCGATCCCCTATATAGCTTGTTCCTTCCTCTATACTTCTGAAATTGGGAGATTTTTGTCATCAGATATCTCTGCGAGGAGTTTCATTTGCAAAGAAGGCAATTCTCCTTTTCTAGATGCTTCCCTCACATCAAACAGAAAACATGCTCGGCTATATTGTGAACTCTTTCGATTGAACAACTCTTTTGAGAGAGTCGTCTTCCCCCCTCCACCCATTCCAAAAATTCCAGCAATCTGAGCCTTTCCTTTACCTTCTTTGTTTATGCAGCACTGGCTTTCAAAATCATCTACAAGCTCATCAAGGCACTCTTTTTCAAAATCTTGTACAAGGCTGTGTAGTCCTACCGGATATTTTGCAACACACAGTTAAACCTTTTCAAAACGCCACTAGGTTTTGATCTTTGCACTTTTAACACTATGTTTTTGCAATCACTGAAAATTCATAAAGAAAAAGGGAAATTGATGAGAAAAAAAATGAAAACCAGTTTTTGATGGATTAAAAAAAATGCAAAAACAAAAACCTAGAATTACCAAATACACGGAAATCACAAAAATCCTACCCATGGAATTCCTCGCCGGTGATAAATGAAACAGATTGAAGGGCTTCCTTCCACTCCTTAAGCTTCTCCAGGTACCTGCCCTTCTTTTCGTAATCAGTGAATGCTTCAGCATACACTCCCTTTTCTATGTGCCGGAGTACCCCCGGCTGTACATCATAAAACACGGGAATAATCTTGGCTTGACTCTGTAACATGAGAACCAGCTCCGCCAAACACCAAGGGGACTCTGCATAATTTTTGGAAAAGATGGCAATGTGAACAGCAGCGGAGCGGATGGCGGTCTCAATGGTAGAAGGGAAGGAATCTCCAAGTTCCTTCTCTTCCGAATCAAGAAACGCCCTTATTCCCAACGCCCGCAGAGAATTGTAAAGTTGAGTAGCCAGAGTTTGTTTAACATGTGGTTGATGAACACATCAAGCAATCTGGATGATTCAGAAACCTTCCTTCTTTTTGCAGAGAAAGCGTGTGAGGACGAAGAAGATGCCATTGAAAGAGTGAAGGGGAAGTTGCATACCAATAAACTGGGCACATTTCATTACTTCCTGGAAACTACGAGGGATGAAAAAGTTCGGAAAACAGATGGGCAACGACCTGTACCAAAAAGAGATTGTATTTGACGTAAACTATAAATGAAGGGGCCATTGCTGTTTTTAAGTATTGGAATTATATCCCACGGTCCAGGCCTGGAATTTCAAATTATTTGTGTCTGTCAAAGCAAAATTTGTTGACGGCCTAAGTGGCTGTAAATTCCAATTTTTCCATTATCTAATTTCTTCAAATAGATTCACACAAATAATTTTTTTACCCATAATCTACGATGAAAATTAAAAAAACAGCCCACAACCTCAATTTCCAGGCCAATAGCGAGGAAAGAGAAGCGAAAAATATGCGATGTTTTAGTTAATGTGTAAGGGAGGGGAGCCAGTCATGGTGCAGGTTAACTTTGGGAGATTATTCCCAGCACCTGGTAATCCAAAAAATTTCAAAAAATATGTCAATTGAAGCGCATGAGAATTCTCTACAGCTTGGTCTGCTTTCCAAACAAATCTGCCACGTAACCCAGCGTCCATGCTTGATGGAGTGAGAGGTGTCACTTTTTTGGCCATTTCTGGGGTCGACCAGTACATGCGACTTAATCACCCCACCTATCACTATTTATTCTGCCACTTATTACAAAGGGATCCGTGATTTTCGAGGAGAGGGAAATCTATACATGTTGATTTCGTATTAAATATGCCAAGTATTGCCTTGTTTTTCGAGCGAACCATATCTTCAGCGCATCGACTCTGCTTCCTTTATTGTCATTGAAGGCGCCAGTAAACACCTCACCATCCTCCATTAATTGCACCGACTTTCTCCCCTCATCCTTGAAGAAACAGAAGATAGAACTATTTTGCGTGGAGAAGAAACCTGCCCTTTCAGCAGCATGGAGAAGAAATAAGGAACTTGCAGCAAGAATACAAGTTTGAAAGCTATCCAATTTGTTTCAAGTTTGAAAGCTTCTGCAAGCAGAATAGAAGTTTGAAGTGCGAATATCTAGATGGTTTGAAGTGCAAAAATAGGAGTCACCAGATGGCAATTTCGAAACTATGTCTTTCGCGTGAAATGATGTCATGAATTATTTTGGCTGTCCATGCATCGAATGACTGGGAATTTGGCGACCTGAAATGGCCTCCAATCTATGTCCATCTTCTTCCGCTTTGGGGTTCTCTAGTTCTTCTTTGAAGCCCAAATTGTGTCAGTTGCCAGAAATTCGGAGACACACTGGGACATCATGGAGTAATCTGCCATGCAGATCACAACACAGTCACAGTTCAATTCTCTCAATCCAGGTGGCTACCCATATCCAAGATGAGAATCATCATCTTCTGTCGACTTACAGTCTGTTAACAATAATCTCAATGGGAGTGTTGATTCGGAGGCGACTGTGGCTCCCAGTGGATTTGGTTTCTCTACCCAGTTACTATTTTTCCGTCATTTTCAATGTTATAATTTTTTACCTATTTCATTTTTTGCCCGACAAATCCTTTTTTTGAAGTTTTCAAAATTTCTGTCAATTCTTTGAAATTATAGGTTTATGCAGGGCCTCTATCTCCACGTAACGCATGAGAATTCTCTACAAATTTTTTGAATCGCTTCCAGATCTAGTGGCACCGCCTTTGCCATGGATCTCAGGTCCGGGTGGCCTATCAGGTAAGATATAGTTATTTTTTTAGTGGGTGTCAATTATCTTTATGAATTTAATGGATTTCATATATACGCACATGCAAACACAAAAATTTCAGTATGAATCCAATTGATTAGGGTGCATTGCATACATAAGGATTTGAGGGGTAGATAATCATTCCTGCGTGCTCAGATTATGTCCACAGTCTGAGGTGAAACTTGCTCGATGTCTTACAAAAGCTATGCTTGTGGAAATGTTTTTGGGTGCAAACTCCTTGTGTTTCATTAATTGGTTTTTAACTTTCAAAACTCAAATAAAGGTAGTTTTAGTCTACGATTATTGAGAATTGTTTGCCAACGTTATATGATTTTGTATTGTTTGTCCAATTGCCTGGGAAGAATTATAGCTCACACATATATAAACTTTTATAGTTTTATATATCAATGGAAGACAAAATAGGGGTTTGGGAGACTGTTGTGCATTATGGTGATGATTCTTACGCATATTTAATTTTCCGGAGCATTGAGACTTGGGTTTTGTTTGAAATTTAGGGAGTTCCTGGAGCATACAGTGAGGCAGCTGCAATGAAAGCCTATCCACACTACGAGGTACTGCGAGGCTGTACCTTGCGAATAGTTTGAGGCTGCATTTCAGGTAAGTAAACTTCAGACAAATAGCCTGAAAAACTATCCAAGCTACATATTAATAGTTCATTAATGGAGACAATATAAGCAAATTTCCAGATTACAACTAGCATGACAACCTATGAAATGAATGCACTATGCCTCAGATATATATGTAATATATTTTTAATGCACAATCAATGTAATATATATTTTTATATATTATAAAGTGATAGTATTTTTTGTACATGTGTTGCAGCGGGGTTGTTATGCTTGTTGGAGTGACTCAGAGTGGAAGTGCAGATGCAGAGCAACATTTTAATTGTGTTTATCAACACATCAAATAAGTTTGGAAATTGTTTGATTCTCTTCGAATATCTAGACGGTGAGGTTTTTACCCTCATTGAGGCAGTGATAGAAACTATTTCATAATTTTCTTTTGTACTGGTAGAATGTGTTATTGGCTTCTGGCTGTTACATTAATGACCAATATAGTTTATTGGTGAATTGCAAACTGGCATTTACTATTTTTCAGTTTCAAAAATGTAATTTTCAGAAACAATATGAGTTTAAATCTTTGCAAAATATAATCACATAACTTGGACGACATATATTCATTCAGTAAACATTACCATAGTCCATTACAAAAACATGGCCATACAATATACTTGGGCCATATAACTATTATAACTATATTGTAGTTTTTAAATCGAAAGGCCAATTCCAGACATAAAAAATTCAGCCTTCAAAAAGAAATAATTACTTTCGATAATATCATTTCCAAAATCCGGGAAGGGTGGTGAATCTGCAGTTGAGGTTGAAGTTGGGGTGTTAATTTGCAGTTGCCTCCCCATGTTGACATCCCTCACAGGTGTAGTTGGGAATGGATCAGAAGTTGGAGAAGCATTCACTCCAACTGCAAAATTGTGTGTTGAAACTGATAGGGGCAATGTATGCCCATTAATTCTCTTAACATTGGGTGTTGATCAGGAAAAGGATTAATTGGACTACTCAATCTCCTTTTCCTTTCTAACTCTCTTCTTGCCTTCTCAAACTCCTTCTCCTTTATCTCTTGATCCCTTTGAATCCTTTCATGTTCCTTTCTCTGTTCCCTTTCTTGCCTTTGAATCAACTTTTGGTGCTCCTTTGTTTTCCTTCTATATTCTTTTTCAATCTTTTCCTGTTCCTTCCTTTCCCTTTCAACAATTCGTTCTACCTTCTTCTCCTGGATTTGTTCCTTTTTTCTTTTCTTCAATTCATCGATTTCTTTTTTTTTGTTCTCTTTCTCAACCAGAAGCTCCATGTACTAATCTGCGGTGATTAGTTGAGATTCCCTACTCAATCTTATACCAAAAGCACTATTTGACCTTGATGATTCTCTAACCTTTTCCATAGGGAGTTTCAAGAATCTACCAAGAGTTCTTTGTCCTTGGTTTCCCTCACAGGTTTGGTTTGAATCTAGCCCTAATACTCCTGTTGCCTCTACCTGTGATTCTGCATCATTTTCTTCAGCTTGACTACCAACATAGTAGTGCACCAAATCTGAGCCATGAAGTAGTGTTGGATGAGAGGGTAAAGAGAGGCTAACCTCTTCATTATTGAAGTTCAAGTTTACACCAAGATTAAGAGCTACTTCTTTCATCCAATCAGGAGGGATTTCTTCTGTGGGCATAGATAGTGACTCATCAATTTGATTAATTCCATTTGGAGTTTGCAATTGTTGTTCAACACATTCATTTATATTTATCTCCTTCTGCTGAGGTTCTGATTCTTTCTCCAATTGTGTGTTAGGCACCATCTCAACATCTTCACTTTGCTCTAAATCAACCCTAGATAGATGAAGCATATTTTCTGCTGCACCAACATCATCTTGAAAAGCTATGTCAAATGTTCTGCTAGGTCCCATGTCTTCATCCAAGGCATTGGGATTAAGAGGCCATATCCCTGTTCTTTTGAATCCTGATTTAATATTGCTAGGTGTAAGAGCCATTATGAATGCTTTGCTCCCTAACTCAGCTAATTCAACCCTTTTCACATCTATCCCATGGTTTTCAATTATCCATTTGCATCTCTCCTCCTTGAAGTATGTTTTGAATGGAGAAAAGAAACTCACATCCAATGGCTGTAATTTATGAGAGGTGTGTGTAGGAAATGTTAACAAATCAATCCCCAAACTCCTGGCTTCTTGAATTGTCCCCAAAGCAACATGTGAACCATGGCCATCAAAAATTAGTAAATGCCTATTTGTAGGAGACACACCACCAGGTATAGATGATGCAAAGTGATGTAACCATTTCATGAATAAATATTTTGTCATCCATGCATGTGCTTGTGTTGCCATGCAAGCTCCAGGCTCACAACCTGCAATATAATTTTCTAAATGGTGCTTCCCCTTAAAAAGATAGAATCCTGGAATGCTTTGTCCAACAACATTTACACAACACAATATGGTAATCCATTCTCTACTTTTTGGGATGATATATGGGACACTCCTACTACCCCTTTTAGCAAGCACTCTCATACCGCAGTTCCTTCCAGCTTGTAACCCAGTTTCATCACAATTCCATATTCGGTTTGGTCCATATGGGTTGGCCTCATAAGCTTTAGACAAAGTAATGTAGAAGGAACTGATAATTGATGGCCTCAAACACATTGCTCGATCCTTATCAAGGCCTTTAGCTATCCTTAATGTTAGATCTGGGTGTCTTTTTTTAAAACCTACCCACCATGACTTACCTGGAAAACCATCCGTGAATGGGTTAGACCTTGTTTCGCATATTTGTGCCACACATGTCTTAAGTTGTATAATTTCTAACCCATGGCCCATGTCAGCCATTTCATGACACCAACTCACTATCTCCATCTCTTCTTCATCTATTAGAATTGTTGGTGGACCCTTTCTTTTAGTAGTGGTAATGCCCATCAGCCAAGAAGTAAGGGTGGTCGCTGGTATACCCCATTTTTTGCAGCAGCACGTGTAGAGTATCCATATTCTTCAACATCTTTTATGGCATTATCCATATCAGACTTGTTCCAAGCAGCTCTTGGCTTTGTCACTTTTTGGGGTGAAGGGCTCACTGTTATTGCTTGGACATTTTCTTCTTCATGTGGTGTGTCATTGGCATCTTGAGGTGGGGTATTGTTAGCCCCTTCTTCATGTTCTTCACTTGGCGGAAATCTTGCTCCCCTAATTTTGGCACATGCAGGTCTTACTCTTTTAGGAAGTTGCCTTCTCCTCATGATGTCAATAAAAACCTGCAAAGATAGATGAATAGATGAACTTACAACAATGAGAAGAAATAATATTGAATCAACTCACATAAAAGGAAGTGCAGCCATTTGATGTGAGTGCCTATATTGTGAGCAATGGATACTTGAAAGATCAAAGGTCAAAATGGGTCTAGTACAGAAGAAGGCAATGTTATTGAAACAAATACATATTTGAATTTATGACCAAATATACATCTACATGAAAAAGGCACATATCAAGATATACATGTACATGAAAAAGGCAAATCAATGTGTAAGCTAATGCCTCATACACTACGCCTTTCTCACAATTGAAGCACATCAATGTATAGAAATATAAAATCCAACTGTACATAACAGAGGCTAAACAATGTTGTAATTGTCCTTACAGAAAGGGCACTCTATGATACGGTTTCTTCTCCACGCTGCTGCAAGTTTCCGTTTCTTCTTCTGTTTCATCTTCTGTTTCTTCTTTCTCAGTGGGAAACTCCACCCAATTAATGGAGGGTGGTGAGGTGTTTATTGGCGCCTTCAATGACAATAAATGAAGCAGACTTGTACATATCAAGATATGCTTCGCTCAAATAACACGACATTCCTTGGCAGATTTAATACTATATCTACATGCACAAATTTCCCTCTCCTCCAAAATCACGGATGCCTTTGTAATAAGTGGCAGATTAAATATTAATAGGTGGGGTGATTAAGTCGCATGTATTGGGCCAACATCACATGGAAGACAATAAAATTGACACCTCTCACTCCATCAAGTATGCACGTTGGGTTACGTGGCAGATTTGTTTCGAAAGCAGTTCAAGTCAGTAGAGAATTCTCATGCGCTTCAATTGACAGTTTTTGGGATTTTAGGGATTACCAGGTGCTTGGTATAATCTCCCAAAGTTTGGGTGCAACATGACTGGCTCCCCTCCCATAGATGAATATTCACAAGTAATTATGAGCTAAATTAATGAAACCTGTAGATGTATGTGCACATGTAGATTTATATTTACAAGTAATTACAGGCTAAATTAATGAAACCTGTAGATGTATGTGTACATGTAGATTTATATTTACAAGTAATTACAGGCTAAATTAATGAAACCTGTAGATGTATGTGTACATGTAGATTTATATTTACAAGTAATTATAGGCTAAATTAATGAAATATGTAGATGTATACTTACAAGTAATTACATGTCAGATGTATATTTTATGCTGCCTTTTCATGTAATTGTATATTTTATGCTCCCTTTTCATGTAGCTGTATATTTTATGCTGCCTTTTTAGGTCGTTGTATATTCTGTAGTTGTATATTTACAAGTAGATGTGTATTCATTTACAGATTTCATTAATTTACCGTGGAATTACTTGTAAATATACATTTCATATTTCATTAATTTTTCCTGTAATTACTTGTAAATATACACCTACACATTCCATTAATTTAGCCTAGAATTACTTGTAAATATACATCTACAAATTTCATTAATTTATCCTAGAGTTACTTGTTAATATACATCTTCATGAAAAGGCAACATAAAGTAAATTTCCAGGAATATTTCCAGTTAATCCCAATTAATAGATGGGTTGAACAACAAAATAACTTGAATCAAGCAAGTCTTTCTCCTTGTCAAAGCAGTCCATAAAATATATAGATTGACATGAATTTTTTATAAAATTAAATGAATGTGCATCAATATAACAACAGAGTTAAGAACTTACTATGTGGCAGTAGGAGGAAAATAACAGATGAATACGGCAGCTTGGAACTCTGATTTTCATGCACTAGCAAAATAATACTAACTGAATAAAACTTCAGAGCAGTTGAGGAACTGGATTTATAGGAGATATGAAAAGTGTTGTAGTTGATTGATCCTTGTGCTTTTTTGTGATTGGGCCAAATTGGTTGATCCTTGTGTTTGTTTTTGATTGGGTGAAATTGACTGGGGTGGATCAAGATTTATGATATTTTATTTCAATACTCAGATTTGAAGTTCAATTTGATTTGATTTCTCATTTCAATTCAATCTTTGTTTCTTGAGCCTTACATTTGTTGAAAATATACAGGTACATCATTTATGGGAGTAGCTGGTTGTCAAAATGGTGAGAAAGTTAATGCTTAAAAGATAGTCATATTTGAAAATGGTGCACTTTGGACTTATTTTTGTGAGAACCTACCCCAAAATCTGTGTATGACAAGATCTTTAACATTGTAAAATGGGAACTTAAATTATATGAAAAGTGACATCAATTTGATATGATGATGTGGTATCATTTTTGTATAGGGATGAAATACAATTATACAATCATTTAAAGTATAATATATGTTATTTTATGTTTAAAAATGATATCAAGTATTCTACTGTTGATAGATTCATGGCTGTACATGAAAAGTGACATGTACATCAGTATTGAAGATTGTTTGTACATTTATAGGATAGTATTCATTCAATTATTAATATAAAAATGTGTAAAAACTGGAGTAAAGGATGTCAACTACCCTCACAACTATTGGGTAATGCTCCATGACTGGCTCCTCTCCCCTAAATGGGTATAGGGAGATCAAATTAATAAGAAATGTATCATGTGCGAGTGAATAGATTTTTTTTTTAAATTTTTATTGCAAGTAATTAATTTAAATTAATTATTAATTTATTTTCTTTTAGTTTTTTTAGTTATTAATATTATTTTCCTTTTCATGTGAATACACATATTAATGTTTCATAATGAATGAATAACATTTTTAGACCTTTAAAATTATTTTTGATTTGTAGGGGGTAAAACTTAATCTAGTGTATGGGATGAAGAAGTTTAGGCAATATTATATTTGGGGCACACGTATTGTTATTTATAACTAGCAATTGCAAATGAGTTGCAAGTTACGTCGGAGAGGGCTTGAATTGTATGTGTATAATATGGTTTGGATGTAAAATATATTCTATGATCTATGATAGATGTTTGAGCGAAGAACATAAGTTACATTTTGCTAAACAAGTTCACATGTCTTTATGTAAGGTTTCACATTCTGCATACATGTCTATCAAAACATTTGCAACTATATCTAACAAAATTCCTCTATATTTTGGCACAGGTTGGGAGTACTTTGGAAAATTTAAACTAATTGGGTTGGAGCCCTGTTTGTTGCATATGGTGAAACAAGGCGAGGAGTATGCTGGCAAATGTAAACAGGAAACCACTCTCTGTGCCTGAGTGGTGCAAGCGGTTGCAAAAGCTGATGAATATGTACAACAGGAGTAGAATCGGATGGATAAGAACACAAAGATGGAAGCCTCGTTTATAAGAAGCGTGGAGATGCTCTTCCGCTACAACATCTTGGGTATCATTGGCAGGTTTCTTAATCTCATCTACCCACCAAACATAAAATTCCCTAGAGATATGTCATCTCATGGAATGAAGTGATTGAAGGATACTTGACAAAATGGGATTGTTGTCTACACTTTGGGAACATTTAAATGCCAAAATATGAACTTTTGTAAATAAACGCCAAGTGTTCAACCAAATGATACAACATGTTATCTTTTAAATGAATATCATAGTTGTATCTTACAGAAGACATGGTCATTGTCAAGAGACATTGTGATTGTTTCATCAAATAAAACAACTGTATATTCACCCCGATCAACTCACCTATACCAACATACGTGTGGCCCATAACAAAATACGAGCTTTATAGCAACGTACGGACATCCATCAAGGCATAGTAGGCAATGTTTTTTTTGTTGGAAGTTACTATATTGTCCTCTCCCCATCACACATCGGATTCTTTAATTGACTTCCAGAGAAAATGCACCATAAGACTAATACAATGACTTTATTTTAAAATAAACACATAAAATCAAAATTAAAAAATAAATACTAAAACGTATTAAACAAATATAAAACTAAAACTAAACAAAAGAATTATCCCCACGCATTTCACTTTTAAAGGACCTCAAAATTAAACCAAATTCCTAAAAAAAAATTATAATTACGTAAGACTTAACATTTAAAAAACAAACTTTAACAAAGACTCCAAAAGATAATTTGACTCTTTACAAGAACAAACTATTTATTTTCCAGGCACACGTATTTAAATACTAAATAAAAAAACTTATTGACACAACACACTAAAAAGTTAAAACAAGACAATTAAAACTTACATAACACGTGAACCAATAAATAAATTAAAAACAAGAGTTACAAGTCGATGGAATGATAGGAAGTGAAGCTAATGTATTTTCAGATTATAGATGCATGTAAAGAACTAATAAGACTGCAACCATTGATAAATTATCATAATATCAGTAAGGCTCAGACCTTCTGAATTACAACAAGAACTGATTTGGCAACTCCTCGTAATGTGCAGTCATATTTATATAATATGTTAGGAATATCTATGTTGTAGTGTGAACATAGAATATTATGTAAGTGATTATATTATCTAGGATAATATAATATGTGTTGTAATAATTAATTACATTATTGTAGATGTAATTATGATTGGGTGAGTAAATATTGTTATGAGTTGTTGAGTAAACAAATCATTAACAATATTATTTTTGTGAGAAAACAAAATCTCACGTAAAATAGAATGGAGTTGTTTTAGGAGTTATGTGTGGAGATATTTATGGAGATTATATCTCCTTAAATATAGGAAAAACATCTCCTATTTAAATGGATGTAATACTTCCTATGAATATATCAAGAATAAAGAGTAAGATTTTGAATTTTCTTTATGCAATTATGATATTAATTTTTCATTTGGTAACAGAGCAGGTTTGATGCAAGAAATTTCAGTGCTTTCATGATCAAATCTGTCTCAAAGAATATATCATAGTTTTCGTTTTCGGATGTGGGTTTTCCTATTATTTTGTGTGCAGAATTATGTGCTGGTCAGAAAACTACAGAATAAATTTCAGTAGAACCCAGTACGTAGTTTGGAAGAAATATGAATTTTACTATGCAGCTATCAAATTAAGCACATCAATTCTTCTACTAAAAGTTTTCTCCAATTTTCAATAATGTTGAATTGTTAATACAAGTTCTTGACTTGCTTGGAGGTTAAAAGGTATTCAATATAAAATTTTAAAGTACTTGATTCAATTTTGTATTTTTTTATCAGTATTGTACAAAATAATGGAGAAACTAAATCTGATTGAAAAGTTTGAAGGACAAGATTTCCATACATGGCAACTACAGATGCAATTACATTTAATAGAAAAGGATCTATGGGATGTGGTGAAGTCTAATTCAACTCCACCCACTGGAGGAAATGAATTGGCAAAGTGGAATGCAAAAGATCAGAGAGCATTGGGTACCATTGGTCTGGGCTTATCAAAAGCCTATCTACATCATGTGGATTTCACAAAATCTGCAAAAGAAATTTGGGAAGTCTACTCAACTGATGAAGAACTTTCATGTCCTAGTGATGAGGATTTCCTATGGTAGACTCTTTTCTTGTTGGAGGAAGGAGGCAATGGAGGAAGGAGGAAAATCAGCGTCCTCTCGTCATTCACCAACGATGGGGTCGCAGACAGATGTGGTGATATTTTATTTCATCTATGTGGTGTGTTTATACAAAAGGGGTGAAACTAGTTTCATGTTTTGATTTTAATGTGTTCACATAGACTAACAACAGTTCCTGAGTGTCTATTTGGTGTGGAAGAAGCAAACTGCTTGACTCAGCTTACAGGGGAAAATCATCTACGTACGGTCCTCTGACTATCGTACGGTCCTCTGACTGCCATACTTCGGTGGAAGGTACTTCGTTGGAAGGTGATCAGTCGATGAAGATGTTCATATGACAAGGATGATCATTAGCAGCAAGATCCAGATAGCAAGATCCAGTAGCAATGGCTACTCCGACAAGTTTGATGTTTCCAGGAGCTCTTACCCCATGTTCACACTAAGGGGGCGAATGTTAGGAATATCTATGTTGTAGTGTGAACATAGAATATTATGTAAGTGATTATATTATCTAGGATAATATAATGTGTTGTAATAATTAATTACATTATTGTAAATGTAATTATGAGTGGGTGAGTAAATATTGTTATGAGTTGTTGAGTAAACAAATCATTAACAATATTAGTTTTGTGAGAAAACAAAATCTCACGTAAAATAGAATGGAGTTGTTTTAGGAGTTATGTGTGGAGATATTTATGGAGATTATATCTCCTTAAATATAGGAACAACATCTCCTATTTAAATGGATGTGATACTTCCTATGAATATAGCAAGAATAAAGAGTAAGATTTTGAATTTTCTTTATGCATTTATGATATTAATTTTTCATAATAAATAATTTCTCATTGTATGTACAAATTCATTTTGTCACTATCTAAAATGAAACGAAAATTTTAAAATATGTATGTATGTGTATATTAAATATACATATGTTAACTTTTTTCCTATTATAGAAATACATATTTGACTCTTTTTAAGAAATGTTTCCAAGTATGTTCCTTAAACAACAAACTCTTGTTGTTAGAAGACAATTTCTATTATGCTTGTGCATATATATGAAAACACAAAATTACAACCTTTAGCAGAGATATCTTGATGCTATCAATTGATAAATTGACAATTTTGAAATAGATATTTGTGGACAAAGGTTCAAGCTATATATTAAAATCACTTCTATGGGCTATAAAAATTATATTTCTTTGGTCTATATTATTTCCATTGATATCATATACGATAAGCTGGAACTGATGCAATAACTATTTTCCTCAAATTTTAAAAATCTTTATAGATTATTTTACATCTATTTAGTGAATAAACAATTGACACATATCTCAGGAGATATCCAAGGCACAACATCAATATATTTTAATAGTAGGAGAAATTATTATTTTCATGATCAAGCGCAACAACCGAAGCTTTAAAAGAAAATCCTAGTCGCGTGACTACTAAAGATAGCGATGACCGATTTATACTAAGAAGCTTGGCGATAAACCGCTTGGTTTTTCTAACACCATCTGGGAAGGATGTTGTAGAGGTTGTTGGCATTGGGTGTTCCAAGAGCACTGGATCGCCTGATCGTTGATCATTCTTTGTTGTAGCTATTGGAGGGACAATCAAAGTGATAGCTATTTCGTGAGTAGGGGGGTGATTTGCATGTTCAACAAACCCTTCTCAGCCTTTCCAATGTTCATTCATCTAAACATTGGCAACCACATATAGGAGGTGAGCTGGAAATGTTGATTACAGAAATAATATACAATTGTTCTTAAAATCTTTCTATTATTTCTATGGACTATGAAAGCATTAAATCTTTGATTGTAATTTTTGTTTAAAAATTGCACTGGTTTAATCATTTATTTTAAATTTCATTTTTAAGAAGAAAAATTAATTATTAGAAATTATTTGGTTATTTTTGTATGGAAGTATTACATTATAAACATTAAGAAGTACATTCAATACATATGTTTCAGTGTTCACGTTGTTTGATTCCTTGGACTGCAAATGGTAGGAGAGCTATTCACAGTTGAAGTTTTTGTTTGATGTCCATTTATTCAGTTACAAAAAAACCATACCTTAATTATTTTGATTCATATACTAATTTTCATAACTTTTTTGTTTACAGACGGGCTTTGTATGATAGAAGTTATTGGATAATTTGTTTGACTGTAACATTTGCAATTTACAAATTCAAAATTTTCAGGCTGAGAAACTTAAAGAGTCTTTAGAACAACACAAGCTGAAGCAAGAGTCCTTAGAATCACGAGGGAGGGAAGATGTGAGCAGAGAAAAAGAACTCTCCCTAAAATTTGAAAAGGTGAACATGGATGTTGGCAAGAATAATTATAGTTTCGGTTGTGCTAAACACTGATACATAACATCTTACCATATATTATACTTGTGAAATTATTAATTACATGCATAAACTGTTTCACTACACACCCATATAAATATTGGTGGGACTGAATATATTCTGAGCTCCTTTGGTTCCCATCTTTGGATTATGAGATAAATTGTTAGTGCCCTCTCTTATTTTCTTACCTTAGCTTTTTTTTTCATCTCATTCCAAGGAAGGACTTTCATCTAAAAAGTCTTTGTTTATTTGCAGTATTGATATTGAAAAAAAGGTACCTAGAAATGAATTGTTTAGTACTTATAATTCTAATTTTAAATCATATCTTCCAAAAGCAATAGTTTATAGTCTCCACTTTTTTTTGTAAAGTAAAAATGATTACAGTCACAACTTGTGCTCGACCAAATATATTGATCTAGGACAAATTGGGTTCACGTTAAAGGGTATATCCAAGGGTATCTTTGAGCTCATCTATTTTCCTTTCATCTGCTTGCCAAGATTGTTGTGTCACCCAACACTGCGTCCAATCTCTGTCCATCCAAAATGAATTTCTGTAAATGTTATGTTCCTTTAAATCTTACGGCTCCTTGCTCTCAGAGATACATATCTCCATGTAAAGCCTTCTTAGGAGATAAATGAAGCGGTCAAAAAACATAAATTACGGTGGGAAGAAGATGCTCTGTTCTTGTGGATGCCAGAAGGGTTTCTCTGAGAGCAAGGAGCAGAAATGGCATTATTGGTTTTTGTAAATTGCAGATGAAAGGAAAATAGATGAGCTCAGAGATAACACTGGGAGGAGACGTTTTCAGTGTGATTGTGCAGCCTGGTTTTACGCATACATGAGCCCTGAGAGAACGACCACTACGATGGATACACGGGGGACATTTGTTACGGGGAACTGCCATTGCTGCCTCCTTCAACTTCGCAGGAGTTTCAGAGCTTTATAAGGTGTTTCCTGAACAAAGACGACCCTTGGATATACCCTTTAACGTGAACCCAATTTGTCCTAGATCAATATATTTGGTCGAGCACAAGTTGTGACTGTAATCATTTTTACTTTACGAAAAACAGTGGAGACTATAAACTATTGCTTTTGGAAGATACGATTTAAAATTAGAATTATAAGTACTAAACAATTCATTTCTAGGTACCTTTTTTTCAATATCAATACTGCAAATAAACAAAGACTTTTTAGATGAAAGTCCTTCCTTGGAATGAGATGAAAAAAAATGCTAAGGTAAAAAAATAAGAGAGGGCACTAACAATTTATCTCATAATCCAAAGATGCGAACCAAAGGAGCTCAGAATATATTCAGTCCCACCAATATTTAAGCATTAGAAGATTGTTTTTTAATAGCATGTTGTGGTTAATACAATTGATAGGTATAGTAGCAAGTATCCATCTTGAGATAGTATTCATATTCTTTGTGCTTATCCACCCCCTTTGGGTGTCGTCCTTTAAGAGAGGCCACTTTGGAGTGCATACACTATGTTTTTCATTTATATATTGTAATTATTATAATATTATTATTAATAAAACATGATGTTGTAAAATATAGTTTGTGAGAGACTTCAAAGAAACTATACATTTCCTTGAAATTCACAACATAAAATAGTGGCTAAACCATTTAAAACAACCTAATTAAATATTTCGAAAATTCTCTCAACATAAAACAGTGTATTGTACATATTGGTTATTTGGTAACTGAAAAAAACATGAACAATGTATGGATCCCTCTTGAAGTAAAAGCTATACAAGAAATTTTCTAGCTAAAATATCAAGGCCGGCTGCCGAAGTATAAAAAAGCTTTAAATACATTAAGATTCACGAACGTCCAGTTTTACCAAGAGATTTTTTCTTTCCAAATTCTTTCGAATGTATATTACATCATCTCAAAAACCTTGCGAATGGAGCGTGGTGGACTTCGTAAACCGACTGTTCTTCTATTTGTCTCAGCGGAAAAAGCATTTAACGCGGATACAGATTTTCGCAAACGAGAATTGCCCATAATTCGATTCGATGCACAAACTACAACGCAACACAGATCCACAAGAATAAAATATTTAAGTTCGAAATGCCGACAAGCCAGTTAAAATCACATAGCTGTACACCTTGAAAATTCACCGAGGGAGACAAAAGATCGGCGACAGAAATATTCGTGTTAAGAAAAACGAGCTAAACAATGTTGAGGTTAAGTTGCAGGGTTGCTCTCAGCAGGGGGCAGATTTAGATCCAGCAAAAGAGGGACTTTCCGCGGCAGAATTGGAACCGCATTTTGCTCCAACTTGGCCACCGGCACCATGTGACCGTAGCTTTCAGAGAATAGTCTGCGTCTCTTAATTATAGTCGCCAGCTTTACATACAGTTACACTTCGAGATTGGCAGTGGAGCAAACGAAGCCCGCCATTACGAGTGTGGAGGCACTGGTATCAAGTGGCGTTGCTGTAGGATATCAGAAAGGGTCTTTTGTAGGTGAATACCTGTATGAGCATTTGGGCATATCGAAAACAAATCTGAAAGCATATGTAACACCAGAGGAGTATGAAGAGGCTCTGTCAAAGGGTCCAGACAGAGGAGGGGTGGCTGCCATTTTCGACGAGATCCCATATGTTCGCCTCTTCCTCTCTGGTCACTGTGGCTTTACATGGAGATATGTATCTCTGAGAGCAAGGAGCAGAAATGGCATTATGGCCATTGGATCTGTTTAACCACCAGGACTGTAAATATCAAATTTATAGCAGGGTGAAGAGATTTGAAACGAATTGAGGATTGTAAATATCTAGGATAGTAAAAATAACTAAGATAGTAGGAAAATATCTTGGATTGTAAAAAAATATCTAAAATCAGGGAACCTGTAAAGTTAATCGTCGGAATTTGACACTTTCCAGCAATGCCTTCTTCAAAGTAAACGCCTCCAGCGAATTAATTTTCTATCATATATATATGGATTTCATCTAGGGAAGAATGTTTCTATTTTCTACTTTAATAAGCTAATCAACTTGTTGGAACACATGTTAGCCTTTACAATCTATTATGCATGACATATATAGTACAACAAAAGGTAAATGCTTTCACATACCAAAGAATAACATGTCATGCAAGTTAATATAAGTGGTTAGAAGATACATTTGATTTTCTTTTCCCATAGAAGATTAGAGCAATTGTTTTATCAATTCTAAGATAAGAGTTTGTAATCACTAAAGAAGGCATTGGATTACATGAATAATGCTTATTAATTAATGGTTAAAAATGTAAAGGGAAAGTTGATTTTGCTCGAAAAAATAGAAATATGATTTTAAAAGGGTTACACCATGCATACACTACCCATCGCTTTGATGAGCTAAAAACACTTTAATTATGAATCTTGACAACTTTAACGTGAGTCACTTGTCTAGTATGATTGTTTACTAGTTTTTAAATTTTCACGGAAAAGGTTTTAGTTGACATGTTTTTAAATGAGTTTTTAGCATATGGAAAGTCTTAATATGGATTTGAGAACTCCATTTTTTAATAGAAATTATAGATAGTTTATTATGTTAATATGTACTAACAATCATATGTGAAGTGTAAGATGTGAACACCGAAAGGGATATATGGAAGAAGTGAAACAAAATTAAGAGGAATAATTGGCAATTCAGAGTAAGCCGTCATTGGCTGCAAACAAGTGGAAATAGCCCGCAGTGAGTTGTAATAATATGTGAATGTTTCCTGCGGCCTTTTCTGCTTATGAATGAGTCCGATCGAATAGGCATACTTGCGTTGATGTTTATCCTCCAAAGTATCTTCTCTCATCTTCATCATTCAATCCCCAACAACAACCATCACAAAATGATCCCTTGCAGCCTTGCGGGCATTAATGAACATGATGTCTAGCCTTGAAGACTCCTCTATGGGCACCAAGAATACATTATCCTACGAACATTTGCAATTCAAACCCATCCATCCTTTCGTACCATAAAAGTGTATCCTCCACATTAGGAAATTCCTAAGTTCCTTAAATTATATAGCAAACAAGACCCACAACAACACATCCGAGCATTCTCGACATGTTTTTTTATCTTATCACACACGACTGTGACCTCATGCCAAGAACATTCCCCTTGTCCTTAGTTGGCTCTGCAATAGATTTGTTGGCAACTTGACACCGAGAGGGGGTGAATCAATGTCTTATTTAACTCTTCAGATATTTCTAATTCACAAAACTTGTTAATAAAATCATATACAACCATACACAAGTAAATGAAAGAGAGACAATACACTGTGTTTTATGTGGGAAACCTAGAATGGGAGAAAACCCACTGAAATCATAGAACTAGATTTGGAAGATTTTCCTATGAAATTACAATGATTTAAAGTTGAGCAACAAGTCAACTTTTTGAGGCTACAAACCCAAATATATAATCAAGATGCAACTTGATGATGAGAGATACAACCCCAAATTAATTCAAACAAGAGTTATTAACATTATGTACATTTCGTTATTTTGAGTAACGAAATGTACATAACCCTTTAGACCAAAGATCACCGAAGGAAAGAGTATCCCCTTGAAATATCCCACATGATGTGTTAGGACACTCATTCCTCTCCGAATGAGCTTGAAAGAGATGAAGTTCAGTAATATTTTGAAAAAAACTCAATGGGGATTAAGTCCTAGGCTTTCTAGAGAGTTGTTTAGATGGCATTTTACTAAATTTCTGATGTAGCTCCATATAATTTAAGTGTATAGTTTTTCTATAAAAATGTTAATGTATTAATGATAATGTCACTAGTGTAGCTAGTAGAGGTAATTATAATTGAAGGAAAGAGGTGTTTAATTCTTTATTCGTAATATGTTGCATGAAATGTCTAGTATTTTTATGGAGGAAGTGGTAAGCCCGGTCCAAATATTACTTTTCACAAAACCATGAGAGCTACATAACCATTTATAGGTAATTTTGAAATGTGTAATTTTGTAATTGTAGATATATAGATGAACCACTTCATTTAAAGGTTTCATCTCTTCATTTCAAAGTTGTTACAAATTCATACATATACATTTACAAATCTCATATCATGAGTGGTATCATTTTGCGGACTATTTTATTTGAACTTAACATGAGAAGAATTATATCATGAATGGTAGCCTTTTGAGGGTAATTTTTTTCCAGTAAACATGAGTACATTTGATACCCCTTGAATGGAAATGGTGTCTAGGATAGAAGAAGTGTTGAGTAAAGTAGTAGCGAAGGTGCTATCAAAGCAAAGTGTAGTATTTACGAAGGGTTGAGTGATAGTAGTCTTGCTTCCTCCTTTCTTCTTGCTCCAAGTGTTTCTACGTGAACCATTTTTTAGTACCTTTTGAATGAAAAAGGAGATGAAATGCACAAATTTGCAAGCGAAGAAACTCTGGAGAAATCAGAATGTCGACCGCCTTTCATTGGTTCTAATGTCGACAGTTGCTCTATGCATAGTAAGTCCCTAGGACTTGTGGATAGTTAATGCCCATGCCATTTTAAGCAGAAATTGTCTTTGATTCCCTCTCAAAATAGGGGGTATCAGAATATGTAACGGGTTGGAGGGATCCCAACATGGGCCGTTGTATCTATCAAATTTGACAACAACAAATAAAGGTAATGCTTGGTGGTGGCATTGATGCGTCGTAGACAATGTTGATGATTGTTCCTGTAGCACCATTTACGAGGCCTATGTCAACCCATAAATTTGCAATAAGCATGATTTTTTGTTGTTTGCACAAAAAACTTTGTGCTCCAACTGATCATCATTAGGATTTCTTGGTCCAACCCACCTGTTACTTTCAACAATGGATTGGGTGATCGAATGTTCAATTCCTTCAGCATCTGAAGGTTGTGGGAGTCCACGAGGTCATTTTTTGCAAACAAATGTGGTGTGTCCTTAAAATTTTTGAGCTCTTGTTGAGTTAGGTGTGTGTCTATGCGAGACATTAGGAGTTCCCAGTCCTTAATAAGAGGGGTTGAATCTCGCATGTTGAGCAGTAAATTCCGGAATGAAACTTGTGCATTGGTTGTTCCTTGTTTCCGAAATATAGTTTGTAATGTAATGGAAGAATGAAATCCCTTCCAAAGGGTGGCTCCATAGGATTTACTTGCATAAAGAGGACTGTCCATAACCGGTGGTAATTGCCCGAGGTCGTCGAGGAGGATGACTGATCTATTTCCAAATTCAGAATTTTTGAGTGTGGGAAAGCCTCGCGTAGCCTACTGTCAATTTTTCCTAGCAACTTTGGGCCAATGAAACTCATTTCATCAATAAGAACATATTTGTTAGCAATATTTTAATATTGTGAACATTATTATTATTGTGCAAATAATGAGTTGGTGACAACTCGTAGAGATCTCTTAGAGAGATTCTAGGTTTGTTGAGTGATTAGTGGATCACGAGATATTCTAGGGAGTAGTTTGAGATTGAAGTTGACTCCTTAAATTAAGGAGATCAATCTTCTATATATTGTAATCTCCTTATCTAATAAGACATCCCTGATGAATCAATAATGATGTGTTATTTCTTATTATTTCCGGTGTTATGTGATTAGTTTTTTGTGCATGCAAACTGAACCAACTTCTAGATTTGGTATCAGAGCATGGTCGATCACTGTTGTGGAGTCTTCAGTAACAATGGTCTGATTTATCAAATGCCTTTGATCATCAAAGCCCTGCACTTGATCCTGTAGACGGAGACACCGTGCAACACTGAATAGTGGATTTGTAGCTGCCAACGTTACACTTCATTCAACACAGATGTAAGCATACATCTATGGGCCGTGTATTGAAAAATGTATTGTACTGCTAGTTCGTGATTTTATTTGTGAATCTGCGTACCTATGTAAGGAGGATCTTGTTTGCAGCCAAGGAATTATGAGCTTGTATTTGATATTTGCACCATGATTTGCATTGGCATTTCTCACCACGTGGATTCGGCTCATGCATTTCCGCCCACATTTGTAGATCTGCCTGACACATGCACACATCTGCATTTACATTGAAGATTGCTTCGGTTTGCTTTTAGATGATTGGGAAGACACGACTTGGCAGAGATTTGCATCAACAACTCCAGGGAATACGGTTTCCACCTATCTTGCATGTATCCTATTGTGAAAAATCTCCACACGGCTTTATAAAAGAGTTTACCTCCCCAGCATTGATCCATCCGCCAGTTTTGCCATCTTCTGTTTGACGAGATCAATAACCTTCACTAATCCATCGTGGATTCGTGGACATCCATTTAATTCTGCAGTACTCCTGTTGATGGGTTGAGAGGAATGAAGGACGTGCTTGGATCATGCGATTCATTTTGATTGACAGTATTTGCGTGTAGTAAGGTTTACATTGAATCACATTTGCTTTGAACTGCTTTGTGGAGACATTATTTTTAATGTGGTTTCCAGATCTATTTCAGATGCACTCGTGTGCATAGCAAATACTGCCAGAATCTAGAATTTTTTGGGCAAATTGTGCATATTCTATCAACAAACGCTAGACGAACGTAGTGTTACGTGAGATCGGATCACTTCTTGACGACATGCTCATCAATCATCACAATCAATCGTCCGTAAAACAAGCTGTGGGTGGATCTATCTAACCGTGTCGTTTGGAAGTTATCATTTATTGTTCTTGGCTGACCATTGTGAAGTACCCTGTCTGGATTCCCTTCAACACAGATCGTGTGGATCAATTCTAATATTGGCGAGCCCAATCCAATGGTATTAAGTTTTTTGTTTATTATATTGTCCACACATCATGTGTAGAGTATACGGTCTGTATAAGTCAATAAGTAAATTAGTATTATAATTGTATTCAAGATTGAGTCTCAGTCTTTATAAGGTCGATGTGAGTTTTAACTTATTTAGTCGATATACAATAGGTTTGATATTTTTGAAGTCTTGAGTTATTTTTAGTGTCTTTGAGAGTCATTAAAAATGTCAAAATAGGTGATTTTAGGGTATCTGTTTGTTGTCATTCTATTGTCATCAAAATTGAGTCGAAAAGTTGTTAAAAAAAAAAAAGGACAAATGAGTGCATTTTCGGTGTAATCCGACACTCATTTTTAAGGAAAAATGCAAATGAAAACTGTTCCTGGCTTCGGGGGCTCCGCCCCTCGACCCCGCCCTGTATCGCGACAGGGAACGCGTATCGTCCTCGACTATACTTTCTGCTGAGTTAGCAGGGACATTCAGATGGAGGCCGGAGGCAACGGAGGAAGGAGGTTGATCAGCGACCTCTCGTCAGGCACCATCGACGAGGCCGCGGTATTGATTTGGTGGCCAAGTATTTTAGTTGTGTGTTTCATTGTTTGTAATAAGAACAGATGTCACATTCCTGTTCAGAATTGTATTTCCTTTTATAACCTCCTGATGTAAATATGTGATAGTAGAAAGATAAAAGCACAAGAAAAAGCAGCATCATGTTTTTCTTGAAGAGGATGAACAGAGGTTCATGAGCAGGGGCTCGTACCTAGGACAGAGGTCCGTTATTGTCGAACAGGGGTTCGTATTTGTTGAACAGAGGTTCAACGTACCAAGATCATGAGCATGTAGAGGCAAGTCGTAGAAGACGTGTGAATGTTTTTTCTCTACATTGTTCACATTAGGGGAGTGTATGTGTGGAAATAATAATGTTAACAATAGGGGAGTGAATGTTAGCAATATTTTAATATTGTGAACATTATTATTATTGTGCAAATAATGAGTTGGTGACAACTCGTAGAGATCTCTTAGAGAGATTCTAGGTTTGTTGAGTGATTAGTGGATCACGAGATATTCTAGGGAGTAGTTTGAGATTGAAGTTGACTCCTTAAATTAAGGAGATCAATCTTCTATATATTGTAATCTCCCTTGTCTAATAAGACATCCCGGATGAATCAATAATGATGTGTTATTTCTTATTATTTCCGGTGTTATGTGATTAGTTTTTTTTGCATGCAAACTGAACCAACTTCTAGAATATTCTATATGTTTCAACGACTCTTGAAAATACGATAATTCTTGAACTTCAAGGGGTTTTAATTCTTTGATTGGAATACAGGGGGTTGCATGGATTGTGGGTACGGAGATGTTGAATGCTGAAACACCAGTAGGGGTGAGTAAAAGGATTGGTAAGGGATATGTGGTTGATGTTGTTGTAAATGAATTCTGGATTTTATTTATCATAAATGATTTTCTTGTGCCAGTTGTTCCTTGAATTATCAATCTTAATGGAGGTAGAAGTGTTTTGTTTGTTGAATGGTGTAGTATGGTATCAAGATCTAGTTGTTGTTCTAAAGACAAAGGTAGTGTGGTAGATGGTGGTGTGGCTTGCATGTTGGTGTTATTTATGTCTACATTTTCTCTCTCAATGAATGATGAACCAATTATCTACAAATCATGCGGAATGCCATGTATGTTCCAATTATTGTGTATGTCAAAATCTCGTTTCCCCAACATTTCAAGACTGTCAAGACCCGTGTTGTTTCCCAAACAAAGTTGTGTGAAGACCTGCCATTCTTGCAATGGTTTGTGTTGAATATTGCATTCGCCTCTCGAGTCAGAACTAACATTTGTTTCATGTCCTGTGTCTGCGGTAGTGCATAAAACATGCCATGGTTTGTAGTTGTGTTTGAATATGTCCCAAGTGTCGTTGATGTCATGTGGGATTGTGCCAAATTTGGAGGCAATATTTTCTGAAAGGCTTGTATAAAAGGAGTTCTGACCAACAAAAAAGGTCATATGACGTTGAATCCTGAGTTGGGACATCCACAAATCTCGGGTGGACTTGAACAATTACTTTAGTCAACCACAGTTTCCATTTATCTCCTTTACGGTTCTTATTGTAGCTCCAATCTTGAGCAACCTGAATAAGTGGTAGGTGTTCCATGGTTGCAAGGAAAACTCTATATGCATCTAAGAAAGTGGTTGTTTCTTGTACATCAACCTCACTTTCAATGACACATCTTAAGATTTTTTTGCCAACATTTAATGATACAAACAAACGATTGCACATAACAAGTGGCAATTTTTGCAACATGTGGCATGTTTCCTGTGCACTTATGTCATGTTCAACAATGCTCTCTATGAGCATTTTTTGAATTGCAATTTGTGCTTTGGTAAATCCGCATCAGTATCTCTTGAAAATATGGATAGCATTTGGTGATAGACACCAAATCTCTTGTACTTCTCAGTGTAATTTTCAAACCATCCAACAAGAAACAAGGATCAGACAAACCATTTTCGAACCAACCAAGTCTTGGGCATCTGTCTCGATGGACTTGTTATCCAAAATTCACCCCTCAAGGTAATTTTGATAACATGCATCAAATTCTTTAGTCCCAAGCAATTATATTGATTGAAGGACAAAAATCATTTTTCCTGGGTCCCCTCGCTTCTTTTTCTAACTCTCCTGTCTAAGAGGAAAACCCAATTGCAAGTTTTTAAAAATGTGAAAATTTGTAGAAAACAAGCTTGGGCCAGGAAAATCATGAAAATGGCTAATTCCTAGTCCTCAATGAATGGGACATGAGGGACATCTCAGGCGCGAATCCGGCCGAAAGGCCGCCAGGGTAATCTGCAGAGCAAAGGGACATCCAGGACGCTGGGACACGTGGGATGCAAAAAAGGGAACCGGCTGAAAGTGGGAAAATTTGCCAAGTCTTTGTTTCACACACAGCTTGGGACAGGTTGGGACAAAAGTACGCAAAAGACGCGGATCGGCGGGTTTGGCGCACGTCAATCCATTTCGGGCGGTTCGGAGAAATTTTTCCTGCATACCCAGGACAGTTGGAACAAAAGTGCACGGAGGATACGAACCGACCGGTTCGGCCGAAACAGAGGACTTTCATACTGGGACATCCAGGCCAAAAGTACGCGGAGGATGCGAAAAGCCGAAAGAGCCGAGAGTGAATGGAATCTCGCCACGTGTCTTTGCCGCAAACAGGAACAAGGAAGCCCGAATCGGCCGAAGTAGGAGATTTTCATCTAGGACAGCTTGGGACAAAGGTATGCATGGGACGCGAGGGATGTGAAAAGCCGAAGCGGCCGAAGGCAAAGAACAAAAGTCAACGTTTGACCCGTGAAACTTCAAACGGCAATAACTTTTGACTCCGAGCTCCGATTTTCACAAAATTGGACTTTCTGGAATGAGCACGATGTCCTCTACGCCAAAAAATAGCTGCCCACACTCGAGAAATATATATTTAATTAAGATAAATATATATTTAATTAAGAGAAATATATTCGACTCTAGTCAGTTAATGCTCATTCCCGTCAAATGACAGAAAACGCCTGCTAGACCCAAAATAGCTGCCCACACTCAGAAGGCCATAACTTTTGCATTTCTCAACAAAATCACACAAAATTGGTACCGTTGGAATTGTGGCTCCGAGCCCAATGTATAGAAATCAAGAAATTCTATATTTGATCAGAAATTGGTTGAGAGTTTTTAGAAAACGTGGCTGGGTTCACAACAGTGTTTCATTTGGTGGTTGGGAGTGCAATTAAGAGGCATGGTCATCATTCTTTCTCTGCTGCAGCACATGGGACAGTATGGGGAGCCTTTTGCAAGTAATATATAATCATTTTACTCCATTTAATGCCTCTTACAGGTGGTTGAAGGACAGATTTCGGGATTTCCATTTTCCCTTCTCTTTCCCTTCTCATTTTTCTATAAATTGGAGTGTTGGGCTCATTGTAAGAAGGAGAGTTTCAGATAGCAAAGCTCTGTCAAAATTGATTTATGAAGCCAATGTGCTGCAGGCCCTTGTAGTGGACTCCTTGCATGGTGATCCAGGCCCTTATCTTGTAATAGATTGAACTGTGTATATCATGAAGCAATAAAATATCAGTTTGTGGATGTATCTTCCCCTGCTGTGTTTTCTTGCATTCTTCTTGCCCCTTTAATATTTCTACAAGAATATTGTGTCTATTATTATGTTCTTGCAGGGATTTATTATCATTGTGTATGCTTGGAATATTGTTGTGAATGCATTTTGCTAGATTATGGAGAACTGTCATCACCTCTTCTAGTGTGCACTTTGCCTCTGTATTTCACACATTTGGGGACTACTCTCACACCCTCCTTTTCTGGTGTATCACCGCTTTAGTGTAGGATTTCATTTTATGCATTCTCTCTCTCTGGTCCCTTGGAAATTTAGATTAGGATAGTTAGTTTCCCTGCATTAGAGTAGATTGTGGCAGGTAGTTTAGGAGCAAGAACTAGCTTTCTCTGGAGGTCTATCTCAAGTAGCAAGTCCCACAACTTGGAGATAGTACCCATGTTATCCAATCACACCATGAGTTCAAGTATATGCACTTGTATAAACACAGGGTGCTGTGATTCGGTGATAACAAGACTTCTTCTCAAAGTTGGCTAACTTTAAAACATAGGAATGATGGTGTTTTTGTTGTAGTTGATCGATTTTCCAAAATTGCTATAATGATTTCTTGTAAGAAAAATATTTCTACTGAAGATACTGCTAAACTCTATTTTAGTCATGTATGGATCAAAAATGGGCTTCCCATGTCTTTTGTCTCGATAGGGATAACAAGTTCTGAGCACCTTTTGGTCCACATTATGGAGACTGATGGACACAAAGTTGATGAATTCCACATCCTTCCACTCACAAAATGAAAAAAACCGAGAGGTGGCAAACAACCCGAGTGCTTACATGCTTCATATGTACCACTCCAAACACCTCTCGTATATGGGAAGATGCCCTTCCCTACATATAACATGGATACAATCGCCCCGCATAGTTCCACCAAATATAGTGCCTTTTAAGTTTGTTACGGATTTCAGCCCATGACACCCATTGATGTGTGTATTCCAAAGGTGCAGAAATAAAATACACACCTCATGGAAAAATGGAAGTAACAAAGGTGATAAGGTTTGTTGAACATATCCAACACACTTGACACTGTGTCCATGACATTTTGTAGAGAATGAACAAAAGTATAAGTAACACTATGATCAACATAGGGTTCCACATCATTTCCATGTTGGTGATAAGGTTTGGTTGTGGCTTTAGAAGGAAAGGATTGTAGGTCCACACAAGAAGATTCAACCTCTCTGGTATGGTCCTTACACTCTCACCAAGCAAGTAGGAGAAAATGATTTCAAGTTGAATCTTCCACCCTACCTTGGTTTGCACCCCATCTTCAATGTGGACCTCCTCAAGCCATATCACCCATCTCTTGATACTTCAGTCATAGTAGAATAATTGGACATATCCGAGCTCAACCCAGAAAGATTTTCCCCAGTTGAAGAAGATCAGATTGTGGACACTTTGACAAAGACCACCAGAGGACAACCTATTCAGCTCTATCGGGTGATCAAGAAAGGGAATCTCAGTCATCAAGGTGAGTGGCTCACTATGTACAAGGTGAAGAAGAAATTTCAACATCTAATGGGATCTCTTGCTGTGATGGGGACCATTGCTTCTAAAGGAGGGAGGAATGATCCAAGAAGTAATTATAGTGTAGAAAATTTCGGGGACCATAACTTCTGCACCGTAGCTCCAATTGACTCCGTTCAAAGTACAATGGAAATCTCGAACGCCAGAACATGATGAAAGGGTGCATAATTATTTCTAGAAATTTGACCCTAAAATCCATGTTTAAAGGGACCAAATTGTGATTTTTATAATGTTGTCTATAAAATAGTAAATTCTAAAAATAGTATGTTTCACAAAATTAGCACACATGTAATTATTGGAAGATGAAACTCCTCATCCCGCTAGAGATCGATGACCTTCCACATTCATTTAGGTGTCTTTCCATATTTCTAAAAATAGTATAAATGCATATGTCACCCGTAAAGGGAAAGTAGACATCTCCTTGCAAAGATAATTGATGTATTTGAAGTCTTTTAAGCAATTTACATCTCTTTTCAGAGATCGTTCATTTTCAATTCATCTAGCACAATTGTTAATTTGTTCTTTAAATATGAAACCCCTCGCAGCTGATCCAAAACCGAGGGGTTTCAGATTTAAATAACATTAAAAATTGTGCTAGTTGAATTGAAAAATAACTATCCTTAAAAAGAGATGTAAATTACTCAAAAGACTTCAAATACATCAATTATCTTTGCAAGAGATGTATAATTTCCCTTTGCGGGTTTACATATGCATTTATATACTATTTTTAGAAATACGAAAAGGAACCTAGAGGAATGTGAAAGGTCACCTCGGTCTCAAGGGAGATGAGGTGTTTCATCTTCTAAGAATTACATGTGCGCTAATTTTGTGAAACATATTATTTTTAGAAAACACTATAAAAATAACAATTTGGGCCCTTTAAACATGGATTTTAGGGGTAATTAATTTCCAAACTAAGTTCCACACCCTTTTATCACATTCTACGTGTTTCGAGCTTTTCGCTTTACTTTGAACAGAGTTAATTGGAGCTACAAAGCGCGTAAGTTATGGTGGCCGGAAGTTGCTCCACCGTAATTGTTGCTTGATCATTCATCTCTCCTTCGTAAGAAATAGTCCCCATTATAGCAAGAGGTCCCATTAGGTGTGGAAATTGCTTCTTCATCTAGTACTCGGTGAGCCACTCACCTTGATGAATGAGATTCCTTTCTTGATCACTCAATATAGCCGAATAGGTTGTCCTCTGGTGGTCTTTGTCAAAGTGTCCACAACCCGATCTTCTTCAATTCAGAAAAGATTTCTAGGTTGAGCTCATATATGTCCAAGTGTTCTCGCTATGACTCAAGTATCTAGAATTTTTAAAGTTAGTAGGCAAGTGTCGTTCGGATGCTAAGATTTATTGGTTAACCTCATCCACATAATAACATTACTATAGAGAGTTGTGAGTTCAGTGATAGTGGCCTCATCGTAAAGATGATTAATTCTAACATGGGACATGATGATTCGATAAGGAGAAGAGCTATCCTTAGCCATTAAGGTTTGTAGTGGATCATAGGGATAAAATGTTCTGATCTAGAGGTTCGCCAAAAATGATTCACTAAAATTTGATATTTTATAATGAATCTAAGAGTACAACAATGTAATAAATGAAATATATTGAAATGTAAATGCTAAATAATTTATTTGATATTTTAAATGAAATGAAATGAAAGGGGAAAGGTACTAACCTCGAAATGAACTTACCTCGTAGCGATCTGAGACTGAATAAAATGATGAAGAGGTGGAATAAAATATCACAAAGCACTTCGAAAATTGTAGCAGAGATAGATCTAGCCAAACTAGGGTGCCTGGGGAAGTTTGAGGGCACAGGGGTGCCTTGGTCCAAATCTAGGTGCCCTGGTCTACGGAACAACTCGGGAATCTGGTCCCTGTATGGTCACTAGGTCTTCACAATACTTCACCTTTGGTCAAGTGGATGTCGTAATTGCTTCGTTGATGTCATCAGTAAACTTGCAATGATGAATCACCTGTAAAACCCCACACAAAGCATCAAACCCTAAAAAAGAAAGATACATATGAAGGGGTCAGACTGTCCTTAGCAGCCACAATGGTGGACTTACAACTAAGTGCTACACTACATCTCAGACCCAATGTAATTTTGTGTGATTGTGTGTGCAATAATGTGCCTAGGATGCCCTAGTGCCAATGACATAAAGATAGCGGGAAATAGATAAATAGAATGCAAAATGGTGGATGAAATAGAATAGACTCCCTTTCCTATGCAGTGTGTGATGCATAATAGCACCCAAATGCAGTCCCTTTCTCTATGTAGATAGCTAGCCCTTAGTAGAAAATAGTCCGCCCCATAAGGTAGTATGTATGTTGTATTTATATAGGGATCTCTTGTTAAAATTTTGACACTAATGACTCAACACGCCAACTAGTACCTAGGGAGATGAGAGGGAAAACCGAAGAGACCGACCTCGAATGTCTAGATTAAAACCAAGTGTGTAGGGGACTATGGTGCCCTAGGTGCCCTAATCCCTTCGTAGGCACCCTAGTCAAAGACTAGTGACGATAATCGAGTGATTACTAACAGATAGGATCCCCTAAGACTTGACCGAAACTGTGCAAGTGAATGACAACTATGCAAAACAAAAAATGAAAAAGACAAACTAGATTGATAACGTGACAATGGGATGGGTCATTAGTGAATACTTTTCTTACGTAAGATCCATATATAAAACATCATACTTGGCGATATAATAATAGTGGTAAGTGCGTGATTTTGTGACTACATCCTCCTTCATCTCATGAAGACGACATAAACAAATAATCCTCAAGAGAATGCATTAACATGTAAACATATAAACATGAGTTGTGAGGCTTTCTAGACGTATGTACACTTAACAATTAAAAACAATCTTTTATGCCCATAAGACAATTTTAATTTTATTTTATTTTAAATATTTATATTGTTTTGGACATTTCCATTTCAAGTGACTTCCATTCTAGATTGTAATAGACTCTAGAAAGATCATGTCTTTATTTCCCTTTTAAAATTACCATTTAAGTTGATTTCTCTTCTAGTTGGCCACTCTTGACCCCATGAGCACATTAATATTTATAATTTAAAATCAACTCGTAATTGCGCTAATACAAAGCTAGATATTTGTGTGTCATGGGGTGGCTTATGAACTAAATAAAATTTTGGTTAAGATATGAATTTTGGTAAATGGGTGTGGTAGAGTATCAATATTACTTTGAATGTGAAGTATGTCATCACCTAATTATTCATAATTGCAGTGTGCTCAATGAGATGCCAATTTTTGACTTTTTTGTTTATGCCTCTCTATAACATGTTTTGCTTAAAATTTTGTACACATTTAGAGGATGGTGGAAAACATTGTAGCTTTAAACATACCAAATGCATTTCCATATAGTCCTCCAAGACTGTAAACAATGTTATGTTTTACATATTGTACAATCACAATATTCTAGGGACCCACATTTAGTTGAGACATCTAGTCAAATAATTCATTTAATTTGAATATGCTTTCCCATTTTACTTATATGTAAAAGGAATCAACACAATTATCTGTTGCACTATTATCTTATGTATTAGAAGATTTTCATGTCAGTAGTAATATAAAAGGGGTGACAATTCAAAAAATTACCGTCTATGTGTAATATAATGAAACCAAACCAACAAGTATTTTAAATAACTGCATTAGGGACTCAAGCTCACACATATACACAAGCACGAGATCACCATAATATTATGGTAACATAGTGTCATGGCACATTGAGAGGCAAGGGTAAAACTTGTAGTAAAGAAACAACACGTATAGGGTTAAACTTAATACATTGATAACACAAGCTTATGACAATGATGGGAAAATGTCCAAATACAATTTTCAAACAAAATGAGTAGTCATCTATTAATGAATCAATGAGATCATGCCTAAGGGGTTTGATTTTGACCTACATGTGTATGCCTTAATATCATTGATAAAAATCTAAAATAATTATTTATAATGTCAAGTTAATCCAACAAAAAATTGATATTTCAAAAACATGTAGAAGAAATCCACAAGAAAATGTTAGTTGGGTGACTATGTAAGTTGGGTCTTAGGACTTTGTAACAAAATATAACCCAATGACAATTAGAAAATAAATAAACATAAATTTTATTATTAAATTCTACTCAAAAGCAAGATTTTTCAAGAACCAAACAGAAAAAACCCCATAAATACAATAAAATGTCAGAAGTGTTATAAACAACCACTAAAAAAATGAAGAGAAATCCATGGGCTTTATTAAACTTCTCAGATTTATGAGATGCTCTATTTCTTGAAAATTGGGGAAGTCCAATGAAAATTTGTCTTCTTACATATCCCTAGACACACAAGAGGAAGAGGATATACGACCTCGCTCAACTATCTATAAGCTTCGTGGTAGTGGAAAATAATAATTCATATGCCTAATTCAAAGCACCAAGAAGGGAATATTGAAACCATTTTCCAGATCTCGATACTAATATTTCATGTGTCCAATGCAGAAAATGACAACCTAATCCATAAGGAAAATAAAAATCATTGAAAGAGCTTTTCACTACAAATCTATGCAGTTTTGGATGGGAAAAGATAAAATACCATATCGAGGGTGGTAGTGATTCTATACAAAAATGAATGTATAAAATCATAAACTACAACATTAAGATTTTTGTTTACCTTGAAAAAATCAACAAATCTACTCGACTTCTTGCACTTTCCTCGAAAGATAATTTTCTACTAATTATTAAAATTCAAACAAGAAACAAGAAACAACTCTAAAATGAAAGAAGAAAATCAAAGAAAAATAAAGAATATGCCCTCATCATCATAGCCCTCAAGAATAGATGGGTAAAATTAAAGAAACGTTGAATTCACAATTTAATTATGTCATGGCAAAGCGGGGCCACCATTAAAAGGACTCAATCCAAAAAGAAAGAACTTGATCTATTTGTAATTAACCCTAAAATACATTGTCAAGATTTCCCAATAGAGCCTAGACAATGATGTCCCACAACTCAAAATAAGCAATGCATTACAAAAAAGCTATAAACAAAATGCAATCAACATATTCATTTATAACGACATCCTAATAAGAAAAACACCTTTATACATAGCCACTATTGATTCAAACCACCTTTGTGCTAACCCACTTACCTTCATTGTTGGCAAGGAACACCACAAAAGTAACCACTTCACATACCCTATGCGTTCAAGGACCCTTTTTTGTAATGAATTCAATCAACGCATCATTCTTAAATTCAAAGAACATATAGGTAAGTACCACACAACTGACTATAATCTTGGTTCCCATGAAAACTCTCATCAATATTTACGTATGCTACATACCCAGGCCTCAAAGACCCTGTTGTCATTGATGAGTGTGTTCATGGCTTCCTGGAGCAGAGGAATGCCTCTTTGCATTTCAAATTGAAGGTCTGCTCATACAATTCTTTGAGGATGTTTGGAAACGGTGCGGATTTTGGTGTGGACACTCCCTCGGTGTTTACAAGTATGTCAACACCTCCAAAGGCTTTTTCCACCCTATCATAGAGCTTGCTCGCTTGGGAAGCCTTGGAAATATCAACCTGTTTGGTTCCTCTGAGAGCAAGTTAAAAGAAATTTCTCTGTCAACCCTTAAGGAGGTACCACAAACAATGACCACAAACCCTTCCAAATTATGCTTATCAACTATTTTGGGGGAAATTAATATTAGCACACTTAACCCTAAATGGAGAATTATAAAGACTAGGAAATCACTATTTGTCCATGATACAACAAAACATTGACCAGACCAGAGCCAATATCTGTACCCATGGTTTGTCATTCTAGTGAGTGTTGCCATTTGAAATTTTGATGAACTTAAAATGATACCCATAACACAAGTGGAAACAAAACCTTTTCAGTATAATGGGTTGATAATGAGTGTTGAGTTTGACTCCTTTTCACCGATTGTATGAGGTTGTGCAAATATTACGAACTTGGGCCAACATCCACATGAACCCGTGAAACATGAAAATGAAAGCGTGGAGTAGTTGTTGATAAGAAAATGAAAGTGTCCATCGAAGGCCAAAATTAAAAATATTAGCTTGCTCGCCACACGCGTAAACCGCATACACAAACCCAGGTGTGGCCAGGAAAATATCCACGCCAAGGAACGTCTCCTGCAGTTTACGTTTTAGGTTTAGGCATTAAGATTTCAGTGTTGAACAGACAAGATGACGCCGAACGTCAATGAAATCAATCGTTGGATCATTGGTGTGTGTTAGATGCATTCCACATCAAATATGCATTTCCCAACAAACGACCTAGATTAAATCGGTCAACGTCTATGTAACAAAAGAGAACTTATCGTTAACTGCATTGTATACATTGTCGAATCAGTCGAATTAGTCTCACTTAGAACACGCCTACCGGCTTAACTAAATAGATCAACTCGAGTTATGACTCTTCTTCCCCATGACCGCCTAGCTATTCATAAACTAGCAATTGCACATGAGTTGCAATCAACGCCGGTGAGGTTAGATTGTAAATTTATTATGGAGGGAATTGAGTGTGACAATGTATTTGATATTTACTTCTGCATTCATGTTGTTTCACCAAATTAATTAATTCCAAACACTCTTCAGCAAAAAGCATTGCTTTAGCAAATAGATATGCAAGACAACTCACACTATTTCACCAAATATATTAATTGTGAATACTGTTACAACTATAAATATCCAAAATCCGGCAAACAACAAATATCTAAAATTTGACAACCTGTAAACATTGGATCCGCCAGAATTTGACACTTTCCAGCGAGAACATCTTCAAAGGAGAACACCTACGACAAATTATGTAGTGTCAAGGAAATTTCATACATAGGTAGGCCAGAGCTATCAATGCCGTAGGTAGCCCTGCAAAGTGAAAGAGAAACGACGAATTCTTATCACTTTCAAACATAAAGCGAATAGATGAAATGTGTGGTCTTCATCTCCTCGAAAGTTGAACACTAGATATTTGAAAATATTATAGTTTCATTCATGGAAATTACCTACTGATCCACCTTCCATACAATGTGAACCAGGTTAGGCTACTTGGGGAAGATTGGCCTCTTCAGATAGTTACAGTCGCTACCTGTGAAAAGTGGGCTCCCCCATTACGCGTTTCCATTCATTATTTCCATGAGCTTCGTGGGAAGATACCAAGAAAAATCTTGGTTAAACTTAAAAGAACTGTGTCCATCCTCCCCTTCTCTGTACCCTCATTATAAATGAGGGCACTCCACATCTCTTCCTTCCATTCCCTATCTCTGTTTGAATCTTCAATTGCTGAATCTCCTGCTCTCCTTTTTCAATTTCCTATACTCACTGTTATTACTATTTAATATGGCTTCTACACAATCACCTGCTTCATCCATTTCTGAAAGCATCGATAAAATTCTCAATACAGACAAGGACGCGCCGGACTTCGATCTTCAACAATTGGTCGACACCGTTGACAGTCTTCTGCTCCATTGTAACACTAAGCGGGTATTAAGCCCATCGATTTTTCATTTTGTTTGGATTTTCGATAAAAAAATTATAATACGAGAATTAACAAGATATCTGATGCAGGGGAAAAAGAGTTCTACATCTGCTGAGAAGTTGGCCTCTGCATCTGGTGTGGCCGCTACTTTCTCAGAAGGCGTGTCAAATAATGTCAAAATAATTGCCACGCAGGTGCGTTCTCAAAATATGATTTATATCACTACCCTTAAGTTGTAAATATTGTTCCTTTAACATCTGAAGTAATTTTGTGGAAGGAAAGTGAAAAATATCGTATATGAGCTTAGATAAATGTTTTTCCCTAACCTCTCTGCTATTTTGTGCGGAATCTTGTGAGGGTATTAATTAATTAAAACGGTTTATTTATTTGTATGGCCAGTTCATGTCCTCTCTGAATTATTGCAAATTCTCACTTCTCAATTTTCTGTGTCATGTTGCGCAGATATCAGAATACTCTGGAGATAAACAGTCCACAGCTATATCAGTGTTAAATGCAGTTGGTAATGTTCATTGGCTGGGCCTGGGTTTCCTGCTGGTGGCTGCAGTTCTGGAGAGGTTCGACACTATTAACAAAAATAAGGAGGAGTGCTTGAAGCTTCTTAAATCTATGAATAAGTTAGCTAAAGTAATCCTGCAGCTCAGGGGATTTCCTCGCTCAAAGGTTAAGTTGCAGACGGAAATCAAGGAATCTATTGGTTTAATAGTGGATGGAGCCATCTTATGTTGTGCACAAAAGAAGAGTAAGGGATTTAAAAAGTAAGGAATGCTTTTTTAATTGAATTTTTTCCCCTTTTGTTTTTGCCGACTCCTTTTCACACTCATCGTTTCTTTCCATTACATTCAGAGTGTTAAGGTTTCACTTCTAAATTCAACTCATAAAATCATATAGAAAGTAGTCCGTTTGCACAAATATTGACTTCACTACTACAAGGGGGTGTTTTGAGACAATAATAGAGACAATACTTGACCAAATTGTCTCAAATAGAGACAATAAAAAAGTTGTATATTGTCTCTATTATTGTCTCAAAGCGGTGTCTCTAATATTGTCTCTAATTATTGTCTCTCTAGAGACAATATAGGTTGATACATATTTTGTCTCTTGAGAGACAATATAATTTTTGTCTCTCTAGAGACAATATCATTATTGTCTCGCTAGAGACAATACAAAATACTAATTTTGTCTCTCTAGAGACGATACTAATTTCAATTTTTATTGTCTCTCTAGAGACTATATGAATTTAAAGAATGAAAAATCTGAATTTCAAGAATAAATAATAACCAAATATCATATAATGCAATCGACGGCTACATATCATCTATGATGTCAGAGTAGACTGGGAAGGAATATTATAAATTAAAAACAATTTGATTTGAAATTTGTGCCCAACAAGTGGGTCCACAAACATTTTATTAATATCAAATAAGATAAAATACAAAAGGGTGTCTAAATACTGTTAACCCTTTAAATACAATGATAAAATGCAAAGGGTGCCTAAATGCCGTTAACCCTTTGCATACAATATGAACACCTATCCACCCCCAACTTCAAGCGATCTATCTGCTTCCCTGGTGCTACTTTGAGGTTTTTTTTCTTAACTTTAATTTTGAGTCAGTGTCTCTCAGTCGGCAGTTGTCGTTTCATGTTCTTCGCTTTGATTGTCTCAACTTTGATACAATTCTCTACTATCAATAGCACCAAGCAACTCATCTTTAGTCTGCATGAAAACAAAGATTATAATGACTTGTTGCGTTTATCAACTGTCACTTGAAAATTTATAACAGACAAACATCTCATTAAAATATTGAGGTTGAATTAAACATATAACAAGAAACCATCAACCTGTCATAAAAAAGGCCATCTTTAATAACAAGGCATGCCCATGCTGAGCCTTTGCATAATGTGACGAGTAACTTGAAAATACAATACATAATAACATTGCTCTTATACTCAAAGTTATTTTGATGATACAAGCTCACATAATAAAGAGTATAGTCACCTCCAAGCATAACTTGACCACGAGCTTTTGTAGGCCAGGATGAGAAAAGTTTGTATTGAAGTAAACAATCTGGAGAGCTTGAAAACTTCAGCGAAAAGGTATAAAGAGGGTAAAACAATTTGCAGCCAACCTTCAGAGAAGCCCCTCCGACTAGAAATCCATCAACATTAAGATGTGCTGCCAACTCAACACAATTTCCAGCATTTACTAAACCTGCAATATGCAAAACAAGTAATGGTGTATTTATTCCAGTCAAACAAGAAGTTGACTGGCACATATTAAAGTGATTATGCACGGCGTGAGTAAGAACATGTTATCCTACATGAACATAGACAATTTATCCACTCTTTACAATGACCTTAAAATTTCAGCAATATTCAAGTTTCCTCCTCCATCGTTGACCCAAAAGAAGATGGCAGTGATGATAAGAATAAAAAATCATTCAAATTGTAAGGAGAGAAATATTGAGAGAAGCTAGTTACTGCCATAGATAATTCAGATTGACTCTGCTACTTCAAGACTGACATTTACTTTAAGCCAATTCCATAACATACATTATTAACATGTCCTTAAGGAAACTCTTGTTCAACTATTGCAGCAGTGCAGACTATGCAGACTTGTTTGAACATGTTATTGTAAGACGAATATGGATGACATTAAAAACGGTTTTGCATATTGGTCACTGTTCTATAGATGTTTTTTTGTCATCACCCCAAAAGGTCTAAAATAGTACATATGGAGTACATAATTAATTGGTATTTTCCTCAATCAATTCAATTCTCCAAGGTGGTGTGTTAAGATAATAAATCCTAAATGTTAAATGCTATATGCCTCAAAAAAGTTTGTATATCTAAAATCGTCAATAGTTATTAACACATTCAGTTTCTATTTGTTTATCAAATAAATAGTGAAATAGATTTGGATGGTCATGAACTATAAGGTGTAACTTACAGTAAAGACTAAACAATAATTCCACTAAACTTAATATATGGTACATACCGAATAACACTCAAAAGTCGAATCAACTTACGCAACACGAAGATCCCAAGTGTGAATCCATTCCAACCCTTTAGCAATCTCAGCATCACCGCCACTTAAAGATTTTGCTATAAATGATGGATGGAGAGCTATCAATATGCGAGATGCTGAAAAAAGAGACGATCTTCTAACATATGCTTCTGGGTGATTAGATATCTCCCTGCACATAGAAAAAACCAATTAACATATAATTCATAACAAAGAAAATCTACAATCACAGAATTTATAGTAGCCAAAGCAAAATATTCCTTACCGAGAATGCAAGACACTCTGGATACGGATACGGGTACGGGTACGGGTACGGTGACGCCGATACGGCAAATTTTTAAAAATCTTGGGTACAATGACGCTTTTGGGTAATATATATATATATATATATATATATATATATATATATATATATATATATATGTATGTATTTAAAGAAGCATTTGCATACTTATTGAAATTTAATTCTCATACATTGCATGCAGCATACTTATTGAAATTTTAATTTAATACTCGTGAGTCATAGAGTTATACAACTTAAAATCATTCATAGAGCTTTATATTTAGTTTGACTTTCAGGAGAATATCCTGGACTTGACTGTGTATTTGTGCTGAACACTTGACCAAAGCAATGTTATTCAACTCTTCATACATCATGGAAGGAGCAGAAAAGGCAATTGGGAGTTCATAAGAGTAAGGGGATGAAATCCATAACTACAAAAGTTGAGTGACAAGTGGTGCCTTGTTATAGATGTGTTGGATGGTGCAGAGATATTCGTCCCACCTGCATGCTAGACTGATGATATATGCACAAGGCACATACAAGGGGTCGCAACAATTCCAATCTGATTTTAAACCTGTGGATTCCCACATTTTGTATCAGAGCGGGTTGGTTTGGGAGAGCCGGAATAATATAGAAGGAAAATCACCAATGCATTCCCTGTGCAAACTTCACGCGGCACATAGTTTTTCAATGGGCTATCCAAGAGGTTTCTATTTTTTAAAGAAGTTTCTGCGCATTAAATCTTTTTATTGCTGTTTTTAAAAGAAAATGAAAGGCATGAGCATCTGAAGAAGAGCAGAAACAATGTGCAGAAAACAGAGTTGACGTTAGAAGTCAACAAGAGGTGCTTGAAAAAAATACAGTAGTTTTAATTATTGTTGCAAAAGCATAGACCGCAGATCTGAAGTGCCCATGTAATTAGAAATCTAGCATACAGCTGCCTCAGATCTGTACAGAAAAACAACAAAAGTGTGACCAGTGTGGAAGCATGATGGTCTACAAAAGGCATTTAAAAACATCAATTACTTATGTGGAAGGCATTTTTGCAAGAGCAACGGAGCAGACAAGAAAAAGGTGTTGCAGTTTGCAATAAATAATTTAAAGAAAAAGCCCATTAGAAAGTCATCTTGCTTCATAACTGCAGAGGCATGTGAAAGGGCGCCCAGGTAATATAGAGAGAGGAAGGATGAATACTTGACTCTGCAAAACAGCAAAGAAGCTGACAAACTTAAAGATCTGATGCGACAAGAGAAGTACAAGGGCAAACCCTACTATAGTTGCGTTTCATAAGAAAAATGGCTAACCCAAATTTTATATGGTATTTTGCTTTTATGATAATTTCTGTCTATGACCAATGGTTGATGACACCTTCACTTGACATGTAACAAATGCTGACCGACATCGGAACTTCGATGAGGCTGATTAGAAAGCCAAATTGATCATAATGTTGAGTGTATCGGATGAGGTCCAACCTCATATCCGAATTTGTACAAATGCCTAGAGATAACTTTAGAAAGTCTTAAAATTAAAAAAAAATGCTTTTTTTTTATAGTTTTTATGAAAATCGCGTTAAAAACGCATGTAAAAAAAAAGCAGCGGGTGCACGTCGAGAAACGTACCCGCGGTGGACAGTGCAGCACGGCTCCGGTGGTTTTCCGCACTCCGCCGGCACTCCGTCCCTCGCGGGTATGTTTCCGATCAGACCAGGCCAGCTGACTGCACTGCACGTTTCCAGTGCTGGGTACGGAGTGCCCTAGGGCGTTTCTAGACAGTCTAGCGAGAATGCAACATATCTATTAGAGCATATAACAATTACAAATTTGGAAGGAAGAAGAAAAATATTAATGCAAGAGACGTAAGACATGGTAATTTTCCAATTACAATTACAATTATTACTGCAAGTTTAGAAAAGAAATAATAACACACCAATACCATGTACTTTGTTGAACTGAGAAGAGTGGTTTCAGATGGTAGATATTGGAAGGTGTGCACAGTAGAATGAAGCATTGAATCTTTTTTGATACTTGTATTAACAAAAGAGGGGCTCAATTTATGTTGTACCAGATCTACGCGTGTATTGAAATCCACATAGAAGAGATCTTTCAAAATACACGTTGCAAACCCACTTAAAAGAAAACCACTTCACAACAGCAGATGGCACATGCATGCACGTGTTTTCATGGCAATAGATAACAACTAAAAGAACTGCATGCAAGCGAAGAGGAGCCAATGAGCTTCTACAATAGTGAAGGGATTTGATTGCTGGATGTTGAGGTTAGACTATGCAGATACACAAATGTATGCATATAATTATAGTCAAGTGACATCTGCATCAACAATATAGGTATAGTGCAAATCTATCGCCCATCAAAGTAATCAACAACGAATTCTTGCCTATCAAATCATAGTGGTAAGAGCTCCACATAATGACTGTATACCACAGATCAATGCAAAAACTATACCATCACAGCAAGAACAATACAAATATGAACATACAAGGAAATGACATACAGGTTAATGGCAGATATGGATGCCAAAACTGTCGATGTGCAGGATTATGATTTTCAAATTCCAAGCTTTAAAACTATTGTCTACTAGACCGACACAGTTCTGTCGTGGATAGAGCTGCATTCAAATGGATATAGATGTGAGGCAAGACGTCTTCCTGGTATGGCTCGGCTGTGTTAAAACCAAATGACTTGCGTGTACAGGAATATTAAACGAATCACTGCCCCTCCACAATAATTTCAAACTTGGGAATGTGCAAGAATGTATCCTGAAAATTCCCCTAACATCCATGGTTGATGATCCTGCATAACTAGTAAGGAAGTTGGTAATGTGTGTCTGTCTGTACTACTAAAAATGTGGACAAAGAGGCTAGATAATCCTCTACTCAAAAGAACAACAGACCCACATGATCTAATGTGAGAAAAAGAGGATGTATATGCCTCAGTAGTTGCTCGCGGCGAGGGGCGCAATTTCTCTAATCTATCACCATTTGTGTGAGTAATTGTAGCTGGAATAGGTTGAAAGGAGGAGCTAATTAACCTAGTAGTCACCGAAATCCCTTACAACACTGAGTGTCTAAAAGTGAAGCAAATTACTTCCCAAATGTAAAAAGTTAGAGCACCTTGCTGGGAAAGCCAAAAAGGTAAATTTTGCTACACTGATATAGGAAAATCACTTTAGAACATAATAGCTGACATGCACAACATATACATTATTCACATAGTGTGTGCATATATACATATAATTTTGGTTTTGTATTTTTGAATGTATTCATACTACTTAAACAAGAAAACGTGGACTTATCAAGACTAATAAAAATGTTGATTACGACGTAGTTAAAACAGAGATTAATAATCAAGACTTATTCTCAGAAATCTCAGAAACTAAACATAACTTATTGTGCACAAAAATCTCAAATGATAGAATGCTTCCTCCATATTGTATTTATCATAATTCTAAAAATAGTTACAAGATCACAGTCTTTGACACAATTTATAAATTCAATATGAAAAGAACTGACAAATAAGAAAGTAATCATCGAGTCTTATTTCCGGATAAGTAAACATAACTTAATGTGCAAGAAAAACAAGATGGAAGGTTAAAAAATTTGATACCCAGGGGAGCTCATTAGGAGACCTATTAATAACAGACTTTGGAGTACGCAGCGAATTTGGAGTCACTATTAAAATGACTCTTGTTATACTATTCCTATTTGTGCTTGTTTTTAATCCTATAGATGGCTGGAATGCGCTTGCAAGTAGGGACCATAACTATTACAGAGGCTTTGGTTCAAGGACCAAAAATTATTCTTAATGACTTCAAGAGACTGTGTAGTTTTGAGCGAAGTGAGCAAGAGGATACGCTTCTCTCTGTTCTCAACGCTGCTGTCAGCAATCTCACAATATTTAACAATCTCTCATGTTTAGGTGAGCCTCTCCGATATGCGGCTTGTGAAAATAAAACTATGAAAAGGAGTTTTAATACTCACAACCTATCTGTATGCAGTGACGTGTTGAAGCAAAGCAGGAAGCGAGATCCAAAGCCCTTGTTGCCTCCTCGACGTCCAACAACAAATTGTTGCTCAAATAGAATGAACCAATTGATCCAGTCTTCGCCCCTGAAGCAGAACCCCACAAGAAGAAATAACGAATTATTTTCATCATGTCACAATTAATAATTTAGAATAACTGCAACAAGATGCTTGAAAACTACGTTATGTTATCATTATGTATAACATTCAGTTTGGCCAATTTAACCTACTTAGCAATATCTTGGCGTTAAATACATTTGATACCTGATAGAAAAGTACAAAATAATAAAAATCAATTTTGGCTCAACTTTTTCAATTTTAGTACATTCATTTTTATTTTGAGTTTCAAATTTTATTCTCAGCTAAAACCTCTAAAGGGTGCACCAAAAAATATGAAATCAACAGAAATTAGAAACATTCTAAAAATTATAGAAATTTACAGACATTTTCATGCTCTTGACGTTTTACTACTAGACTTAGATTGTTAGAGCTTCAAGAAATGGAATACAGAATATTCTGTGTAGATTCAAGAACTGGAAGAAAGAACCCCAATAAAGCCATAGCATACAGAATATCCTATGGGTATATGGTCAAACACACTAGACATACAATTACAAAATCATTACTCTGACATGAGAAAGTAAACATACACTCAGAACATCCCTCCTTGTTTGTACAGCTATCTAAACTAACACCACTTTGTCTCTCCAAGTTGGATTCTCTTCTAGGAACTTCTCAAATGCCAGAATCTTCTGAGGAATTCCTTTGATGATATCCAGTCGATCAACACATAGCATGACCTGCTCTTTAATAGAAAAGTGAATCTATATGATCTCCATGTGCAGTGACAAGAGAAAGTGATTTGCATGATCATCTAGGCCATTCAGTATACGATCAGGCCGATGCTTCATAGAGGAATCGAAGGCTGTCAAATACTCATTGCAAAGCATATCATAAATCGGCTCCTCGGATTGTATTATCTTTCTTTCCTCCTAACATCGTTTGCATTTACAGTCACAGCCAAAGTCGAAGGCCTTGCAAGATACCTCTCGTAAACTGTAAGGGACCAAAACAGAAAAATAAGGGATGCTGATTTCCTGCCCTTTCTCAATGGGTTTGGCTGCATGAATCCTCGTGATTTCTCCGGCATTTATTCTTGTTGCGTTTGGCGCGCATGAATGGTTTACAAAGGAAACAAGCAGCCATACTCCATAAAACAGCCTGGTTGCAGAATTCGAAACAGGGTTAAAAATGACTGATTTCTTTCCATTTTCTTGAATTGCAGCTGGAAAAGAGTCGCCCATATGAAAATAGCTTTCACCAAATCTACGATAAGTGGAAGTGAATACTTTCTTCTCGTCTTCATTTAAATGTTTAAGCCCGCAGGAACATTCAAGGAAACAGAATGCGTCCTGATATCTTCCCACAGATAACAGTGACTGAATCTTGGCTTGAAATTTACCTGAGTGGTAAGCATCGAGCTTACAGCATGACTCTGCATCTGATAGCGCTTCGGCATATTTATGAACATACATTCTTGACACCCATCTCATTCCATACATGTTATAAACATACACTTCATCCACAGTCGTTCCTAATTTGGAGTGGAATACTTCATATTTTGTCGACGTTTCAAGAGACAACCAATCAAGAACAACCAATCAGAGACAACTACAATACCATGAACTCATGTTTGTCCTCAGCTTCTACAACTACAGAGGCCAATTGTCCGTACTTAATACCATATATTCAAAATCTGATCTTGATTACCAAAGAAAACCCTTTCCTGAATCAAGAAACCAACGATGGTCTGCTATAACAAGACATGATTGAGTATCAAGAGCAACCAATCAGAGGCAATTACAGTACCCATTAGTTCCTTCCTTGCCCTCGTCTCCTACACCTAAGAAGGCCAGTTGCACATACTTTATATCATCCATTTAATCTGGTCCTGATTACCAAATAAAACCATTGGTGAATCAAGCAACCGTGGATAAGCAATATCAAAACAAGATTGAGCTTCACAAAAGGTTATGGATGAAATGCACAGATAATATTTCATTGATTCCAATCACATACACGCCCTAACACGTCCAGTTAAATGCAAAAGAGCAAGGAAGAAAAGAGTGGACTAAAAACGGCATCTGATAACAGCTTTGCAGCTAAACTAGGAATGTGCAAAGCTCAACAACAAGTTTTGATTATTAAATGTAGTGTACATGGCGACTCTAATTTCTCTGCAGAGATAATGAGCTCCTTGAAATTTCCCTAACATACGTACCATCAACTTGGGGCATTTCATTTTCACTCCAAACGCGTACATATAATAGAACTTACTTTCATCCAACAAAAGCAATCGTGTGGGAAATAAGTACTTGTTTCTTAAAAAATTTACACAGATATCAAGAAGCAGCAAATCTCAGAAGACTGGCACAGAAAACCCAGTCGTCTGTGTATTTAAAACTGTGCAAAATAATTTAATTGTCCCAACAGCTTTCACGAATAAGTCCTTCAGGTGCCTTTCCAGCAAGATATAATTAAGATTTACAAGGCACTCAAGCGTCTTGCATGGATACTCCGCATGTCTATATTATTTTCAATACTGCAGACAACCAAAAATATTGAATCACAAAAGCATCCAGATTTGTGAGTAAAAAGCAATCTCGAATTTCTCTATTCCTTTCCACAAAAGAGCTTACCTGTATAGGAAATCACCAGTTGTGGATGTCCTTCCAGAAATCCAGTCGGGGACTAATTCTTGAAGGAGCTGCAACTGCTCCTCAACTTCACCTAGAAAAGAAAAAAATGCATGAAATGAGACAAAGCGTACTGCTTCCCTGACAGCTGAGCTCAAGTTCTGTTCTTTGAATGGTTGATGGAAACATCTTATAACCTTTAACAAGAAAACAGAGGATTCCTTCTGACATAGAAAGCTGATAACAAGTTACATGACCAACATCACTGCATACTTCTTGCCATGAAAATGGCTATGTTTGGCCCAAGGATAAATAACGGCATCAATATAGCCAGCTAGCCATAAGAGTAAGAGAAAAACTGTAAGCATGTACTCCATCTTATATTATATTATTAGACTCTTATAGTAATTTTAAGTGTGTTAGTAGTATCCAGTCCAATAATGGTCTGATCTTGGAATTTGAAATCCCGTATCTTTATTTACAACTTAATTATAATGATAACAAGGGTACTTTTCCTTGCTAATATTTATAATGAGAGTCTTGGCAATGAATAAGGACCGGTTTGCTCAACTGGATGTCACATTTTGCTTCTAAAGCTCTACCTAAGGAAGAGGTGATGAGAATATGAAGTTTAAATGGCAGCAATTCTTGTTGTTATGTCTTACATTTGTGTTTTTATGCAAGTGGGCAGTTGTAGAAAATATTCAGTACAAAGATCCATCGCTACACCTAAGTGTTTGTTTATATTTGGTATTTGCCAAGTCTGACTCAAAGAAAAGTTTAGACTATGATACATATTCAAAGATCAGAGGCTTGTAGAAATTTTATGAAATAATACAAAATTGGTAATCATCAAATGAATGAAGTTGAGCTTAAACCTTATATTTGTTTTGTTGTTTTTTAGTTTTTGGGTCTCAGGTCATTTTATCATTGTTTCAAATTTTAGCACCTTCAAAGTAGATCTTGAAAATTTACTGCGATAATGGTCATGAGGTTGAAACCCAAGTGTACAAGAATTGAACAATATATATCGCAAGTGGAAAATAATCCCCTTGTGGGATTCCACAAGGAGGGCCTCTTACGCCAAATTGGTGTCTTGCTTGGTGGTGACCTAAAAAAGCTACATTTACCTCTTACCTTTATATTCCTGACTGATCATAGCTTCAAGAGGCCTTTATGTATAGTTTTTTGTTAGGAAATTGTCAGCAAAACAAGTCCTTTAAGGCCTACATGAATAACTAACTATACATCCCTTACGCTTGAATGTCAGAGCTTGAGGGGTAATTACTATTACAGACTGCGTTAGTCTGATAATAGAGTTGTATAATATTTTGCACTAAATGTGGTCCACGGAGTGTACTTCATGGAAAAGGAAGCAAGACTGCACCTCAGATAACTCCAGAACAACGGACTGATATAGTAAATGATTTTCAGAAAGGTGCCATGTCATTTTTCAGATCACACCAAAAAATGACATATGTGTAGACTTCCAGTGTATGACCATAACAATGTTAATGGTGCTACAATTTTTCTCTACAATATTGGCCTTGGAGCAACAAGGAGAAGGACTAGTACACCGCCACCTCTTTTACATTTCTTCAATGTTGATGGTACCCTATGCAATGTAAACATGCCCTTCCCAAGGTTTTATTGCAGAATTGTGACAAGTGGTAGATTTTTTTATTGTAATTGTTTCAATTTCTGATTTCTTGATTATCTGCTTCCTTTAAGAGAACAATAATGCATTTAATTCCCCTGTTCTAAGAAGCGACACGATTCCAAGTTGATACATTCTATATTAACCTTTGAAAAAGGTTTTCGCCGCCTAGAACTTATAACATCCCCAACTAACATAATTTGTAGGACCTATCAAACTGTGTTTGCTTGTTTAGAAGATTATTCCTTTTGGTCTACCAAGGATCCCTTAAACCCCTATAGATGGCCCTTACATTTTTATTTTGGTCTTGCAGAAATCCTGAGCTGGTAATAGGAATGGTGCTGCTACACCATTGCAAGGTCGATCTACTAGCATTCCATATGCATTTGCTCCATGTGTTGTACAACTATGGAAGATTCGGGATTGTATATACTTCAAATCAATGTTTTAAAAATCGGAACCTAACTCACAACCAGCCAAGGGTTGGACTGGAACTGAACCGGAATCGAACTGGAACTGGACCAGTTTAAAACTTATGAACAGTTTACTAAAAAATACATAAAATATTTACAATTTTAATGAAAACAAGAAATTTTAAAAATGCCAAACCATCATTACAGACAATATAGAGACAATATGCAAAGTTTTCTCGTGCATATCCCATGTAAGGGTAAATATAGCAAAACGGCACCGAGTGCACTACATGTCCGAAACAAAATACATAAACAATGAGGCTTTGAATGGCCTATATAGTCCAAATAATAATATGCTACAAGCTACTGCATGTTTGATATCAATCATCAAACTCAACACCGCTGCTAAGAACAGGACCCTCATCCTCATCAATGTCATCATGTTCCTTTGGCTCGACTCCTCAGGGACATTTGCAGTAGTTGTAGTAGCAAGGCTAGTGTTTGCCATGTCTGGTGCTACTAGTGGTTCATCATCCAAAGCCATCCACCCCAAGTCATCGAGATCAAACTCTACTAGGTGACTCTCCTCTACCCATTTTGAGGTTGGATCAATATCATCCAAGACAATGGGATCTGTATTAGGTATCCTATTTAGTAATTGGTTGTGCCTTAGCCGGAGGTTGTATTGCACGAAGACGAGATCATTTAACCGTTGTTGTTCCAAACGGGTCTATATAACATCATTTTAGGGTTAGGGTTGGAAAAAGGTAACTTAAAAGCTAAAATTGGAAAAAAAAAAATGTTTTAAGGCAAAACCTGCCCCTCAACTAGTTCAGACCAGTTCAGTATGGAACCGGCCGGTTTGAACGGTTCAGTACAGAACTGGACAGTTCACTACTGAATCAACCGGTTCCGTGCATAACCGATCATTGGTTCAGTTTTTCTAATGGTTTGCAATTTTTAAATGAACCGGTTTAACTGAACCAGAACCAGAACGATTTTCAAAACACTGCTTCAAATAGGTAGCATTCTAGTTTACGTAACTTGTTCTGGTCTGTGGCTGTGAAAGGGTCTGCAGAAATCCTCAGTTTGGAAGGATCTGCAGAGATCCTTGACGGCAGTGATGCTATTAATGGAGCTACAGTGAGGATCCAGAAGCTGTGAAATATATGACAGATATTATCTTTGGTCTGGAGGGTCAACCTCCTGAGAACCATACAAAGTGGTTTCCTTTGTAGCAATCTAGCAGAACAGTAAGAATCTCTCAATGTTCTAAATCACTCGACTGCTTCAAATGGCAAATAAACCTTCTGTTTAATTCATTGGATATAACATTTAGTGTTTCAATCAGAATTTGCAGTTCTCAGATTAATCACTTATGCTGCACTCTTTCTATACATTAGTGCTTATGCTATACAATGCATACATCATCAGGACAAACAAAACAGCTTGTGCTACACACTTTGTGGGTGATACGGCACAGGGTACAATCAATGACATAGATGAAAACAACAGCGTCATCAAATAAAAAGGCTTAGTTGGCATCCACATGACTCCCTTTTTCATGTCATTTTCAAAAGGGTCTCCACTCATGGTTTCATATTCCACCTGGAATGGAAAGAAGATGAATGCTAACCATTTTCCTGTTACTTGTGTTCTCAAGAATCAACTTCACTTCAAGGTACTACTGTATATCGTTATTTTTATGATCAGCATTGGTATTATAATTGAAACTTGAATTTGTAACCAACCAGGGTACTTTTATCCTTTCAAACAGTGTATCCTGATGGGAGCAAAATCGATGGTATTGATGAGAACACTATAATCAACTAGAAAGGATTAGTTAGGATCTACATGACTCTCATTTTTGTGCCATTTCCAAAGGGGCTTCCACTGTCATGGTCTTGTATTCCAGCTGGAATGGAATGAGGGTCTACACTGTCATGGTCTCATATTCGAGATGGCATGGAATGAACATGCATGCCAACCACTTTCTTGTCTCTCATTTTTTCAGGAAGCAACTTCACGTCAACTTTCTACTGTGTTATTTTCATGATCAATGACGGTATTGTTGTTATATTAGTGACCAACCTTGGTATTTACTTCCATCCTTTTGGATGGTACATCGTGATCCTATAGATTTGAATTCGAGAAGCATGCCTTCTAAATGTTCGCATTGTTTGGATTGCAGATCATGATTGTTTTAGGCTAGCAAGATATTGACAGAATAACTAACCCCCCAGGTGTTAATTATTCTTTGTCATTCTCCAAAGTTGTAGGTGCAGAAAATGACATGGTATTGTAACTTTTCATGCTTTATTTCTTGGTATTGTACTTTCTTGGGCTTTTTATTGGTATTGTTAAATACTTCCAATTTTTTAATCAATCAAAATATGTTCCCTTTCTCAGTCAATCTATAGAATTGACAATCTACCATAAAGGAGCAAGCTATTAACTTCACAAGTTTGGCTTGAATATGATATACAAAAACAATCAAGGACAAATAGTTTCGATTCCTTGTTTCTCTGCAATTTTCTTAGCTTTCATGCTTTCTAAAAGTAGATTCTGGAATTACATGAACACGAGGAATTGGAAAGAACAGCCGTTACAAAGTCTCTGGTGTTATTGCAAAAGGAAAAGTAGGGTCCCTATAGATGGGAACACGCCCAAGATTCTTGTTGCAGGAACTCAAACTGACAATCTAGGTTATGAGTGTGATGTGTGGATGATGATATCACAAGGTTTAAGAGGTAACTCAGCCATAGGTGAGTCACAACAGTTGACATCTAATGGACTAACAATCTAACAGCTATCCATTCAATTAAATCTGGTAACATTATTCCTTGCAAGATAAGGCCAATGTTTAAGTAAAAATCTACTTCTATCAGTAACATCACAAAAGTAAAAATCTACTTACTTCTATCAGTAACATCACAATGATTTGATATTATTTTGTGAATAAGTTCTTGCCGTGTGATAACCGAGCGCTTGATGGAACGAAATATGTCGCGTATCATATTAAAGAGTTTTGGCAAGCATGCGAGCATCTGCTGACGCCTCTTAGCAGCTGACATGCCCAACCTGCAGTCATGTAGATTTTTATCTCTCTCTCACGGACCTGCAAGGATATAAGCTTTAGTCGATATCATTAAACAGGAACAGCGGCAAAAAGTGCATGTAGCCAATTAGAGGGTGAAGCTGTTTCATAGCTTAGAGGTGACAGGAAAGCCATACAATATATGATACAACATAACACGGAGCCAAAATGACGTCAGCATAGCTGTCAAAAGTGCAATAACTCAAGATATGACCACAAGCAATATTTTTCAATTTCGAAAAAAAAAGTGTACAAAACTTCCTATTGAACTGTTTCAATTGATGCAAGGTTGATAACCATTAGATTTAAGCAGGCAAAAAACGAAAAATGAATGGAATGAACAAACTCGTAAAAGAAAAGGAAAACTTACCTCGCGAGCAAATTTTAAGGTAGTTTTGGGTATCTTGATCCGGAGTAGTTCAGAAGGCAGCAACTGACAAAGAAATCTGATGTGTATTCATTTGGAGTAGTGTTATTGGAGGTCCTATGTGCAAGACCAGCTCTTAATCCAGTTCTTCCTAGAGAACAAGTTAATATAGTAGAGTGGGCAATGCACTATCAGAAAAAGCCTAAAAGGCATACTTGACCAGATCATTGATTCTCATCTTGCTGGCACTATCAATCCTGGCTCCCTTAAAAAATTTGGGGAGACGACTGAGAAGTATCTGGAAGAGCAAGGTATAGATAGGCCTGCCATGGGAGATGTTCTATGGAATTTGGAATATGCATATCAACTGCAGGAAACAGCAATGAAGAATGATCCAGATGAAAATAGTACAAATCATATTGCAGAGATTCCTTTACGTTATACCCAAAGTGAAAAGTATAGCGGATGTACTTTTCGATCATCTATACTTCCAGCTGAGCCTTTTGATACAAGCATTATTGATAGGGGAAGTGATGACAAGTTAGGTGATGCAGAGCAGTTTATTTTTGATATGAATCTTAATGGGTGCAGGTTACTACACAAACTATATTTGTACCTGTCCAACTGCAGCTCGAGGAGTGGTGGTGCCTGGTTCTTCCATTCTTTCAGTGGCTTCATAGCCAAACTTCTTTGCTGCAAAAGCGCAAGCTTTGCAAGGAGCTCTATCCATGCAAGTTGATTTTTCATATATTTTCTATTGTTTGCATGATGTTCAAAATTATATTATTTGACTTTCAATTGTTGTTTTCCACGGTTAATTGTTATTGGACTTGCTGTCCGTGAAATGCTTTGAAGTTGCTGTGCTAAGTTGTAAAGCCCACAACTATCATTTCCACAAACCCGTTACGCCTTTCGCTCTCTGCATTAAAACCCAAACAGTGTAGTAGTGGGAGTTGATGGTTACTCTTTTCTATGAAAACACCAGTATTACAATAAGGGTAACAACACAACATTCAGTGTTCTTAGTCTCCCCAGCTACTAATATATATGATAGTTATTTTGAAACTGTCAAGAAAATATCTCTTCATCTAATTCATAGCAGAAGGAGATCAACTCCTTAATACACATTACAATAAAGATAAAAAACACATTATGTTGATAGTCTACGGTTCAATGCGCTGCAGAGTTGATGGTTACTCCTATTACAATAAGGGTAACAAGACATTAATATTAGTCGTCCCAACTACTAATGTACAGGATAACTATTTTGAAACTGTCAAAAAGCTGTATCTCTCTTCTAAGGAGATCACTACCTTCTAGTACAGCTACCCTTACTATCTATACATAATAATACAACTATTCCATTCCATATCCATTGCAACATGAAATTTACTTCTATTAAACTTCCCTAGATTCCTTTGCAAAATATGGACGAGGATAACCATCTTCAGATATTCTAGAGCTTTCATCAAAATTGAGAGAATAACTGATAGGGTCATACTTAAACAGAGCAGATTCAGAATTAGAATTCATTTTCAACTTTGTGTAATTAGTTGTCAACCTCATCACCAAATTCTTGCATAAACCTCGTCTTGCACAGTAATTTCCTCTTCCACCCACTACATATTTCTTCTTGTAGCACCCAAAATATCCCCACAAAAACTGAAATGCTTGCTTTCTACAACAACGAAACGTTTCTTTATTTTCTTCCACAATTTTCTCGAGCACACTCTTCCCATTTGACATTTGAATGTTGGTAATTGATGCAGAAAATCTCTAGAAGATAATGGAAAAATGAAAAGCACTTCGAAAGCTACAAATACTGAGGAATAATTATAACACCACCTTGGGATATAATCCAATTTTAAGTTTGAGAGTATAATATTATACGAGGAAATTAACGAGGGGCATGGTGTCAGTCTCAGAGGCAGAAGGTTCAAAATGACTTTACACCTTCTGATTGCATAAGATGTCCCGTTCTGTGCATATCCTATCATCATTGCAGTCCATGATGCCACATTGTTTTGGGCATTTTGTAAAACAGTTCACATGATAGTTGCATGCTCGGGCACATTTTACATACATATGTAGTAGAGGACATACAGAAACAACATCTGGCGGGCAAAAAATTCATCCCCATCTACTATATATTTAGCGGCCAAATTCTGTTATGACATGGCTATAGATTTAAATGTCTCGAACATTTCAGGACTGAGTTGTTAAGTGGGGCATCTTAAAATGACAAAGGATTTGGAGGAAGGAAACGAGAAATTTAAAATAAAAACGTTTTTGAGCTATGGCATTATGTCATTATGGAATGACTCAGTTAGATTTTTGAAAATTTGCAAACACCTTTGTCATGGGTAGAAAACTCGCATCGTGTAAGAAAATGCAACAAGAGCATTGAGTGGAAGCCATGAACGAATACCACTGCAGTTTCTTGTTCATTCATTGAAACAGTTGTACTACCTTGGTTCCATCTCTTGTTTCTTACAGGTTTGGGATTGGATATGGCTATGGATGCGCAGGCTGGGAACTGATCACTACAGTAGAGTTACGTTCCATTACAAAGCTAAACATGGATTTTTTCCCAATGAAGCCTATTTGCCAAGGAATCTTACTTTTTGTGCAGAACTATGCATCGCCTTCCATTTGGTATTAGAGGAAGAAAAGGATCGCCAAAGACTTTCTAATAGGTAAACTAGGTAAATTCCAATGTGTAAGGAAATTCCAAAGGAGACATACAGAATCCAGATCCGTGAAAAAAATAGCGTAATCACAACTTGGTGCAGATCAGAAAATAGTATAGAAAAAATGGATGATACCTGTTCCTCGTTCCGCTCATCCAAGGTCCACTAGCAATTCAGATATTGAGAAGAAAGCCCACGGCCATGATGAAGGGCATTCCGATCAGATAGGAGCCCAGTTGAATTGTTGTTAACAAATAATTAAAATCAGGGGTTGGAGGACAAACTTCACCCAGGGGAACCATTTGATCCACTGGGATTGGCCGACGATCCAGACCAGTTTGCTTTGTTGAAGGTGAAGGAGATAAAGAATTGAAGACTGGCCATGTTCTCAATGCTCGGCTTCTTCTTGCAAGCACACGTTACAGGTGAGGGCCCTGTCAAGAATCTGACTGCCCATTTGAGTGAATCTTTCACAAATAACCTCCTCACCGTCATTGCAGGTGGAGCAAAGCGCACCCCTTCGTTATAGGAACCTCCCTCCTTCTTTCCTCTATTATATGTGTAAGAGAGGAAACCCTTTTCTAGCTGCGCCAAAAGGAGTAATTTACAATACCATTTGCTTCGAATTCCCAAAGGTGTTACAACGGGAACTTCCCCTCAGAACACTGCATCTTGTTGTCTGCGGGCAGTTTCCCACCTCGCAGAGCCCTAAAACAGGCAGAGCTATGGACGTCAGTTGTTGTGGATGCTGTTTGCCAAGGCCATTGCCACGAATCCCAATACCTAAGCGCAAGAGAGCGCAACTATCATGGCCATGCACGCCCCGTCGGGTTTGGTTGTGCCCAGCTCCTTGCCCACCCTTGTCAAAACTCCCACGCTCAGAGACGAGGGAAATATATAAATCAGGGACGTTGTCTGGATTCGAATCCCCATGGAAGCTACCGTGACCTAGTTCTCTCCGCTGGCTGGTGGTCTGGGCATTGACAATGAGATCCCCTTTGCCATTCCATTTTACTTAGCATCCTGCTCTATCGACCTCATTAAATCAATCTCGCTTCATGATTATAAGCCGCCTCTTTGGGAGTAGATAATTTTTATATAAAAAATATTAGGGGTGCGATTTGGGAATGTTTTTTTGAGACAAAACAATTTGGGAATGTTTTTTTGAGACAAAACTATAGTTTTGTCTCTAATTAATGTCTCTAAATACCCCCTTTTGTTGTAGTGCTTTTTTCCACGGGAGTTTTATGAAATTTTAGGAAAAAACTCTGGGTCTGCTTTTGCTTCAAACCATTTTTAACTTTCCACAACTCTTGCACTGATGCGAAAGAAAAAAAAATCTGGTGAATAATGAATTCTTTTGCTGGGTTCTTAAGAAAATTAAGAACATTGATATGTTTCAAACCAAATTTATTTTCCACCCACCTGTTCTAGTGATTAGTGGGTGAAGTAATGTAAATGAAAATCAAGCCTGCGCCCTTCGATTCAGTTAGTAACTTTCATGCTTATTAAATGTCATTTACAGGTTTTACAAGGCTTCAAAGGATAAAAACGACCTACAAGAACTTCGCTCAGAAGTGAAAGGGATGTATAATAACCTTACCTTACAAACAGGCGTCCAAAACCTTTCTATTTTGGAGAACAATCTGAAACGCAATCCTCCCCATTTCCCAACTGTTAGCTATGCAGGTAAATTACAGCCACTCAATTAGTAATGGCCTATTTCGTTTTCACGGCATACACTGTTATTTTCTCACATTTCATGGGATTTAATATCTGGCAGTTGGCATAGAGCAGCAAGTTGTTGATGTGGTTAAGCTCCTTGAATTGGATGAGGAGAAGCCTGCAGTAGCAGTGGTTGTGCATGGAATTGGTGGATCCGGCAAAACCACATTGGCAGATGGAGTTTGGAGCTACTTGAAAGACAAACTCCAAGGTTGGAGATATTCAAAAATTATTCTTATCAAAAATCTTGAAAGACATCCCAATGTAGAGGAGCTACAGTCCCTGATTTTGGAGGATTTGACTGGTTTCAAACAAAGAGTAAGAGACTTGGAGAGTGGACGACAGAGCCTGAAAGAAATTATGGAAAAAGAATCCATCTTTTTATACATTGACAATGCTTTGTACATAGAGCCCCTACAAGAGCTTCTACCCAAGGAAGTATCAACTCCTAAGAAACTCAGGCTGCTTTTTACAGCGAGGAAAACAAATGTCTCCGAAGTAATGAAAGATGTCGGCATTAAATCTTGTAAAAATTACTCCATGGAGTCCCTTTCTGTTGAAGCAGCCATTCAGGTGCTATGCAGAAAAATAGATACAGAAAGGGATGCATCCTCCATATTGGAAGAAAGACCGCAGGTCAAGGAGATAGCAGAGATTTGCAGATGCTGTCCTCTGTTTTTGGAAGTGATTGGAGGCCATATCCGTAAACGAGAAAATAAAGTTGAAGCTTATGAAAAAGTATCTGATTGGCTTAAGCATGGAGATCAGCCTTTCAGCAGTGACAAGGAGTACAGTTTCAATGAGGACAGGATTATGTTTGCATATCATGAGCTTGAACAAAGTGCTCAGGAGGCATTCCTGGACATATGCTCATTCTTCTCTTATTGGCATTGATGGGATGAAGTTGAATGCATTGTAGGAGACGAAGATATGAAATGCTTAGAAGAAGCAGCTCTAATCAAAAGAAAAGTAAGTGAGATAAGCATTCACGATCTACTTCTGCAAGTTGGGCGTAACAAGTCAAAAGACAACCGACTTACAAATGTGGATGAATTGTCTTCCGTCTTGCGGGAAGACAAGGTATGAAAACCCCAACTACAGAAATGAAAATATTGAGATTTTGTAATTTTTTTTAATTTTTTAGCAATCTCATAAAATGTCTTTAAAATTTCAACAGCCTCTTTCTCAAATAAAAGGAATTTGTTTGAAGTGGAACACGATTCCATTTCATATATCTGCAGAAGAGCTCGACAAAATGAGTGGGTCTCTAAGAGTATTTTCTATGGGAAATTTTACAATTGTGAAAGGAAAGTGCAGCAAACCCTTTAATAAGCTGATGTTTCTTGAAGCCGGAAAAGTGCCTAATCTACCAATCGATGTATCAAAGCTCACTTGTTTAGCTTACATTGACTATGGTTTAAAGGACGGCAAGACTCTGAGTCAGTGCAAGGCAAGTAATCCTTCCTAAAAAAGATACTTAAGTGTTATCGATATCTCTTTTGCAACGACATTACTACTTTTTTGCTTCTATGTTTTTTAATTGGTTTGTAAATTAACGTATCTATTTGTAGCTGCAGAATCTGTCAAGCTTGAAAGTGGTCAAATTTAGTGGGGATACGATTGGAATACCAGAATTTGGGCATCCTAACAAACTGAGGCGGTTGGTTTTAAATGGATTGAATGCTACAAATATCTCATGGTTAGTAAAATTTATTAGTCTAGAGAAGCTAACACTCTCTCTGTAACAACTTGGAGGAGTTACCGGAAGGGGTGGGGAGCTCTCTTCTTTACGGGAGTTGGTTTTGCAGTACAGTGATAAGCTAAAGCAGTTACCATCAGCAATTGGGCAACTGAGTTCTCTTACTACTCTTAATTTGAGCGGTTGCCGTAGTTTGCAAGAGCTTCCTAATAATTTTGAAAAACTTTGTTCCTTACAGTATCTCAACTTGTACCATTGCTCCGGGCTTCTAGGGCTTCCTTGCAATTTTGAAAAGCTGACTTCGTTACAGGATCTAAACTTGGGGTATTGCTCCGGGCTTCTTGAGCTTCCTGAAAGGCTAGGTAATTTGCCGTCCTTAACTTGTCTAGAGTTATGTGGATGTGAGAAGTTGAAAAGTTTTCCCCGCAGCCTAGGAGGGATGACGTCTTTGCTGAGCTCCTATATGAGATTCGATCGGTGTTCGAGTTTGAGAGAACTACCAGAACAAATTTCTTGGCTTGCAAAATCGATAAAGATTGAATTTAGTGAATGCTCCAGTTTAAAGATGATTCCCAACCAGTTCAGTAAACTCACTTGTCTAGAATATTTAGATTTCAGCAGATGTACAAGCTTAGAAGAAATGTGTAATGATTTTCATTGTCTGGCAAAGTTGAGAAATTTGAACATGACCGGATGTTCGAACTTGTCAAGCCTACCTCAGGGTTTTGGTAAACTTCCAAGTTTAGAAATGTTAGATTTATCAGGATGCCATAAGTTGAAGGAATTGTGCAGCGACTTCAATTGCCTTGTAAGATTAAAAAATTGAACTTGTCTAGATGCTACAGCTTGTCCCAACTTCCCGATTGTTTTGGTTCGCTCGATTGCTTGGAACAAATAGATTTATCAGAATGTTCTAATTTAGAGAAACTCTGTGATGATTTCGGCCGTCTTCCATCATTGATAAGTTTAGATCTCTCAAATTGTAAGAAGTTGGGTGCAGAATGGATGGACAGTGTGGGGTCTATTCCCACCTTGTGGTTTGCAGACATTGAAGGAAGTGAACTGATGATCCAGCGGTGGATGGAAATGCGAAGAGAAAAAGAAAAATGGCATTTCGTCGTCGTAACCAACTCCTCCCAGCAGGTAAGTGTTCTGATTTTTGTTTTCAACTTAGTTTGTTTTGTTTTTAGGCAACTTAAAAATGGGATTCTGTAGTTAAACATTTAAGGTATAAACATTGCAGAATACAGACGAAGAACGTCGGGCCTGGTCTTTGGGAGTGATAATATCAAAAGTTTTAGAAAAAGAAGGGCTTCTCATCGACACTCACAAACTTCCCTTCAATCCATCCTCCCTTCGGCCATGCACTCCACTTATCTTGATCATTGATGGGACCAGTAAATATCCAAGATATGCTTCTGAGTGGAAATTCTTAGCAAAAAATCTGCAGTGGCTAGAAGCTGATTCAAAATTATCATTCTCAATCATATATGTTGGTAGAGAGATAAAAGCGTTGACATCAGTTTTGGGTGACAGAATCCTGGCTTATACAGATCTAAACTCAGGGGCGTCCTTATTCCTTGATAAATTGTTTAGTAAGTTTTGGCGTTATCATGATCCTGCATCGGTATCTTTCGCAGCAGTGCTCGTGATGGTTTAGGAGAAGATGGCTTGAAATGTTTGTCAGCTTGGGAAGACATCTCTTATGTGGCGGAAGATGAAGCGAGCTTTCTTTCAAGAATTCCAAGGGAGAGTAATATTGAATTGCTGAGAGCGTTGCTTGTGACCCCGGAAACAGACTACCTTCTGCTCCACAACAATCAACAGGTATATTTTATTATAATTGTTTTACAGATTTTTGAGTAATTTTATAAATCATTTTCTTAACAAACATTGGTCTTGTTAAATTTATAGGTGAAAGTGGATGACTTACAAGGTAAAGTGGTACTGCTTCTAGCGATGCACCTTCCAGTGTCTCCGAAAGACTGCTACATTTCAGCGTTGAAAGATGTGTATCTCAAGATGCGAGAGAGCGCTGACTATCTGGCTGAGGTTGTTTTGATTCCATATAATTTTAAGTTTGGAGGATCATGGGAGGAGTTCGAGAATGCAGTTACAAGTGGTCCGTGGCCAGTGTTCCCCAATCCAGGGTTGGTAAATCAAAAGATATTGGGTTGTTATGGGGATGATAAAAGAGTGGTGGTGGTGGATGAGAAGGGGAGGATCTCCTCCGAGAATGCACTGCCGATGATATTGAGGTGGGGAGTGGAGGCATATCCATTTTGTAAAAGTCGAGAAGAGGAATTGAGAAAGGCAGAATGGGAGGGACTCAATTCTCAAAGCAGCTTCGAATTTGTTTTTCATAAACTGGATCTCTTTCAATTGAAGGTAAATATAAATACATGACTTTTATATTATATTAAATGTATGCTTAGTGATGGTCTGACAGCCCTGGTTAATTATTTAGGGATTTAGAGATAGTATCTAATAAAACATTTCTTGACAAAAACTTAAAATAAAATTGTCTCTTGAGGTTGACATTTTTTGGATGGTAATGACAGGTAATGGAGGCTATGCGTTGTGATAAAATTATATTGGTGTGTTGGGGTCCACCTAGTGAGATGTTGGAATTGGTCATTGATCTGAATGGTGCTTTGACAAGTTTGGAGAGTAGTGTCCAAGTCTTGTATGTTGGGTGTAATTACTTTTTCACCCCAAGTATGAAGAAGAGTATGAAATGAAGAGAATGGAAATGTGCAGGATTCCAAGCCTTTCATTCTCTCACGCCAACATATTTTGGGACCGAATTAAATATTTAGAGGAGGAGTCTACTAGCATGGGAGATGAAAAAAATGTGCAACAGGTAAGAAGAATGGTATTACATTTTTGTGATAAGGAAAGAGAAAGAAAAGGCAAGGGAATACAAATAATGATGGTGGATAAAAATGGGGAGATGATAAGTGGGATGCTACTACGCCAAGGTAATAAAGAAGATGTGGAACAATTGCTGAGTGACATCAAAAGTGAAGGATTTAAAACTGTTTGAGAGAGGAAATGAAAAGATTTCTTAAATCCATGGCAAACATGTGGAACTCAATAATTGTAATTTTGTATTTAATGTTTGCAAACCATGCTCCCATAGAATTTGTCGAGATGCCAACAAATGTTGTGTTTGTAATATTTTATATATTTTTGTGCCAAAATTGTTATAGTTGCTAATGTAACATGAATATTCAATAAAATTAACCTTCATCCCCCTTAGTTTTATATTTGTAAATATTAATTTGGCTCGTGTATGATTGTATTTTGCACTTTCATGTATAATGATTTATATTTTTTTAGAGTTCATGTTTAATGGGTTCTTTTTTCTTTTTCGTTTTGTTTAATTGTTTATTTGCAACATCTTTTTATTGTTTCTTTACCAAGAGTGATATGTCAAGTCATGGTATGCAAATGGAGGGCTCATCAATTTGTTGTCAACCTACCAACCACTGCTAAGTCATGCAAAATACTTTAGTGGAATGGAAAACCTTATAACTCGGTTTACAATTCTATATACAAGTAGGTGTCAATAGACTTTCTTTCTTCCACATTTGTACTAAACACATGGAGAGATTTATCTTTATGGAACGTACATAGGAAAGTTGTATGCTCACATTACATTTTGGAATGTTGACTATGAGAGAGCTACCGGTAATTGACAGGGGTCCAATAATTTTGATAATTATTAAGACCCCTATCCCCAACTAATATTTGTTATTTACTTCAACAATTTTATGAAAATGGGCATTATTATTTTAGTGTGGGCCCTATCATTGTTAGAGGGAAAAAAAATTTGAGGTCTTTTCAACACGATTACTAATTGTTTGACCCAATTATTACACACCACATATTATCAAAAAGTGTACAACATAATATAATCATTAACTACTTATTGTTAAGAATATCATAGTGCTCCACATGGTTTGAGTTTAGCATATAGTAAATGTAGACACCTCAAAATTATATACCTAATTCAATCTTGGTAGAATTAATTAAATGAATTATATTCTATTATAATACACATTTATTTGGATCTCTCATCGTCTTTCTTCATGGTTTCCAAATATTCTTTATTTAGGTCCTCTCTTTCATCTCTTTTTTAAATCCATATATCCCTTATTTGCAATTTTCATCATTTTATTTCACCCCTTTCCAAATATCCTTTATTTGGAACTTTCTTTTGTCTCTTTTATTTAGATCTTGCATTCTTTGTTTGGAACTTTTATTCTATCTTTTTGAATCTTCCATTCACCTCTTGTTCTTTTCCAAATCATCAAATTTCTACCTTGGATTTTTATCATCTCAGTTTCTTCCTATCTTATCTTAGTCTTAAATCTTTGGATCACATTTTCCAAAGTTTAAGCTTTCTCTTTCCCTTTGAAATTAAGTCTTGAGTTGTGGATAACCATGTCCTCACTCGAGTAGTGTAGTTTTGAATTTATTCTTGACATTGTCATACCAATTTTATCATGATCAAATGTCCTTCAAATCTTGTCTTCCATCAAGATTTCATCTTTTCATCTTTCTCTTATGTCTTTTAATTTTCCATTAACATTGATGAACTAAAGGCGTTCATCCATTTTGGGTCTCTAAATCTAGAAATCCCTCTATTAAATTTTAGGCATTGCCATTTACATCATCTCTTTTCTCAACTTCCACATTGTTGATACTTAAGTCTTATCTTTTCACCCCTCAGAGACATTGTAGCATTCACTTTGTTAGAGGTCAAGTACAATCAAATATTTTTGTCACCCTCCTCCATTCTAGCATTCACTTTTCTAGAGGTTGAGTATGTTCAAACAAATCAAAACCTTCTTACATCTTGACATTCACGTTGCTAAGAGTTGAGTTCATCTTGGTCTTCATCATCATTCACTTCTATCTTAGCATTCACATTGTTAAAGGTCACGTTCTTCAAATCTTCCAAACCCTCTTCCATCTTAACATTCACGTTGTTAAGGGTCGAGTGATCTATCACATCTCTCTTTGATCCCCCTCTTTTAAAAATAGTGGGAACAAGACATAGAGACTATAGTCCCTTTGGAAGAGGTGACAAAAATCCTTTTCACATTTCCAATGATGAAGATGAGGATCATCAAAATGACATTTCTCTTTAGGAACATGCCCAAATCGAAAATATTTTACTAGTAAACAAGGACCAATTTTTCTTCGTCTCCTTGAGATGGGATAAAATTACCTTTTGAATTTGATGAGGATGTTTTGAGAACCTTACTCGGTAAACCTAAGCCCAAAAATGATATACCATCCACATCAAATAAAAACAATGAATCCAAACCAAGAGAAATGATTTCTTAGGAAAAAGGAAAATATAGTGATCCAAATCAATGTGATGGAAAAACAACTAGCTCTCATATATTCTAAAGTCACTACCGAACCTAATAATAAAGATTCATCAAAGAAAAGTGACGATCCATCTAAAACATATACTATGCCAAATAAAGAGAACAAAAATATGAAGAATGATAATCCTTCCTTTATTCCACAAAATAATTCACAATTTTCTCAAGAATGAAAATTATGAAAGACACAATTTTGGGTATGCAACACCAACACAAAATTCAACTTTCACGAATTTTGTCCTTACCCTTTCGATAAGGACATCTTATGCTTATCCTTTCCACAATCTTTTGATACACCCACATTTGATAAGTATAAGGGCAAGAACGACCCACAAGAGCACACTAAGGAGTTTTTCATGACATGCCAAGAAGTGGCATATAATAATATATTCTTATTGCATCTCTTCCCACAAATTCTAGGAGGAAAAGCCTTGGATTGGTTCCTACACCTTCCCAAGGGTTCAATAACCACTTTCGTGGACCTCTTGGAGAAGTTCATCAAACAATTTTCCTTTAACCTAGACTCTGAGATCACCATGATGGATTTGTACAAAACCAAGCAACGAACAAATGAAAGCTTCACAAAATTCCTACAACAATGGTGGGGAATTGCTAGCTGATTCCCATGCTCTATCCTAGAAAAACAACTAGTGAGCATCTTTGTTCCAAACCTTACCAATGAATTATCCTTTCATATGCAAATGCACTACCTCAATAGATTTGAGGAAGTCATCGAAAAAAATGATCTCAAATTGAAAAGGCCCTTATCGCCAAAGGTTTAATAAAACCTCATTCAAGAGATAATGGGAAACATAGTAACAATACTAGTGGTTGTCATCACAACATATCTAAAATCATAAAAAAAAACAATGTTGTTAATGATGGTGTCATGGAAAACCGTGATGTGCATAACATCAAAAATAGTCATCTTAAGGAAAACAAATTAAAACAACCTATCCTTGCTCCAAGTAGAGAGGATCCCCCTCCTCATGACCAAAAATGACACCAATTCACACCTTTGGGAGAGCCATATCTAATGTCTTGTGCCAACTAGCCAATGCCAATATGGTCACGTACCCTATTACAAAAAAATTTAGTTGAAGGGGAACTTAAACCCACTTGGTATAAATCTAACACATATTGTGATTTCATCACATTGATGGTCACCAAATGGAAAAATGTATCTAACTCCACAATTACATTCAAGACCTTATTGATAACATAAATATAACAATTGAAGAGCCTACATCAAACAAAACACCAATGATAATCTTAAAGTGTTTTCCAATCCATTACCTAAACATGGTACAAACAAGAAAAATACTGACAGGACCAATCTTTAAATAATGTCTATTTTAACTTCAATTATTTAGTTTATCAAATAAATGCCTCCTACTATTGCTACCATCAAGTGTAAACCTAAAACATAACGCAGTGGCCACACACTAGAAAAAATTTGGGTTCCTGTAGAAAATCAACCGTCCACATCGTCCACCAAACCTCAAGTGTCAAACCCTACGACTCCATTAAATAAGAGATCAACCTCAAATGTTAAAACTTCTCCTTTTGGTCCATATGTCCTATTAAAACAATTAGTGAAAATGCCTGCACACATATCTCTTATGTAGTTATTAAAAGGCATCACCTAACTTCCAAGAGATTCTTACTCATGCTCTTCATGAAGTGCATGTTCTTGAGAATCTCAATGTCCAAAAATTTCAATCCATGATTGCTAACCTTTCACAAAATAGTCCCATCTTATTATTTGATCCTCAAGACCTATTGAACCCAAACCTTCAAAACAATAACTCTTTATACATTGAAGCGTACATAACCATCCACAAAGTTAAAAGAGTTCTCATCGATAATGACACAACCCTAAACATATGTTCTATAAAAATGTTATGATGCCTCGATCATATAGAGGAAAACTTGGGAGCCAATGTTATAACCACTCGTGGTTATGATAACAGTGAGTAGTGGAAATCCTTTGGAACCATTACCTTTCCCATACAAGTGGGCCCTCAAATTCTTGAAACCATCTGTCATGTGGTTAATGTAGAAATGTCGTACAATCTTGTTTTGGCTAGACCTTGGATACACACATGCAAGATGTTCCCTCCACCTTTCATCAATGCGTTAAATTCCCACATAGCAGAAAAACGTTCACCTTTCTTGTCGACACAACACCCTTTGAGTATTGTAAACTCTTAGAAGTAAGGTAAAATAGTACTAATTAGTGTCCATTTGTTGATAGATTCACTAAACCTCATGTTATCCCAATTGTTGACACTCGCATTGACCCTGAAATGATTCTAGGCTTGCACGCCTCTGTGTCTACTTCAACACAATCTACATCTAAGACATCACTTAAATTTAAATTATTCCTTCAAGGTCTTGGAAAGTATACCCTTGAAAATGATTTTCATGTTGGCCAACTCCCACCATTCCTCCTAGTTATGGACATCTTAATGTTCCCCATTTATGAGAACCTATGCTTATTATCTTGGACATACCCTTTGGAGGAGATACAAATGTTTGAGGTGAAAATATTCAAGGCTTCGATAACTCTTGGCTATACAAGATAGGATGGATGAATGCTTTAAATTCATAGATTATAGAAAGGCACACAAAATAATGAAGAATATGAATTGAAAAGGTAATGGACTTGGCCCATAAAAACAAGGAAGTCTCGAACTTTTCTTATGAAAAGAAAATATGTATTGACACAGATCTAGGATATGAGACCTTTGAAAAGAGGCCTATAATATTTAATGTCTTGACTAGTGATGAGGACTTAGACTCTGAAGTTGAGACCGGTTCCACACATAGCCTCTTTGAGAACCTTGCTTGAAACCACCCTCTTTCTTGAAGACTTATCCATTCATACCCTTGATATTGTCTACCCTTCCCTCATTAATCAAGATCAACAATGTCATATTTCCATGGACCTCTTTCAAAATGATGAGGCCATCCAAGAGTTCCTTAGGACTCGAGACCCTTTTCCCTTGTCAGATCACAAGAAGGGATTTGATATAAACGTTGATGCTATAACATACTTTGGAAAGGAACTTGATTTATCCAATCCAAAAATAAAAAAATATGAAAAATAGAAAAATTCAAATTTCAAATCTCACATAGTGAAAACCTTTCTGTGGCATTATGCGAGAAATAAAAAATAAAAAAATAAAGGAAAAGAAAAGGACGAATCTCCTAATGAAAACCTTTCTCGGGTCTTTAGAGAGGAGACTCTAATCTAGAATTATCAAAAGATCTACATAAACGTGACAACGCATTTTCAGAAAATGATACTTCTAAGTTATTGGTAAAAGAGACCACCACTATCAATATTGGGAAAGATGATCAACCTAGATTGTTACACTTGGTGCAAGCCTATCAGAGGAAAAAATTAAGGAATTCACAACTATTCTAGTAGAATTTCAATATGTTTTTACTTAGTGTTACAAATATATGCAAGGCTTTGACCCACCCCTCGTGGTCCGTCACCTTGTGGTTCACTTAGATGAAAACTTGTCAAAAAAAAACTCCAAAAATGCATCCTAAGGTCTCTTTACTTGTCAAGGAAGAACTCTAAAAATTTCTAGAGGTTGGTTTCATACGGTCCATAGACTATTCTGAATGGATCTCCAACATTATACATGTTGCTAAGAATACTCCTAAAATTTAGATTTGTACTAATTTTCACGACTTCAACAAGGCTTGTCCTAAAGATGACTTAGCTCTTCCTAATATCGACATGATTGTTGATTCTATGAAAATCCATGAGATGTTATCTCTTATGGACAATTTTTCATGGTATAATCAGATTCAGATTGCCGAGGAAGATCAACACAAAATGACATTCACAACCCCATGGGTGACTTTTTGGTACAAGGTCATGCCTTTTGGCCTTAAGAATGAAGACGCTACGTACCAATGTATAATGACTATTATCTTTCATGACCTTTTTCTCAACATCATGGAGGACTATGTTGATGACATACTCACCAAATCGAAACTAGATTCAATCACCTAGCCATTCTCTGATGTATCTTCGAATAGTTAAGGGAATATAAGGTTTTCCTTAATCCTAAAAAGTGTCTTTAGTGTCACTTTTAGAAAAATTATGGGATTGATTGTATCATGAAGGGGAATTAAAGTGGGCCCTACCAAAGTTAAGGAAATAATGGACATGCCACCTCCACAAAAATCTATCGATTATGAGGGTTATAAGGAAAAATTCAATCTATTCGGAACTTCATTTCTCAACTTGCAGATAAGTTCCATCATTTAAATCAATTGATCAAAAAGGATTTCCAATTCAAGTGGAACAATAATTTCAAGATTCTTTCACTAAGCTGAAAGAGTACCTTTCAACTCCTCTGTGTTCATGCCACCAATCTAAGATAAACCTATATTATTGTACACTTTTGAAACTGAACATGCCATCGGGGCATTACTTGGTAGAGCATAATAATAAGGGAAAAGAAAAATAAGTATATTACATAAGCATGAATCTCATAGAGCATGAAATAAAATACTCATAGGTTGAGAAATTTTGTTTGGTAGTTGCATTCACTTTTCAAAATTTGTGATATTATTTGTTAAACCATACTACCAATCTTATCACCAAAGTCAATCCTCTTAAGTATCTACTATCGAGACCACTTATAAAAAGATGGATGTCTGGTTGGATCATGCTCCAAAGAAATTTCAATATTGAATTCATTAAGAACAAGGATATCAAAGGGAAAGAATTGGTAGATCAACTGCCGCAATGCCACTACTTGGTTTTCAACCACTACACATTGAATTATCGGATAAAGATTTGTTGTATATATACAGTCCCTTCATGAAATATTTTCTTTGATTGTTATTCTAATGTACATGGATGGATATATGGAATCATCTTACGCATATCCGATGGGGATGTTATCCCTAAATCATACTACATTGGCTTTCCATGTACAAATAACATTTTCGAGTATGAAGCACTAATATAAGGCTTAGGTTTTGTTATTTCTTGGTGACTACAAGAGTTGATAGTCTTCAGTGACTCCCTGCTAATCATCAAACATGTAAATGGTGAATATCAAGTTAAATATGATAAGATCATTCCATATAAGCACAAAATTGATAGTCTAAAGGGGTATTTCTAGATAATCACATTTGAGAAATTTCCTTGTTTTAGAATAAAGAAACAAATGGCATGGAAAATATCACATCCCTTCTCATATTTAACACAAACCAAACTCACAACTGAGTTTCTTGTGGAAAATATTTTGGTGCTTGCATACGATTTTCCAGAGTCCACCATGGTCTATGTGAGATTGTTTGTCCTAAAATCCTTGGTATCACGATATTTATACCTTCATCTAAACCTAAACCTATCCTCTAATATGAATTCAGCCAACAAAATATCCTTAGCATAACATGCTTCATGTTATACCATCCTTGCTGACACCCTATACCGAAGAGGCTATGATGAGACTCTCTTAAGATGTCTCAACCAAGATGAATCTAATTAGACACTAGTTAAAGTACATTTGGGAATTTGCAGCATGCACACAAGAGGTATAGTTCTAGTTAAGAAAATATTACATGTTGGATACTATTGGCCTATAGTGGAGACTGATGCATGTAACTTTGTTAAAAAATGTCAAATGTGTCAACGACATGGTAATCTGATTCATGCACCTTCCCAAGTTCTGCATCCTATCACTTCATCTTGGCCTTTTTATAAATTAGGGCTCAACTTGATCGGAAACATAAAGCCCACCTCCTCTAATGGCTATACATTCATTATAACTACCACCAAATATTTCACCAAATGGATCGAGGCTATGCCTCTTAATTATGTCAATGGGTGTAATATTGCTGAATTCATATTCAACCATATCATTTTCTATTTTGGTCATTCCCATTGCCATTGTCACTGACAATGGTACCTCATTCAAAAATAAAATGTCAAAGCCTTAGCCAAGAAATATCATATCCATTTACAATGGGAAACTCCCTATTACCCACAATGTAATGGCTAGTCTAAAGCTTCTAATAAGAATATCAAATCCATACTAGAAAAGACAGTTGATAAACATGGTTCACAACTAAAATACACAATTTTATCCCCCTCTAGGCCTATCATACATCCTTCCACACTTTAACCAGAGCTACTCCTTTTCCATGGTATATGGCTCTAAATCCATACTACCTATCAAACTTGAACTCCCTTCCTTTCACTTATCCCTCCAACACCTAGTGCATGAAGAGGATTATCTCCGAGCATGCCTTGCAGAGCTTTAACTTCTAAATGAAAGATGAGTTCATTCTTTGGATCATATACAATGTATCAGAATTGACTACGTCCCAACTATAATAAAAATATAAAACCTTTCCAGTTTAATATTGACGACACTGTATTAAAATAAAATCAAAGAATAATACAAAGCCACATGAGAAGCATGGAAATTTTGAACCTAATTGTGCTAGATGGTGTGTCATGATATTTTCATTGATGTCAAAGGCTTTTAAGTTGCATAGGTGAGTGAACGTGATGTTTTCATTGGGTTATTGAGTCAAGATATGAGGTGTCTAGTGACATGAAGAAGTTACATGGTGAATTACATTGATGTTGTCATGGTGCATATACATAGTTTAGGGCATGAGTCAAGAAAGTAGGGGTTGAGTGTGGACTCCAAAGGTTGCATGAACGATGTTATGAAGTTTAGTATGTTTAGAAGATGTGTCGAGGTGTATGAGGGTCTTCATGATGGTAAACAAGTTAGTTCTTGTGAAAGCATGTGTTGAAAAGCCATTTTAGACCTTTTCCTAGTCCTAGTTTAGGAAAGATGGTGTGATAACATGAAAGATGGAACAGAAGCGATCAATATGAGCTTGATTGGATCATTGTGAGAGTGCATAACATGTATGGAAGAGAAACATCGGGTGATAAATTAGATGGTAACTGCAAGTACAAGGTCCTTTGAAGCATGTTCATTAAAGAAAAGGAAAGAAAAACAAGGAAAACCATGGTGCTTGAAGATATTCGAGAGTGTGCATAAATAAATTAGGTTATTATAGTGTTATGTGTAAAGTTTCAGGACAAGGAAATGAAGAAAAAAACATGAAAAACTATTTTGGGAAAGAATGATGTTGTAGAGGTTCTTGTGCATGGAAAAGGTGTTATTAATGTGTCATATTGTGTTGGAGTCTTGGTAAATCTGTTATGTTCCCTTGAAGTCCTAGAAGTATTAGTTGGAGATGAAGACCTTGTTTTAGGCCTAAATGAGAACAATGAGATTTTTTTTTATGTTTTTAAGGATAATTCTGACCTAATTGGTCCATATAAGTGATTTATATGATACAATGGAATGTATTTTATGTTTTCATGACCTACCTTAATGGTCTTAACTGACCTATGGTTGTGTTTGTGATGAGTCATGTATAAAGGTAAAGGTGAATGTGCTCATTTGAGATAGAGTTGATGATAGATAATTGAGTGAGCTAAAGAGAAGTGTGTGATGAGTTTAGAGGGAGCTAAAGAAGAGAAAATAAAATGATGAGCATGTGAGAAGGCCAAAGAAGAATGTGTGTAAGTTCATTAGACCTAATCAACATATGCGCAGTCCAAGTTTGAGTGAAGTAGGAGAAGGGATTGTATTAAGAGAGTTATGAGTGAGATGAGCTGGAAAACTGATCAAAACCAATTGTTGGAGAAACAAGTAATTAATTTATATTCACATTATAGTGGATGAGTTGGTGATTATTCATCTTGGGGGGTTGTAGCCTCCTTTTAGGATTGGTGTCCTACTAAACTAGGGGTTGATGATCCTTGTGGGGCTGGTGCCTCACTAAAAAAATATTTTGATGTGTAATATTCACTAGATTTCTTTGTGTTTTGTAATATATATACAGATTTTCAGTGGGTTTTCTTCACCTTGAGGGTTTTCCACATCATATCTTGTGTTCATGTGTACTCTCTTGATTTATGTTTCTGTGGATGGTTGTTACACACTTAATAAGCTCACATTGATTATGTATGTTGAATGGATGCTTTGAATGATGTATGTAAATTAAGGTAAATGAAGTAAAAGTTTTGAATCTATGATTCACCCCCTTCTTAGTCACCATGCTTCCAAAAATTAGTATTGGAGTAAGGTCCTTGTAAAGCAAGTCTAACAACTTGGAGGAGATCCTTGAAGAAAAAAATGGGAAAACCATTTGATGTTGACACTACGTTGATGAGTTTAAGAAAGAAGAATGATATATTTGATTCCTTCATCAATGGATAGTAAGAAAATATTAGCTTTATGGAGGTTAAACATGATCAAGCCATCAAATAATTGTAATATCAAATCAAGTTATTTATTGTAGCCCTAAAATCCATAGATGAAGATTGTATTAGATATGAAGTTGAGTTGAAGTCATTGAAGAAAAATTTTTAGTAGACATCTAGCAGGTTAAATACCTATGAGAAGTTGGAGGAGAGCTCTAAGGCTCTAGATGGTATTTTGAACTATCAAAGGACCTCTAGTCACAAAACTAGTTGAGGGTTGAAAAGAGATCACATAAATCCTTGTGTAGAGGAAAAGACCAATTTCCTATGAAAACATGAAGGAGAAAAATAAGATTCATCCAAATTCAATGAGGTATGGTTACTCTTTCAATGTATATTGTTATACATGCAATGAATTTGGTCATAGAGCTATAGATTGCAAAAGAAGGTTCTCAAGGAATGAGTATTCATGGGATTATGAAATTTCTTTCAAAGGTTAGTGTTATTCATGTTGTGAATATGGTCATAAGGCTATGGATTGAATTTGAAATATTAACTCATATCTATCAAGAAGCAATAATAATTTCTTGTGCTATAACTATCATAAACAATGTCATATTTCCATATTTTTCTATCAAAATGAAACTCCAAGGTATAACATTTGGTCTCAAGCTCCTAGAAGGAAAGATAGAAGAGTGTTCAACAAGAAGGATGATCCTAAATGAGAGACTAAGAAATTATGTTTGCAAAACACAGTCAAAGAGAAACTTGAAATAATTAATATTAGCTTGAAATTAGGTCATGTAGATAAGGAAAAGGAAACAACCAATGAGTTTGAATCTTATCAGTCTACAAGTGAAAAGGGACTGCTAGTACTAATTGAAAATGAGCCTATGGTTGAAGATAATCATGTGTGTTTGACATGTTTCCAAAATATAGAGGAAAATAAGGAGGATGGTGTCATCAAGCTTGGAAATCCAACCAAGAAATCAAGAATGAAGAAATACATGGAGGTTGTGGACTCTTATGAAGAATTCATACTATTCTAGGTGCCCTAAGAAGTAGGGAGTGTCTTCATTATGCTTCATGAAGACATTCATCAGTTATAGAAGTATAGATTTTTCCATCAAGAAATTTACAAGGTATGTTGGACTCATTGTTGTTGTGTATGGAATATCATGAAGAATTGATGTATGCTTGAGCTTAAAAATGTTGTGGGTTATTGGGTTGCTTTGTTTCAAGTCATAAAGCACTCTCATGGAATTATAATATTGTATATGGATAGATTGATCAAGTATGATGAGAATTTGAATTAGCTGTGATTGCTCTATGTTTGAATCCTTATTGAAACTTATTCATGTTGTTGTAAGAATTTTTAGGATGATTTCTCAAAGATGCCAATTTTTGGTTGACCTTGAAGATGGTTTAGTCAGGCATGTTTTATTTTCTCTTGATCAATTTGACAATAAAAAGAGGAGATATCAGGTATGAAAGGATCTTGCATTCATAATATCCATTTTCAAAGAGATGTAAAGTTGGTATAATCACATGAAATTATATTACCAAATTATGCAATGAGAGAGTACAATGTTATCTTGTAGTTCTGATTATCCCAAGGGGAGAGTGTATGTTCTCAAGGTCACAAGTTAGGTTGAAAACTCTTAATTATGGTTGATGGCTTGGTAAGTGTTGGTAAACATAGTTATTTCACAAGTGATCATTAAAGGTAGTTGAGAATATCTATAGGATTGTGTACAATCATCTTGCATGAAGAATATCATCCAAGTGTTTCTTTCCAAGTCTGAAGGTTTATGAAGGACTACTTGAAGAAATGAGTGCTTAAAAAAGATGTGAAGTAGGTGATTTGACCCAAATGGTATAATAAAATATGTAATCTTGGTCTAGAAAGTTAGTTGAAGGTATACTATTCTTGTGAAATGAGTCCAAGTTTTGTTGAGCTTCCAGTAGTATTTTGGTGACCTATTTAGGTCTATAATTGTCCTAGATAATGTCTTAGTAAGTTAACTTTCCCATCTGGATTGAAGAGGTTGACATTTCAATTTGGGCCATAGATGAGTTTGGATGCTATTAGGAATGACCTAGGTGTGTGATGATCATTGTGACATAAGAAATCTATGATATGTTCTAAGGTATGCATCAATGCAAGTGGGAAAGAATATGAAGGTTGAAAAACCTAAGAATTAGTCCAAGATTGATTGCATGGTCTGAAGGGAGCTCTGTGCTCTAAATTGATGTTATAAGAAGGTGAAGAGTAAATAATATTGTAAAGATAAAGTGTTCTTAGAATAAGTATGGTGGCTTGACAAGTCAAGATTACAGGTATGGATGTATGTTTCTTATGTCAATATCTTGGAGGTATGTCTCAAAAATGTTTGGATGTTGCTTTTATGCATGGAGTTATGATGAATGAAAACCTGGGCATACAATTTTGAACAAGTGAGAAAAGGACTGTGATTAGACTCAATGATTACTTTTTAAAGGAAAATCAAGATGTTGATATTAATGGTTAAAGGTTTTTCATCCATCAAGAAGGTATTTACAAGATTTAAGGATTATTCAAGACTGAAATTGATTAAGTTTTGAAGGATGTTCATAAGTCATGAGTTACAAAATTTACAAGGAATGATTGTACCATCCATAAGATTATGACATTGTGTGATTTAAATAAAATGTGCTCTGAGTTTGGAGCTTTGATTTGGGAATAATTGTGAGAATGAACCAAGGTATGCATATCAATTTTGAGTCAACTTGTTTGATGTAAAATACGTATCCTAATACAGTCTTAAGGTTGAAGAAATGTGTATCTTGTTCCCAATAAGTGTTGATGAAGGCTTGACTAATATTATTCTTCATGAAGGACCAAAAACTGGGTAAGTTTGTTTTTGTATATCTGATCTATGTTTTGCATATCTGATCCATCAAGAGTTTGTAACTATGTGTGTCAAGGACTATGACATGTGTATTAGAACTGAATAAAGTGTCTCAAGACCTTATTGAGTATGTGATGATCATGATAAACCATATGAATGGTTTTGGAACTTAATCAGTCTTGTGAAAATGCTAAAGGATAGAAGATGTGCTATACGCATGAATGTTGAATCAAGAAGATGTATATATGATAGGGAGAGATGGGTTATTGGTAACATAGTTCTATGATCTATATAAGAGTGTGTATCATCTTAGGGGGAGATTGTTTCAGCTAGGGATGATTAAGAAAGTCCATAATGTAGTCACAAGGAGCATGTGATTTTGAGGTTCAAGTCTAAAATGAGTCTACAACTGGTGGTGAGAAGTGAAAATAAGGTGTATATCAGTTTAGGGGGAGTAATGTCCATGTTTATACTAGGTCCATGGATCATTTCTAGTTGTTGAAGTCAAGAAGGTGTACACATACAAAAAGGATAAAGTAATTAAGAGTTTATGCACTCTCGTCATTGTGTTCATGTCAAGTTGTCATAGTATCCTTTTTTATTAGAGGTTGAAGGGGAGAGTATGCTCGGAAACATGAAAATAGGTATAAAATTTCTTGTTTGGGTGGTTTCCATCAATGTTTCTGATGATGGTTTCCATCCGTGACAAAGGGGAGATTGCTGGATGGTGTGTCATGTTTTTTCAAGGTGCATAGGTGAGTCAGCATGGTGTTGTCAATGGTTCATTGATTTAGTATGAGGTGTCTAGTGGCATGAAGAAGTTGCATGGTGAGTTGCATTGATGTTGTCATGGTGCATTTACATGGTTTAGGGAATGCATTAAGAAAGTAGGTGTTGAGTGTGGACTCCAAAGGTTACGTGATGAATGTTATGAGGTACAACATGTCAAAGAAGATGTGTTAGAGGTGTATGAGGGTTTTTTATGATGGTAAACCTTACAGTTATTGTGAAATCATGTGTTGAAGAATCCATTCTAGGCCTTGTCCCAGTCCTAGTTTAGGCAAGATGGTGTGATAACATGAGATATGGGTCAAAGTAATCAATATGAGATTTATTGGAGCATTATGAGAGTACACAACATGTATGAAATAGGAATATCAGGTCATAAATCATATGGTAAGTGCAGGTAAAATCTCCTTTGAAGCATGCTCATTGAAGACAAGGAAATAAAGACAAGGAAACCATGGTTCTTGGAGAGATTCAGAGGTGTGAATGCATAAATGAGCTTTGTGGTAGTTAAAGGAGGTTGTTTTAGTTATATATACAAAGTTTTAGGAAAAATTATTGAAGCAAAAACATGAAATCCGATTTTGAGCTCTACCGAGCTCTCATAAATGCATTTCCTAGTTCGATGGCCAACTTTTTATGCTCACCCACATGTGTGTGCTTGGAAAACAAAAGCAATGAGAGGGTAGGGGTGAATTAGTGCTTCTTAAAACTTTGAAAACATTTCATGAACTCAACAATCTATTGAATCTTGATTATCCTTTACCATGAGAAGACAATGACATTCACACATAAGAAAATCAAAAGAAATTACACATGAACACGATGTTTAATGTGGGAAAATCTTAAAGGGAGAAAAATCAACTAAAATCAATGCACTAATATGGAAAATTGTCCCATAAGAAATGAAAAGGATTTCAATTTTTTGAGAACCCACTCAAATTGAAGCACCCAAGACAATAATAAACACCTACTTGATATGGAAGCACCAACTCCCTACTTTTGCAAGCTACAACTTACAAGGAAACACCAACTCCCTCAATTCAGTCAAAAACCTACTTGACCTTTTGCAAGATCCTACTTGAATGGAAACACCAACTCGAAGTGTGAGAAACACCCACTTAGAATTTAGAAAATTTTGATCACCTTCATCTAGATGTTTGAATTAACAAATTGTGATCTCTAATTCAGCTCCTCTATCTTCATCCTAAATTTCATTCACACACCTTGATAAACCTATTTTCTCTTCAAATCATACTTGATGCAATTACATTCTTAAATGGCCTCTTTCACTCACACACTTTTGTACCTCATTCATATAATCACGAGCTCATTTTTATCCCCTCACACATATAATTTTAATCATTTTGTTCTACATTAAATGCAATCTTCAAGACACTTTTTTACATACACATTTGGCATTTCATACACAAGTATGAACCTTGTTTTTCATGTCCTTATTATGATCGTGATAAACAAAGAAACCTTTCCTACACAATGAATATCTAAATCTTCTTGTATTACTCTCTGAAACTCTTGTCGAGATGTTGGTTTATGGTATAGCCTCAATCTGTGACCATTAACCAAGATGAATTTCATTTCACCATCGATTGGAATCAACTGGATGGTCCCATTATCATATACTTCAGCAATTTGGTAAGGACCCATCCCCCTCATTTGTAGCTTCGCTTTGAAATCTTTATATTTTGAAGAAAAAATTAAGGTCCAGTCTCGTTTAAGAAAATTCTTTGGCTTGATCTGTTTGTCATGTCAGAGTTTCCTTTGTTGTTGGATGATCTCGATTCTACTATAATTCCTGAAGCCTGATCTCATCCAATCTAGTCAATTGAAGCTACTACATTTACTACTGAATGGGGTAACTTCACCTATACTATCATGCCTTTTGGTCTAAAAAATGCGCTCGTATTTTTGTGCATAGTCGTCCCAAGTGTTTGAAGAATTTATTCACATCTTCTTACAGGTATATTTTGACGATTAGACAGTGTATGGATAAGTAAAGGACCACCGTGACAATCTTCACTTAATGTTTGAATGGTTTAGATAGTTGAGTATTTCTTTGAACATCAAGAAGTGTATCTTTGCTACACCATTTGGGATACTTTTAGGGCACATACTCTGCAAGGAGGGTTTGTTGGTTGACCTAGTGAAGGTTGCAGTCATTATAGGCCTAGGGGAGCCTACCAGTCATAGTGAGGTCTGTGGTTTTGGGACATACATGATATTACATAAAATTTATCAAATGATATGCTAAATTCGCTGCAACCTTAGAAGAGATACAAAAAGGGAAAGATATGTTCTACTAGGGAGAACAACAACAACACACATTCGATACATTGATGGAGAAACTAACTACTGCACCCATTCTACATTTTCCTTCGTGGGAAAAACCATTCCATGTACATGTTGATGCCTCTTGCATATCCATTAGCGTGGTGTTGGATCAACTTGGTGAAGGTTTTGTAGATCATCCTATCTGTTTTGCTAGTAGAAAGTTGAATCCTATAGAACAACATTACACAACTATAGAGTGCAAAGCTTTGTCCATGATCTATGCGTTGCATAAATTTTGTCAGTACCTACTAGCTACACCTTTCATATTTTATACAGATCACATTGGATTGAATTATTTGGTAAATAAGCATGTCTTACAAGGGCACATTTTTCGATGGGTGCTCCTATTTCAAGAGTTTGATTTCATAGTTGTGGTAAAACTAGGAAAAAGTAATTCTAGACCAGACCATCTATCAAGAATATAGTCAGGAGAAGAAGCATAGGCAATTGAGGATACCATGTTAGATGCTCAATTATAAAGGTCACAATGTGTGCCATCGAATTAGAAGACATTGTTGTCTTTCTACGACCGTGTGTGGCACCGAAGGAATGAAGGCCTTAGAAAGGAAATAGCTTGCTATACGTATGACACTATTTATGTTAATTAGTGGTGACCTGTACAAGTTAGGCAGAGATGAAGTATTACGTCGTTGTGTATTAGAGCATGAGTGCAAGGATATAATGGAGGAGGCACATGGTGGTATTGCAGGTGGCCACTATGCAGGTGATGTAACTACCCAGAAAGATCCTACTTGTTGGATTATGGTGGGAGACACTGTATAAAGATTGTAAAGTGTATTGCAAAGCATGTGACCATTGTCAACATCTAGGTAAACCAAGGAAAAGAGATGAGATGCCTTTGAGACCTATTACTAGTGCCAAACCATTTGAGAAATGGGCCATTGATTTTGTAGGACCTATTTTTCCAGCCGTGCATAGGACTGGGTCGCGCTATATCATTACTTATACAGATTATCTCACAAGGTGGGTAGAAGCAGCACCTATGAAGGACTGTACAGTGGCTACAACAGCTAGGTTTCTATGGGAGAATGTTCTTACAAGATATGGATGTCCTTTAAGCTTGACAAGTGATAGGGGTACACACTTTTTGAATGAAACAATTAGGATCCTATTAGATGAGTTTATGGTTGCACACCATAATACTACACCCTATCATCCTTAGGAAAATGGAACTACTGAAGCTTTCAACAAGATTTTGACCTAGATGTTGAAAAAAAAATTGATGTTGGAAGAAAGGATTGGGATGATAAAGTTTTAGTTGTTCTTTGGTCATATAGAACAACTTACAAGAGATTGAAAAAAGCCACACCATTTAAGTTGGTGTTTGGTGCAGAAGCCGTTCTCCCTATAGAATTTATGTTACCTTCTTTACGTATTACATGGACTAGAGGTATAGATGATGAACAAGCTTTAGAAGAATGGATTAAAAAGATAATTCAACTAGATAAGCGATGAGTCATAGCATGTTGGAGTTAAAAGAAAGAAAAGGCCGTAGAAAGCATGTCATGACGAAACATACGGGATAAAAATTTGAGATTGGACAAATGGTACTTCTTTATGAGTCTAAGTTCTTGTGCCATCCAGGAAAACTTAAGGTGAATTGGTTAGGGTTGTATGTTATCACTTACATCCTTGAAACATTTTCTTTCTAGTTAGAAGCACTTGATGGAACACGGCTGCCCGATTACTTGATATGGGTAGTAGGTGAAGCCCTACTATAAATAAGTCTTCTTGGTGTTTGTAATAAGGCATTATTGCCATTTAGATTAGGTTTTCAATTTTTATTTCCTTAATGTGTTTCCTTCTTTGTCGCTATGCTTTTTCAATTTAGTTGGTGTTGTGAAATAAGCACGCTTGTGCGCATGAAGCTAATTACTACATGAAGCATGTTTATGCGCAGAGGACTACACATCCCTTTAGTGTGGGGTGGTTGTTGATATCCAGGTACAAGATTGTGGGAATTGAAAGATGAAAAGAATAAGCTACTACAGGTGTTCTTCAAATCAAAGGATTGCTTCTAAAAAGTGACCAAAGATGAAGATAAATGAAGAAACAATATAACGTGAGGTAAGCAGAGGCCATAGCAACTACCAGTAGAAGGTGCAGTGACGAGGTACTTGGGTGCAAGGATGCGTGCTAAAGAGAAGTCTGTGACTAGAGGGTAGGAAGGCATGCTAGAAGGTTATAGCTGAGGCGTGAGGGTGTAATGCATGGAAAGGATGGAATTGGTCAATTAATGAGAGGAGCAATGAATGCATCCAAATTTTGAAAATCTATATAAGGATGGGATGCGAGTTCATTTTTACCGTTGTAATTAAGAGTATTTGAAAGAATCCAAGTGTGAAGAGCTGAGTGATCGTATTAAGGTGCGAGAGGCATGTAACCAATCGTGACAAAGAAATCTATGTGTAGAAAGAGGTTGTGTCCCCGGTGGTGAAGGGTTTGAATGAAGCAAGGCAACAGAGAGGAGCTAGGGCACGTGATTTCACCTAGGGAATGCTGAATCGAACTAGGGTTTGCTTCGCACATTGCAGAATTTGAGTGGAAAGGATCTATAAAGGATTGCAAGGTAGAAATGGCACCTAAGAAAGCAGTTGTAGTAGGAGTGAAGGGAAAGAAGAAGGTGGTAGAAGAAGAAGAAGAGATGGCTCCAGAAAGCAATTTTTTTGAGATGCAATATCTAGAAGGGGTTATCGTCGGCCAGGAGTGGGATTCTCACATAAGGAAAAGTAAGGTGAGTGAGTACAATCACCGTACCACAAATAATAAGGAGCTTGACGTGTTATTAAACATAAAGACAAATAAAAGCATGATGGAAGACATGCTTTGGTGTATGGCGATGTCTTTGGCGAGAAGCTCTTGTAGAAGATAGGATTTTACTAACTATATGAGCTCCCTTACTATGGGAAATATGAGCCTTTGTACTAATGGCTCATGAGTAGAGTGCACGAGGATTTTTCTAATTTGCAGGTCGCAGAGTCAAAATTTCAGCCACACTCATCTCTAGGATAATGAGGTTGAAAGGAACAGGAGATGATTTGTGAGATGATCTGATAGACAAGGCCGTAATATTGGATACTAGAAAAGAGGTGGGATACACAAAGGGTCCGCATGGTATGGACATTGACAAACTGAAGAAGTATTTAGTTATGTAAGCGGTTACACATCTTGTTAAAAAGTTAAATGACCGGAAAGGTGGTCACAAGTAAACACCATGTGGCTGCACATTGCCAAAAAGATGTCTGAAGGAGTAGTCTACAACATTTCATGTTATATTACAGAGAAAATTGTTGAGGAAGCACACGTAGGAGGAAAGATCAACTTTGGAGCTATTCTATTATCACTGGTGTTCATGGAGATTGGAGTACCTGATGGACCAAAGGAGAAGGTATGGGAGTATCCAATGGAACACAAGTCACCTGCAGAATGCTTCAAGAAGTACTTGTGTGAGGGATCAATGACAGAGCAGGTTAAGAAAAGGGCTGAGAAGTGGTATGATAGGCTCCGCATGGATTTGAGGAAGAATGGCACATCCCCAAAGACTTTCCTTTGGTAGTTGGAAAGGTGGTCCAGTTCGCTATATACCAACATTTATGTATAGTGTGGTTCACCATGAAGGATGGAGCATGGAGTCCTTGGTGTAAATTTTCATATGCCTTCACAACAAGGTACTTCCAAGTGTCGGTACACAGGTTTACAGACATGCAACAAACTGACATTCAACGTGGATAAGGTAGATTACGACTACCACACACTAAGGAAGAAATATGTGTATCCAGGGCGGGGTGCATATGTTGAAAGACTCATTTCAGATGTATTGAGCATCAAACCAATAAGTTTGGCGGTGGGAGATATTGGAGCAATGCTGGTGTATCTCCAACTAAAGCCAAAGATGGAGAATAACAAGTATGTGGAAGATGAGTTCGCACTTCCAGCACCACCAAAGGGAAAGCATACAATGGAGAACATCCCAGTGCCTAAGCCCACAGAGCCAATTAAAGTGGAGGATGAGGAGGATGAGCATGAAGATAGTGGTGGTTTGGAGCATAGAGGTAGAAGACATCCTACGAATAAGGATGAAGCTGAGCGCACCACTACACCACCTCAGCCACAAGAGGGGGATGATGAGGACTTGAATGCAATCCAAGGAGAGCACAAATTTAAGAGGGTGTTCAGGAGAACAAGGACCCAAGGTGCTACTCCACAAATAGTGCGCAGATCACCTAGAATCTCTCCACAGAAGGAGACAACCATGCAAAGGAGGAAACTAAAGTTGAATGAGGAGGTGGAAGAGTCAGAGGAAAGTGTGCCTAATTCTCCTACACTTCTAGAGAACATAGAAGAAAAAAGGATGAGGAATCGAAGGAAAGAGGAGAGGAAGAAAAGGGAACAGAGGAGACAGCTGTAGAGACTGCTCAGGACATGGAGACACAAGTCCCAAATTTGGAAGCTAAAGTTCCTAAGCAGCAATGGTCTAGAAGAATGAGTGGAGAGCACATTCCACCAGCTATGGGTTATGCAGAGGACATAGGTAAAATTTTCTGCGCCGTTTCTAGAGCATGCTAACACAGAAAGACTTATATGGTTGGGAGCTCATGGATGAAGATATGGCCACAATGCACATGAGGAAGCAGTTGTCATGGTCCATGCACACACACATGGATGAGCCAAATTTTGATGTATGTGAGGAGTCATGCATATCACGGAGGTTGAAGAAGATGCCTCAAGCCAGACACATGATAGTAAAGCCTACTGTCATGTCGGATGAACATGTGAGTAATGCATTGGTCAAAGTATCAACAGAGGTGGCAAGGCAGAATATGGACAAGGCTGCCACAATTAGGGCACTTAGGAGGAGATTAAAACTAAGGATGGAGAAATAGCACACCTAACGTAGGAGAGGGACTTAGCGTAGAAGAATAACACTTTGTATTTATCAGCATCGTAGAGGAAATTGGAGACAATGTCATAAGAGCTAGGCCACACTTGGAGCCAAAAGTACCACATACATTTCCCTAAGCAATACATTATGTAGGAAAGTTGGTGGACCTGGTACTTGAAGATGAACCTTTGCGCATGCCAGTGCTAAAGGATCCAACACAAGAGGCAGACTGAAAAAAGGCTTCAGTGATGTAGAAGATTACATCCTATGAAGGACTTTTGCAAGCGCTACAAGAAGAATTTAAGAAATCAGACCAGACTTTAAACATGTGCATAGCTCCAGAGGTGATTATCAACGTAAAGAACCTGGAAGAGCATAATGAGGTCTAGAGTGAAATGAAGGATGAAACATTGGGCCACGTAGAAAGATTGTCAATGGTTAAGAAGAAGCACAAGGCCCTCACAATAGCACAAGAACCACACAAGACTCGGCTGGAAGAGCTTGGGAAGCTCATTGCACAGAAGATGGATTTACTAGAGGGAAGAATGACCTCAATGTCTAGCATTGTGTTAGTCTTACAAAATGAAAAAGGGGAGATTGTGAGGGATGATTTGGAGTCCATTCTGTGGACATTCCGGAGAAAGCAAAACAAACACTCACTGAATGGCAAACCTTGGAGGTTGAAATAAAATGGGAATATCCTAAATTGGTTGTTCAAGCTGAAGAAGAGGCTATGGAGTAAACTTATTCTTTCATACATTTTTTCATTCTTTCCATTCTTTCCATTCATCTATTCTTTACTTCAATTGTTGGAAATGACCATTGTCGGGTGACAATGAAATTAGTGTGGGGTAATGTTGATCAAAGAACACTTGACAGAGAAAGCACACAAGAAGTACACATGGGAAAACAAGTCATACGCAGAGGCACGAATGGATAGGAATAATACACACGTGGAACAAAAGTTCAATTTTCGAACTTAGCCATTTTCACTCATAAGGTCTATTTTTAAAAGATGGCATGTAGAACACACCAATGATGCAAAGACGTGCGTGCCACACATTTTCTATTTTTGGAGGATCGAATTCGAGTGCTTTTAGATGGAGACAGTCTACGAGTATGATTTCCATGTCAGTTAACTATTAATAGTATATAGATAGCACACTTGCATGTGTGGCTATGCATGAAAATGATGTGTGGCTATTAATAGCATGCGACCTATTTTTGGAATAGATAAGCGGTGAAGGGAAAGTCCCCACCCTATATATATGTAGTGAATTACCTGGTAGGGAGATGATGGATATAGAGAGATAGATAATATTGTGTGTGTGAGGGATAAGTATACAGAGACATGTACATGTTTCTGGATTACCGTATCAGATCCATGCATGCATCGACATAGATTGCTAGTATTGTAAGAAGCTTCTGTGTTATTGTGATAATTAAGAGATGGAAGATATTGACTGAACCTAAGTGTCATTCCTATGTGTAATTGGGTAGTGCATGTTCTTATTTCTATCATGATTATTGTTTAAACCTATTCTTTCCTAGATCTAGATATATCATGCATTATATAATGATGTATTAGTTATGGATATATATGCTTTAAGTCTTCATCATGTTAACATTCTACTACAACAACCCTAAAGAGGGACCTGGTACCTTTGCATGCTTTAGGTGAGCGCTCAGTCTAGGCTGAGTGATGTGTCAGCGCATCTAGGGTATTATCTGGTGAATTTCTGGCTACATCAAGGACATAGTCAAAGAGAAATCATAAAAATCAATTATTTTTGTCCCACGCGGCCTGTGGGATAGCCGGGACCGAAAAGCCAAAATCACCAATTTGCAAGGGAATGCGGGTAAAGTGGTGGTGAACGAGCGAGGTTCATTTTAAGAGACCTTCGGAAATCGGAGGTGGAGAATACCTGGTGAATATCCCCGGAACCGGTTTCACGGGAAGGTGAATTTTTTTGGGGGTTGTATGAAAAAATTTCACTTGATTATGAAGCACTGCGATAGAAGGCTGTAGACGTGCGATGGGAGATTTTGCTGTCGCACGTCAAAAAAATGCAGTGACGCGCATCAATAGACGTTAGTGACGTGCGTCAATAGACCTTAGTGACACGCGTCAATAGACCTATTAATGCGTGTCACTAAGGTCTATTAACGCGTCACTAAGGTCCATTGACGCTTGCGACAACAAAATCTCCCGTCACGCGTCTGCAGCCTCCGACCTCTGCTTTCTCATCAAAAAATCTCCATGTCACGCATCAACAAACTCTTTGTCGTGCGTCTGCTATGCGTCAATATCTGTTGTACCTCCTTGTCGCGCGTCAAAAAAATGTAGTGACGCGCGTCAACAGGCCTTAGTGACGCGCGTCAATAGGCCTTAGTGATGCGCGTCAACAGGCCTTAGTGACGCGCGTCACTAAGGCCTATTGACGTGCGTCACTAAGGCCTGTTGACACGCGTCAACAGGCCTTAGTGACGTGCGTCAATAGGCCTTAGTGACGCGCGTCAACAGACCTTAGTGACACGCGTCACTAAGGCCTATTGATGCGCGTCACTAAGGCCTGTTGGCGCGCGTCAATAGGCCTTAGTGACGCGCGTCAATAGGCCTTAGTGACGCGCGTCAATAGGCCTTAGTGACGCGCGTCACTAAGGTCTATTGACGCGCGACAACAAATATCCTGTCGCGCGTCTGCAACCTCTGCCCTCTTCTTGCTCATCGAAAAAAACTCCATGTCGCTCGTCAACAAAATCTTTGTCATGCGTCAATATCTACAGTATCTCCTTGTCTGCAAACCCTCCTTGTCGCGCATCAATAACTTACCCCCTTGTCGCGTGTCTATAATACGGGATATATCATATTGTTGAAAAATGTGAAGTAGAAGTGTTCTACCTGGTGAATAATCTAGGTTTATATAGGGGATATTTTTCAAGGGCGAGGAAGCCGACCTAAAAAAATTAAAGTGTAATTTTTAGGCGAACAGGTCACTGGCCCATGCCAAAAATTCACCTTTTCAAAATTTTCAAAAATGGAATATTCGCCATATTATGAATATTCGCCACTAAAATTTTCCCGGTGAACGACCGCGACGGCCCAGTCAACGGCGAGACACATGGGATATCAAAAGCCAAAATCACCACGAAAGAGGGAATCATAGAAAGCAGAGGTTTTTTTGCCCAAGATGCACAAGGGACATCCGGGACACCAAGACCCGAAATACCCGATATAGCCGCATGTAAGGGAAATAGTGCAAATCAGACCCCAAACTTCAAACGGCCATAACTTTTGACCCCAAGCTCCGATTTTCATAAAATTTGACTTTCTAGATCAAGCACAATGCCCTCTATGCCAAAGAAACTAGATTTATTAATTATGATGAGTTTATGTATATGAAAATAAAGGAAACATCTTCACCCCCTCCAATAAGATGCTTATTCCCGTTAAATGATAGAAATGCATGATAGGTCTAAAACAAATGTCTACACTCGAAGGCCATAACTTTTGTATTTCTCAATGAAAATGCACAAAATTAGTACCTTTGGAATCATGTTCTTGAGCCCAATGCAAAGAAATCAAGAAATCTAGAATTTGATGAGGAATCAATGGTTATTTTATAGAAAATGTGTCGAGTTCAGAACAATGATTTTATTTGGTAACTGAGATGCATTAATGAAACATGGGCTAACATTTCTCACTGCTATAAGTTATGGTACAGTATGGGGGACCTTTTACAAGTAACAAAACATCATTTCACTTCATTTACTACATTTTGCAAGTGGTTGAAGGATAGATTTCGGGATTTCCATTTTTCTCTCTCTCTTTCTTCTTAGATTCTATAAATTGGAGTGTTGGGCTCATTGTAAAGAGAGGTATTTTTTTGAGTAGAAAATATTTGTCAAAATTGTTTTGTGAAGCCAATGTGCTACAAGCCCTTGTAGTGGAATCCTTGCATGGTGATCTAGGCCCTTATTCTGTAATATATTGGATTGTGCATATCAATGAAGAAATAGATACAAGTTTGTGGATACTTCTTCCCTTGTTGTGTTTGTTTGCATTCTTCTTGCCCTTTCAAGCTTATTACAAATATATTGTGTCTACCTTATACTCTTGTAGGGATTCATTTTATTGTGCATGTATGGAATATTGTTGTGAATGCATTTGCTAGATTGTGGAGAACTATTATCACCCCTTCTAGTATGCACTTTGCTTCTATTTTTCACACATTGGATACTATTCTCACACCCTCCTTTTCTAGTGTATCACCACTTTAGTGTAGGATTTGTTTTCATGCACTCTCTCTCTCTCTCGGTCCCTTGGAAATTTAGATTAGGATTAGATAGTTTTTCCTGCATTAGAGTAGATTATGGTAGGTAGTTTAGGAGCAAGAACCAAATTTCTCTGGAGGTCTATCTCAAGTAGCAAGTCCCACAACTTGGATATAGTACCCATGTTATCCAATCACACTGTGAGCTCAAGCACACACACTTGTGCAAACCATAGGGTGTTTTGATTCAGTGACAACACCACCAAACTTGATCTAGATGCATATGCTGAAAGCCATTCATACAACTCTACTAGGAAACAACAAAAGAAGGTATCATACAACTCATGATACAGATGCTCTTATACCCATTTACATGCATTAAACTTAGGTCTAGTACTAAATATTTGAGAAAACTCATCCTCTGTGCTCTTAAACCATGCTTTAACACTTTCCAAGGTCAAGCACTCTGTCATCACACATCATTCTCACAACAACTTTGAAAAGAGGTCCCGAAAAAGAACCAAGATGTAGTCATTTTTATGTACCCTTAAAACAACACTCGATCTCATGCATGTCGGCCTATCACCTAGCGGGTGCAGGGCCCTCACCTCAGGCACGTGCGGGAACCGAGCCCCTCCTTTATGTGAGCATTGTGAGAAGATATCTCCATTGATAAAAGATTAAATTCAGAAAAGTAAATGATCATGTATTTGTTCTGAAAGTATAGGATGAGTTATTACATCTATATACCCATTCAGATAACAAGATGAACATCATACAGAGAACATATCTAATTCATAACATAAAGAAATGACACTAGGGTTTGTACCCTTGAACCGGACGTTTAAAATAGAGCCATATATTGATCATAATATTAGTAACCACATTACATTCAAAGGGTCATAACAGACCAAATGTATTAAGACAGATCTAACCCATGTATCAAAATTTCTAAATTTGTGCTTCCCTTATTACAAAAACTTTCACAGACACAACCCTTAGACCTAACAACATTCCTACAGTCCTCTAATGAGAACCCTAGTTCCTAGAACCTCCTAATATTCCCAGCAGAGATTTTCTTCCTCTGTCTTGGTCTATTTCATGCCTCTCTATGACCATAATCCTTTGATGATCTATCAGTTTCTCACGGTGTGTCTTCATCTACCTGATCTTCTCTCGTAAATAGGTTTAACACCCACTGCCATGCCTTCTTTCAGGAGTAGATCGGATGCCAAGTGTGCATGTGGTCCTCGAATAGAGCATGCTTATTTTGATATGATATCTCCACTTTCTGTAATGATGTATTTTATGGAATATTCCATGCATGGAATATTCTTTCCTTCACCACCAAGTCTCTAGGTTGGCACCTTATCCACTAAGCATGCCTAGTCGGGTCACATTTTTCCTCAAGTTCCTCTTGGAATGTCAAACATGGCTAAGTCCTTAGATCCTTTGTTTTTCCTTACACACACGCGCCTTGGTTTTTCCTAAACCCTTCTTAAGCCCTTGTCTTATGCACTTTTCACCGCACACCCTTCTTTACCGGTCTCGCGCACGCAAATCCCCTTTGGCAATTAGCTAATATTTCGAGGCCCAAAAGCTCACATATTATAAAAATTAATAATAATGATCAATATAGTATGATATGTATTTATATCTAGTTACGTCACTTAACTTAGATTTTTATTATGAGAAATTTCATGGAATGTGAGTTGTTTTGTTAGTTAGCCTTGACTCATCATATTCAAGAGATCAAGTGATTATATATTGTAGTCTCATATAAATGAAGAAGTAAATTTATTATTTATGTTAATTGGTTTTGTATTCTACTAAAATATACGATAAAATAGTGCATCCTAATGTTGGGATAGCCACCGCCTAACTTTATGACACATATAGACCAAAATTTGCAAGACCATAGTCCTATATAGAATGGAATTATTTATTACTTTCAAAACCAAAATATTCTCAAGCTTATCGTTGAACTTACATTATAGATACCAATAATAAGTTTGGGGTGGCCTTGTTGGAAATTGGACATCCACCAAGATGTGAAAATGTCCATTTAACATGGTGTTGAATTGTAGTCTATTGTAAATTGCAAATATATTGAAACCAAGGCATGAAATGGGAAACTTTGGAGAAAATGTTATATTTAGAATAGGGGGTTGAATAAATATTTTAGTGAATGTAAAAATGTGACATGAATTGAATTGATGTGATGTATGTATATTTGCATGGTAATAAGTTGTAATGAAGTGCCCCTTTCCAGTTAAGTGTTTCCTTATTCTTCTGGCTCGTCATTTCTTGCGAGTGTATCATTTTGATGTTCATTTTATCATGGGGATTTTGCACCAATTCAGATGTCAGCCTATAATTCATCAGGTTTTGGTATTCTATGAGTTCAATATTTCTTTGTTTCGTTTATTTCTTGAGGATCACATTGAATTGTAGTTTTGGTGGACTTATGTCCATAATTTAGTTAACCCAATCTCAATCTCTTAAAAAGGTTTCTTTATGCCTCATCAAGAACCCTATTAGAATTAAATGTGGGCTTTTGGTCACAAGTTTTAACCAAAATAGTAATAATAATAATGTGTGAGCACCAAGATTGATGGTGGACCAAAGTGTACGCAAGAAGTTTGTGTAAGCTTCAACCTTATAATGAAACTCACTTGGCCGGTGTTAATAAGTTTCCCTTTCCATAAAAGGTCAATGGAAATATTGTAATAATATGCTCATATAAGTTAATATGCTTCTATGTCTATTAAATATATTCTTGCATATATATATATATATATATATATATATATATATATTAATTGTGTGTGCGCACACACATGCGCTTCTATGTTTATTAATATAGTTTTCTACACTTATGAATAGAAGTCAAATTAATGACCTTTAGATACTTAAAAAATAAAATAGAAAAGTCCTCGGCCTCGGGTCAATAGAAATAAGAAATTGGGTTGCATCATACATACATAACACTGTTTATAAATCAATTCGAAAAAATAATGACTCTCTCGGAATTTAATAAACCATAATTGAATATGAAAACTTCATTCAAAATGAACATGACCGATGAATATCTAATTCATGTATAAAATTATTGTAACGAATTCTATCTTTCTTAAATAGATAAATTAGAAGTTTCTTACGTTTACCCACAATTTTCCACAAACCTCTTTGAGTACTGGATGAAAATGGATGCATGCCGGAAGGAAGCACGACTGGGGTCTCCGCTCGGACACTACTCCACTGGTCCGAGATCTCGCATAAGATGAGAGTTTCTGGTAGTACCGGTGAACCAGGTGAGGTGGGCGAGGGCCCCCAATCTCTCTATCTTCCGTAAAATAATAAAAAAAAAATAGATAAGAAGGTAAAAGAGTTACTAATTATTTATTATGTGAGATTTAAAGAAAAATATAATAATAATAAATATTGAGCTTGTTTTCGAACTTCCTTCCTTAAAGAAACTTGAACCAAGTTTTCACCCTATCGATATAGTGGCTTCGCATATAAGAGATAATCATTTAATATTTTAAAGGTTTAATAAAATTAAGTAAAAACATATTTAAAAATTAAAAAAGAATAAAAAAGAAAATAATAGAGAGTAAACTATATTCAGAATCGGAGGAAAGTGCTTATTAGTGGGGAACTATATTAAAAACTACTCAGAAATTGTCTTTGGAGTGAGAAAATGATTATATTTTCCCCGGAACACAAGTGCCCAAGGGAGACACAAGTGCCCGCCACCACTTTGTCTAGGACTCGGGCTAGTGTTTGCTCTATGTTTTAAACCCAAGTCTTATTCTCGGGGCCAATATGTAAGTATGTTTCTTTGTTGATTTTGTATTTTGTTTTGATGTTATGGAGCTATGAGCTTTTGTAGGTGTGATTTTTTCACCCAATACATGTCCCTCTTTGTTTCGTGTACATGCGATGACCGTGTAAGAGAATGTGGCCTAAAGGAGAGGACTTGAAGCTGATATACATATCTCGAGTGTCGATACATCCAAGGCATAGGGTATATGCATGGTAGAAACCAAGGCACATGCAAACACATAGGCACATATATGTACCCAAAATTGTATGTACTGTACCACGAGAATGATGTTACACATACCCGAATGATGATTAAGATCTCTTCGCAAGGTGTTCGGAATCCAGAAAGCTTGCTGAGTGTACATTTGCATCGCAAAAAATCCTTGTCTAGCATCTACATGTTTTATCCTAGCCTTTTCTCTCTTTTTCCTCATTTTTTTCATTAGTTATAGGACCGCCTCCCTGCCAGGGCGGTGGTCTTGTAACCACCTCCCAGGACAGGGTGGCGGTCTTGTAATCACCTCCCTGTGTAGGTTGGTGGTCTTGTAGGTGTTTTCCAAAACGCTCTGACGATTGCATCAAATGTAAAAATTCAACTTGTATCTGCATTTCTCAACCACTTTTTCTTGCATTTATGTTTTAGCTGCCTAGTGAATAGTAATTTATCTTTGTTTAATGGTGAGAGAGTTCAATTTGAACTTGCCTTCTCGTCATTGCAAAAATGTTATAAATATGCACTTGTTTACAAGTAAATGGTCTTGGTTCCTTTGTCTGAGTCTTCATTCTTGAGCTTCAGTCTTCAATACTCACTCCTAGATTTTGTTTATGAATCGTTTTATCTTTAGCAAGGATTAGAATTCTTAATATTTAGTTATGCCTCACTTTGTACACCGAAAACGATCCTGCGCTAGGAATCGCATAGGCCAAGCTCTGTTCTCTTGTGCCATCCCTCTCCTACTTGTACTTCATTGTATTTCTCTGAAGCTGCAATTGCTCACTATTTGAGTACTTGCTTATTTATCATTTTGTTTCATCACTCCGAGGGGACAAGCTACAACAAACCGGATTTGCCTCTGCTCGCAAACTCCAGTGTTTAAATTATCAAAGTTATTATCAAATAGAGTAGCGAATCATTTTATTTCAGTTAAGCTCACTTTCAATATTGCGCTGATAGTTTATGAGAAACTATGATTCATTCCCCACTTCTGAGGTAGGATTGAAGGTTTTCAATTAAGTTAATTTGGTGTCTTTTATCTAGATTCACACATTTGCACAGTGAATAACCACGCCAGTCACCTCGCTTGTTTAGTTTTAGTATAAGAGTATGTTATTGGCATTTGTAATTATAATGTTTCAATCGTGTATTTTTTTTAGATTAATTTCCCTTTTAGCGAGTAGTTTAAATTGTTACTTTCGTGTTAAGTTAATTCGAGAGACTTTAAATTAGATTATCACTTAGATCTTAATTAGGAGGATAAACCACTAGGGAATTTATGCTACCATCCATAGCTGCTAAATCCCCCCTTTTTCATTTCAGCTACCAGGAGATCATACTACCAGATCTTAGTCACTGATCCTCCCGTAGGTAACTATAGGAAAGTTGCTTGCCGATTCTCATCCTCGCTTGTAGCTTTTCTATCGTAGAAAACTGACCATAATCCCGGATGTGACTTCATCTATGTCACCCACATTTCAAACCACTGGCTGTCTCGACAAGACCTTGCGATGTCGGGTACGAGGAAGAGTTACTTGTAGATTCCCATGCTTGCATGTCACTTTTCCATCGTACAAAATTGGTGAACCTGATGTGAACTTCCGAATTTCTGGCTCAAAGTCATATTTCTACTTGTTCTTCCAATTAGCATACTTTTCATCTTTTCCACCTCATTAGCCTTCACATAAGCTTCATCAACAAAATTGGTGAATCTGACGTGAACCAAATAGTTCTTCCTCTTTTATTTATTCCATCCACCTTCGCTCTTTCCCATTATTCAGGGGTATTCATATACCCCCGAATATGTCGGGATTCGATGCATATGGTAGACCTATCCTAGGTCTTGAAGCATACTATAATCAACTCGAATAGACAACCATCACCCTCGCTCTCGGCATGGGGTGACAATTATTCAACTAACTAGTTTTCAAATAAACTCCGCCTCAAAGGACTAGATATAGTTCTTCTTTCCAAATAGAGGAGTTAGATCAGCTCACTCAAACACAACAAGCTGAGCCTTCAGGCTCGAACAACATGACACTCACGAGAGAATCTAGTTCATCTCCTCAGGTGTTGCTTAGACCACAAATCGGTGGCGCCGGTTCCATATCGATTTCTAGATAATAAATACTTAGCACGTTATGCTAGGAGTGAACAACACTCTCAAAGTATGTACCCACCTCTAAGAGGCTTGCAAATACAACCCGAGGTCTCATTCCAAGAAAACACCCCCATTCCTCCACCTATAGAAAATGCCCTCGGTGATATTTGGTAGGGTAACGACCAATTTATAGCAGGGTATCATACCCCTTTGCAACCTCAAATGATACAACAAACTCCCTCAAGGAAAAATACCATATCTTCACCAATAGAGGTCATTTTAGCCTTGGTTGAAAAGGTTAGAGGGCTGGAGCTTGCTCAAGCAAATCAAAATTCATATTTTGGGCAATTAGGAATCTCTAACCCTCCACATCATCCTAGCCAAGTAGGCCTCCTCACGGGAACAGGCACGTTGGGCATGCCTCCTTAGTATTCACAACAAACGCTAGCTAGAACCGCGATTGCTAATGACACTCCAATGGAAAATATGATACCTCCTAGTTTAGTACAAACCAATCCATTCCTAAGCAATGCTCCTCCATACTTAAACATGTATTCCAAATCACCACAGGGAGATGTGTTCTCTTCTCCTGGCATGTTTGCTCAACCACAGGGATTTCCTTATGCTCCTGCGAATGCTTATGCTATGCCACATCAACAAACCATCCCACCTCCACCCCCTCAACAAGTGCCATCGATGGTCGAAACCTATGCAATAGGAACTTATTCAGAATATTTGAAAGAACCTTTAGATTTCACCATATGAAGTGTCATGCTTCCAAGACCTCTTCCCAATTTTCCCAAGTACAAAGGGGAGGGAGACCCGAATGCACATATCAAGGCCTATGCCACAACCATTCAAGAACTGCTCCCTTGGGATGGGGTTGTTGCTAAAATATTCCCCAAAACTTTAGAGGGCATTTCCCTCGATTGGTACTACAAAATACCTGAAGCCTCAATACATTCGTTTAAACAACTCGTTTCAGAGTTCATCAAGGTGTTCGACATGAACAAACTGTTGAGAATAGGAATCAGGGAATTCTTGCATATTAAGCAAGAACACAATGAATCTATTGCTCATTTCATCCAAAGATGGCATATAATCCTCTATTCTTCGGCAAGTGCTCCAAACATGGATCAAATGGAACTATGCAATTTATTCCTTCATTCTCTCAGTAGAGAGATAAAGGAAGAAGTCCAGAAGTTCCCACTAAGAACTTATGATGAAGTACTTGAGAGCGCCCTCCGAATAGATCAAGCTGCAATAGATAGCGGTCGCAAGACGTATGGAACAAACAGGAGGTTAATCATCCCCAATCAAAATACTACGACCTATCCTAGTATAGTAAATGTCAATCAAGGACCTAAAATCCTTAACAAGAATCACGGGGTGACCACAGATGGAGTAACTGACCAAGCTAAAAAGGCAAATGTTGTAAATGCTCCACCACCGTTAACAATCAACGAAACAACAATTTTACCCCAACAATCAATGCGGTGGATTTTAATCGTCCACAACAACAACAATAACAACAACGACGGCCGATCCAGACATAGGGTCCAAGTCAAAACTCAACTGGATATCAAAACTAGAACCAAAACCAAAGACAACAAACACAAAATTTTAATCCTAATAGTCAACAGTTTAATCAGAGTTTTGGACCACAATACGCGCCAAACCAGTAACCTAGGAATTATAATCCCAACTCGTATTGTGGTTTTCACAAAATTCGAGGCCATGACACTAGGACTTGCTGCAATTACAATAAATTCATGCAACATTTACCAGAGGAACAAAGAACTATTCATAGATATGTTACTAGCAGATCCTGCATCATCTGTGCCAAATACGTTCACGGGAGTAGTCTCCCCTAAAAATGCACCCCTCAAGATATTCAATGATCCACTCCCAAATCACAATAATCATAAATTAAATACAAATGGGATGAATAAAGGTGTAATGACAGGAAACAATTACCATGAAGCCTCGACTTCACTAAATCCACCTGTCGCACCGCAATTAGGAAATTAGCCATGAGCCAAGATAGTCGGTTTAGTGGAGTTAGACACCGAGCTACACGTGGAAGGTATAACAAGGACATGAGAGTATTCCTTTCAGCCAAATCCAAGTTACCCACTAGAGACAGATAACATTCAACAACCATTAGTAAGACCCGTAGGTGACTATGATTTAATTAATGACCTAACAAAGACCTTCTCACATCTCGTTTTTGACTCGTTGAAGAACTCTCTTGCCCATAGGGCTGCTCTTTTAAGCACTAGGTTTAGGTCATTTAATTGTTTAGGTCATTTAATTAACATCACTCCACCTCCCGAAACACAAGTAAACCATATAGACTTCGATATTCACCCTCAAGGGCAACCAGATAGGGATACCATGTTTATATTTGACGTAAACAAAATGCCAAAAGATGCTTTGAGATTGCACATAGAGGTGATCCGGCCTTACATTTACAAGTGTGGGTTTATAACAATTACGTTAAACACACAATGATTGACGATGGGGCAGCAATTAACATAGTCCCCTTCTCTTTCCTTCAAAAGCTAAGGTATGGAGAAACAAACTGTTCTCACACTCGGAATACACTAAGAGGCTATGACAGCCTTAAAGCCACTCGATTGGGACCTTAATATTACCAAATCACCTTAGGACCCAAAACAATCCTCACTAAATTTTATATTATAGATCAGAAACCAACTATAATATGATTCTCATTGTCTGTGGATACACCGCATGAAGACAATCCCTTCCACATTATTCCAAGAAATAAGATTTCTACACTTAGGAAAAGTCTTCATCGCTTAAGGGGATCCTAAACACTTTGATATACACTTAGAAAACCTCAAGAAAAAGAAAGGAGTCCATACAAAGTATGAGCTTCCCAAAAATCAATTAAACAAACCACCTCCAACAAAAGAGTTAGTCCCTGGTCACCCCAGACAATCGAAAGGTTGAATTTGTTGACCCAAAAATATACGAGGTGGCAAATACAAATAAAGGTAAGTCAATTTATATGGAAACAGATCCACTAAAACCACAGCAGGAATTATGAAACTCTTGGAGAATGACAAGTGATCTTTCTCCCATTTGAACCTCAGGGAATGGGTAGTCTTCTCGGTATAGCATCTCTTCCCTCCGATGACCTAGATCTAGATATGAACATGATAGAATTAACAAATGAAGAAGGGAAATTTAAAATTGAAACGATGCCTATCAAAACCATCTCTAGGCATTTCCCTATTCTAAAGCCTGGTTTTGACCCATGCGCATCTAAAGCTAAGTTTTCCCTATCCATGGGGAAAGACCTCATCATTCGACAAAATTTACAAATAAACACAAAGCTCCATATGGGAGAGAAGGTCGAGTAGCATAGTCATGCTCACCCATATACCATCTCTCAAAAACATGACAAAGAGGCACGCGAACGCCTCTTTCAGAAAAATGTTTTTAATAATGGGACATATACACCTCTAGGCAAGGGTTGTAAGTTCAAACCTAGAATGGCAAGCCCTCATCAAGAGAACAAAAAATTTGAGGATAATGGTTCTCTGCTGTGTACGTCTAGGGGTGAAGAATTCGATATTTGTCAACTTTCTTCACCTTAGACATCATGACATATAGTTCCACCTGCATTTTCATATGTACATGGTTACAGTTGCATTGCATTAGTAATTTAGTTAGTTCATCCTGTTCACTCGTTTCATAAATATTGTAGTGCAGGAACTTACTCTTAAGTAATTTGTTATAAATTTTTGAAGATATTGGCAAAAATATTCAAATCACATCTCTTCAAACATCATCAAGTATTTTCAAATCTTTTCATCAAATTCAACAAACAAACATTGACGGAAACCATACCAAGACCTACATACTTGGCTTTTCTCTTTATTTCTACTAGGTGAATTTGTCCTTGCCTACGGTTTGTTCTAGAAGCTTCTTGGTGTCACATCTATCCCTCTTAAAATCTCTTGAAATGAAAGGATATCCCAAAGTCATAGATCATAAATGTTAAAATCAAATGAAATCACAAGCACCAAGCAAACAAAATATTTTATTTTACACAATTCTTTGCCCCATCAACCTTCGGTGATAAGCCCACATCTCTTACTAGTGATGTGAGGTTGGGAAAGGAAAGAAGTGTCCTTACTCACCTGTATCTTGCCTTTGGTGACAAACCCATGCTTCTTACTAGTGGCATGGGGTAGGGTGTGGGGGGTCCAGTCACACAAACTAACAAATCTTGGTATGCTAAAAACACAAGTCAAATTCTGTTAAGAGAAAGCAAATATCCAAATATCCAAATTCCAAAGAGATCAAATCCTCAAAACCAGATTTTGTCAACCAGGTTGCCATTTATGAATCTAAGTCTAGATAAACTGAAAAGTAAGTGGCCTTCTAAGCTTGGTAGTAGTTTTGAGTAGGGTGGGTGTGTAGGTCTCGAATTGGTTCTTGTTCTTGGTTTGTCTGTCTCTCATCTTTCCATTCAAATCAAACTCATATAACTTGTGCCCTTCCTAATTCTTGGTGTTAAGCCCTCACATCTTACTAGTTGCGTGGATTTGGGATTAGGGCAAGTTCATCTCTTTATCGCCATACATTCACCACGTTTTTCCAGCATAAGAAGAAATCAAAGATATTGCCCAAAGAGGTCGAAAGTTCAAAACTACAATGCGTTAATCATCTCATATCGTATTACAAAAACATACAAAGTAAAACATTCTTTTACTATCATTTGTTATCCATTGCATACATTCTAAAAAGCATGAAAACAAATACACTAAAAAAATCTAGTATACGCATGGGAAACGAGTCATAAAATTTGAGACACCAGATAGCGTAGATCTAAAAAGAGATATATGTACATATCACGGTGTGTCATAGCTTTTTACGATGTCATCGCACACTAGGTATGGTCAAAACACTTGCAATAAGCACACAATACCAAAACATCATACTTGCCTCACAAAATGGAGACTAAGAAATAAAGGAACTCTACCTGTTTGCCCTTTTGAAGCCCATTATGACTGCTCTAGTTAATAATTTCTTAGGAGTTATTCTCAAAAGCATTCAAAACAAACAAAAAGCTAAGCCTAACGCAAAATACCATTCCCAAGATCATTCTAATTCAATCATACTCAAATACGAAAAGAACGATCACTATGGACTGAAGCTCAAAAATACCAAATTGTTACGCGTAAATGAGTAGTAAAATGAGGTCGTTATATATATATATATAGTATTCTAATCTTTTTTTGAGTGTTTTTACAGATTTGGAGCGCCCGATAGAGGTAATTTCTAAACCCGTGTAAATGGTAAGTCCTCATTTCATATCAATTTTGTTTTATTTCTCAATTTATTTTATCTATCTCGCACTTGAGTCCCTCTTTTCATTTTGCAGATAGCGGGAATTTGATCACATCATTGCGACACATGGGCATGTTAGGTATAGCTTATAACTCCCAATTCGGGACCGCCATACTTGGACCCACCGTTTTATGCCTCTTCTTGGCTAAAATGCTTCTCCGAGGGGGTAATATTTACGTACCCAAAATTGTATGTACTGTACCACCAGAATGATGTTACACATACCCCAGTGATGATTAAGATCTCTTTGCAAAGTATTTTAAATCCAGAAAGCTCACTGAGTGTACATTTGCATCCCAAAAAGCCTTGTCTAGCCTCTACATGTTTTATCCTAACCTTTTCTCTCTTTTTCCTTTTTTTTTTGTCGTTAGTTACAGGACCACCTCCCTGCCAGGGTGGCAGTCTTGTAACCACTTCCCAGGACAGGCGGCAAAGATTGTACGTGTTTTCCAAAATGCTCTGACAATCGCATCAAATGTAAAAATTCAATTTGCATCCACATTTCTCAACCACTTTGTCTTGCATTTATGTTTTAGCTGCCTAGTGAATAGTAATTTATCTTTGTTTAATGGTGAGAGAGTTCAATTTGAACTTGCCTTCTGGTCATTGTAAATGCTATAAATATGCAGCTTGTTTACAAGTAAATGGTCTTGGTTCTTTGGTCTGGAGTCTTCATTCTTGAGCTTCAGGTCTTGAATACTCGAGTCTAGATTTTGTTTATGAATTGTTTTATCTTTAGCATGGATTAGAATTCTAAATATTTAGTTATGCCTCACTTTGTACACCAAAAACGATCCTACTAGGAATCACATAGGCCAAGCTCTGTTCTCTTGCGCCATCCCTCTCCTACTTGTACTTTGTTGTATTTCTCTGAAGCTGCTATTGCTCACTGTTTGAGTACCTGCTATTTATCATTTTGTTTCATCATTGCTGCAACGATCCTGCTAGGAATCATATAGGCCAAGCCAGTTCACTTGTGCCATCCCTCTCCTACTTGTTCTTTGTGCCATTTTTACTTAAAAGCAACTACATGTCCCAAAGCCTTCTCTTGCTGATGCTGTTATACTCCTACTCTTTCTGGATTCACGTGAACATGCAAGAACGAAGAGATCACTCTGAGGGGACAAGCTACAACAAAACTAGATTTTCCTCTACTCAGTAAACTCCAGGTTTAAATCATCAAATTTATTATCAAATAGAGTAGCGAATCATTTTATTTCAGTTAAGCTCGCTTTCAATATTTCCAGGGAAGCTATGGGGAATGATAGTTTCTGAGAAACTATGATTCATTCCCCACTTCGAGGTAGGATTGAAAGTTTCCAATTAATTTAATTGGATGTCTTTTATCTAGATTCACACATTTGCACAAGTGAATAACCACGCCAGTCACCTCGGTTGTTTAGTTTTAGTATAAGAGTATGTTATTGGCATTTGTAATTATAATGTTTCAATCATGTATTTTGTTTAGATTAATTTCCCTTTCAAGTAGTTTAAATTGTTACTTTCAGTTTAAGTTAATTTGGAGACTTTAAATTAGATTATCACTTAGATCTTAATTAGGAGGATAAACCACTAGGGAATTTATGCTACCCATCCATAGCCGCTAAATATCTACTTTGTCATTTCAGCTACCAGGAGATCATACTACTAGATCTTAGTCAATGATCCTCCCATAGGCAGCTATAGGAAAGTTGCTTGCCAATTCTCATCCTTGCTTGTAGCTTTTCTATTGTAGAAAACTGACCATAATCCCGGATGTGACTTCATCTAAGTCACCCACATTTCAAACCACCGGCTGTCTTGGCACGACCTCGGGAGGTCGGGTATGAGGAAGAGTTACTTGTAGATTCCCATGCTTGCATGTCACTTTTTCATCGTACAGGTGATTTTTTTCACCCAATACATGTCCCTCTTTGTTTTAGGTGCATGCGATGACTGTAGGATAATGTGGCCTAAAGGAGAGGACTGAAGCTGATATACATATATCGAGTGTGGATACATCTAAGGCATAGGGTATATGCATGGTAGAAACCAAGGCATATGCAAACAAATAGGATAGAAACAAGTGTTAGTGTAAAAACTTTAGCATGCAATAGAAGACAATGTAACAAACAATTAGGAAGACAAGATATACCATGAAAATGTGGGTTACATACATGGTACATCGCTCACAATGTCATAAGATAATCTGGGCCAAAGAAACCAAAAACATACAATGATCAATCAAGACATAGGACATAGCCCACAAATAATAGTAAACAATAGGAATAAAAAAGTGACAGATAGCCATGGTTGCATATATCCTACAAAGCAAATGCTAGACATGAAGCACCCATTAGTATGTTAGAAAGATAGGTAGTGTATCACAACATGTATAGATTAGTGAAAATTATAGTGATAGTAACTAGAAAAAGGAAGTAATTAAGTGATAAAACATGTGGATGTAGAGTGTGATGGTAGCAAAAGTAGATGCTTCCAAGATCTTCAAAGGGACTAGTAGAGAGCTGTGTCGAGCAACATGCATCGTGTATGAATCTATGAAAGGTCACACATTCATTTCGAGATACCAAGTGAATGCACATATGTATGTATAAAATATAATGATATAATAAGTATCGAATAAAGCATAGAGACAAAGTGTAACATGTAAGTAAAATAAGCTAACAAGAGTAAATAAAACCAAGATATGAAAATTTTATAAGAGTGTGATAGTGTATTGCGATGTGAAAGATGTGGAGAGAGGAGGATCCATGTTTCCCCCCAATGGATGTGTATGACATAAGGCTCATTTAGAAATTCCCCGTCAACAATTAATAATTAACCATAGAAGAAGAGTGTGTCATTGGGAAATGAGGGTTATGTGTGTGAATGAGAGTGGATGGTAGAAAATATGTATCGTGAAGCATTGAACATGAAGTGTAGAAGTTGTGAGGTTCATTTAAGAATCGGACCCTCAAAAATTGAGTATGAACTATGGAACTAGAGTATATCATCAGCTAATAAATGTGTCATATGAGAGTAGATGCTTAGAAAATATTTATTGTGAAGCATTGAGTGTGAAGTGTAGCAAGATTAGATGATGTGAGGTTCATTGATGAAGTGTGCCCTCAACACTCAAGTGCAAACTATAGCACTAGAGTGCATCATCAAAAAATGAATGTGTTGTATGAGACTAGATGCTTACGAAATATGTATCATGAAGCACCGAGCTTGAATTGTATCAATAGTAGATGATGTGGGGTTCATTAAGGAAGTGTGACATCAACATTCAATTATGAACCATAACACTAGAATGTGTCATCGGGTAATGAATGTGTTGTATGAGAGTAGATGCTTAGGAAATATGTATCGTGAAGAAGCTGGGCGTGAAGTATATCAAGAGTAGATGATGTGAGGTTTATTAATGAAGTGTTCCCTCGGTAGTCAAGTGTGAACTGTAGCACTAGAGTGTGTCATTGGGTAATGACGGTGTAATTTACCAAAGAAGTTAAAATGCTTGAAAATATTATGTATGAAGGGCAAAAAATAAAGTACAATAGTAGACACTAGAGACAACTGATAGTGATGGAGGGGGGAGAAATAGTTATGCCCTCCAAGTTTGCAAGGGATAGAAGACAATCTGATTATAGTGAAGGGTGAGAGTCCTTCACTTGATTATAGTGATGTGACCATGATCTAAGATCGGTGGTGTAGGAGAGTATCTATGTGCATGGGTGGGAATTAAGACCGGGTTGCCAAAATTGTCAGGGCATAAGTTAATTTTAGGGGCCAATTCACCATTCCCGTGAAATAGAAATTCACAAAAATTTCCTACATACTGTCGTGCGGTAGCATATTTTTATGCTATCTTGGTGACAACATAATACATGCTTTTGGTTGGTAGCATATTTTATGCTACTGTCAATAGAATACAAAAATATACCGTATTCATATTCACCATTAGCGCGAAAGTCAATTTTTCACATACTCGCTAAGTAATTTCTACGATTTTTTTTCAAAAGCGGGGGGTGGTCTTGAATGTTTCCTATTTTAAGAATGTGATAATTGGTAGTGGCATATTAGTAGTATAAAAATGAATTCAAGAGGCCCCAATGAAGGACGAGGCACAACACAATATATATGATTTACTGAAGAATCAATAACTTTCTTGTCATATGGAAATGGGTCTTTAATGATTTTGAGATTTTGATTATCATTAACAAGATTAGTAGTATATGGCTTAGGGATCTCGATTACATTATTCTAAATAAGATGTTTAAGTTTAAAAAAATGATCAATAGAATTCCAAATGCATTGATGATAGTCAGAGTGTGCATTTTCATCGTAGTTATAGCCGTGTGAGTGAGAAGGATTGATATTAATCGGTGGTGAAAGAGTAATAATATTACTTTTGATAAGTTGTGGTAATTGAAACCGACATACGTAAGGTAGCTTAATAAAACTATGAATTTTGGGTTATAATTAAAGTTTTTCGGATGTAGAAACAACATTAACAGTTGCCTTAGCTTCATTCAGCTTAGGAGATGGTTTGAAGGTAGTGTTATCCAAAATTCACCCCTCAAGGTAATTTTGATAACATGCATCAAATTCTTTAGTCCCAAGCAATTATATTTATTCAAGGCAAAAAATCATGTTTCTGGGGTCCCCTCGGCTTCTTTCTAACTCTCCTGTCCAAGAAAACCCAGCAAGTTTTAAAATGTGAAAAAGTTGCAGAAAACAAGCTTGGGCCAGGAAAAATCATGAAAAATGGCTAAGTCTTAGTCCTCGCAACAGTCGGGACATGAGGGACATCTGGGCGCGAATCGGCCGAAAGGCCGCCAGGTAGTCTGCAGAGCAAAGGGACATCCGGGACGTCGGGACGCGAGGGACGCGAAAAGGCGAACCGGCCGAAAAGTGGAAAAAATCAACTAAGTGCTGTTTTTGCGCAGTTTGGGACAGCCGGACCAAAGGTACGCGCGGGACGCGAAAATCCGAACCGGCTGAGAGGAAAAATTGTCAAGTTTAGGACATCTGGGACAAAATTACGCAGAGGATGCGAACCAGCCGATTTGGCTGAAGTAGGAGTCTTTCATCCGAAACAGTTTGGGACATCCGGGCCAAAGGTATACGCGAGGACGCGAACCGGCTGGAAAGGTGAAAAGGCAGCAAAAGAGGGACAAGGAAGCCCAAATCAGCCGAAGCAGGAGATTTTCATCCGGGACAGTTCAGACAAGGGTACGCGTGGGATGCGAGGGATGCATAAAGCCGAAGTGGCCGAAGAAAAAGAAGAAAATTCAACGTTTGACCCGTGATTCTACTCCAGTCAGTTAATGCTCATTCCCGTCAAATGACAAAATCGCCTGCCAGACCCAAAATAGCTGCCTGCACCCAGAAGGCCATAAATTTTATATTTCTCAACGAAATCACACAAAATTGGTACCGTTGGAATTGTGGCTCCGAGCCTGATGCACAAAAATCAATAAATTTAGGATTTGATAAGAGATTGATTGAGTTTTTTAAGAAAAAGTGGCCAGGTTCATAACAATGTTTTATTTGGTAGTTGGGAGTGCAATTAAGAGGCATGGTCATCATTCTTTCTCTTCTGCAGCACATGGGACAAGTATGGGGAGACTTTTGCAAGTAATATACAATCATTTCATTCCATTTAATACCTCTTACAAGTGGTTGAAGGATAGATTTCAGGATTTCCATTTTCCCTCTCTCTCTCTTCTCATTTTTCTATAAATTGGAGTGTTGGGCTCATTGTAAAGGGAGGTAGTTTTATAGAAAAGCTCGCAAAATTTCTTTATGAAGCCAATGTGTCGCAGCCCTTATAGTGGACTCTTTGCATGGTGATCCAGGCCCTTTTCTTGTAATAGATTGAATCGTGCATATCATGAAGCAATAAAATATCGGTTTGTGGATGTATCTTCCCGCTGCATGTTTTTTGCATTCTTCTTGCCCCTTTAATCTTTCTACAAGAATATTGTGTCTATTATTGTGTTCTTGCAGGGATCCATTATCATTGTGTGTGCTTGGAATATTGTTGTGAATGCATTTTGCTAGATTATGGAGAACTATCATCACCTCTTCTAGTGTGCACTTTGCCTCTGTATTTCACACATTTGGAGACTACTCTCACACCCTCCTTTTCTGGTGTATCACCGCTTTAGTGTAGGCTTTCATTTTATGCATTCTCTCTCCCTGGTCCCTTGGAAATTTAGATTAGAATAGTTAGTTTCCCTGCATTAGAGTAGATTGTGGCAGGTAGTTTAGGAGCAAGAACCAACTTTCTCGGAGTTCTATCTCAAGTAAGCAAGTCCAAAAACTTGGAGATAGTACCCATGTTATCCAATCACACAGTGAGTTCAAGTATATGCACTTGTATAAACACAAGGGTGCTGTGATTCGGTGATAACAGTAGATTTAGCTTGAAACTTGTTAGAAGATGAAGATGAAGAAGTATCATAGTATTTCAATTTTCCCATGGATTAAAGTTTTCCTTTGTGAAGTTTGAGTGTATGACATATTTTATCAAAGGAGGGAGAAGTATCAAAGATAACACTCTCTTAAAATGGAGGTAAGAGACTTTGAATAAAGAGATATTTTAATTCGAGTCACTAGTATATTGGTCATCTAAGAAAAATTGTTCTTATAGCACAACACAGTTATCTAGACATTTTTTTGTCCTAGTTTGAGTTGAGCAAGTTTTGCATAAAATATCTTGGTGTTGATATTGATAGAAAAGTGAGTAAGGAAAGCATCGTCTAATTATGTAAAAGTGGCGACCAAATTAATAGGTAGATCGTAAAACCATCACATAGCATAATCTTGTAAGCTTCTAGGAAATATTTTATGCATAATTTAAAGTCATCCACATAATCAAGACATGTGACATGAAAAGATCGAAGATGCTCGAAGGTGGGAAACTTTGGTGCAATGAAGTTAGGAGGTAGTGGATGAGAAGATATGGTCGACTTGAAAAGGGCTAGGAAGGAGAAGTGAGGAATCTATAGATGGAGAGGAATGTGAAGTAGCTTGTTATAATTAGTGGATTTGGGATTGTAGATCCTGATATAAATAAGCCGGTCTTGATTTCCTGAGGAGGAGACTTGTCATGTGTGATAAGTAATAGGTGGGGTGAAATGATTTGTAGAAATGGGAATGATAGAGATAGGTGGAAGAGTGGAATTAGAAGGTTGTGTCGCAATATGAAGAGAAGTAGTAATAGAGATTTGGGGTTATTTACTCAACTAGATTAGTGGCTTCCTCACTACCAATGAATAGTAAGAGATCTAATTCTTAACGATTTTCAGCAATATGGGCCTGGAGGTCATGAAGATATTTGTTGGTAAAGGGTTCATAAGTCTCATCCATGGGAGAAGAATGCCTAAAAGCAAGGTAGGGTTCAAGCGAGTGGGTTCACCAAATGATTTAATATAAATTGAATTAAATCTATATTTCAGAGTAACTATTGTAGTGTATGATATACAAGTGATAAAATACAATAAATGGACAAGAAACAATCATGCAATAATATGTTAGGGAATTAATCAAAATGAATAATTAACAAATTATAAATCCATAATATAATTTTCAAAGATTATAGATTATGAAATGCAGTGAATAAACATAGATTAAGATGTTTGATATTACATATTACAAAATGTAATAAAAAGAACTGAAAGTAAATAATAGAAATATAAAAGACACGAAAAACTATATTTATAGTGGGGAAACCTGAAGGAAAAATACCCTACTCGAATAAAGCACCGATGTTAGTAAGAATTTCACATAAGATTTCACTGAACACTTTCACTTTACTCCACAGTCTCACAGAGATAATTGCATAACAGTTTCTCACAATTTTACAATACAATGATAATAAAAAGCATAATTCCATCATCATCATATCAATCTTGTGAGGGATCATCCTACATATATAGGATGGATGAACCGGTCACACCGTTTTACTCTAAAGTTGTGGAAGACCAACATAATAAAGTTTATTAAAAAAATTTAAAATAACATGGGCATGAAGTGATGGTCAACCCAAAGGTATGCCCACTTGACATTATTACTCCAACACTCCCTCTTAATGTGAAGTGAGAAAAATATAAAACATGCCAAATTACCTTTTTCTACAAAAGTATTTATAGATCCATAAATCATCAACGATGATTAAAGCTAGCATGTAAATAGGGAAATCAAACAAATCTTCCCATTTAAAATAAATAAGGGAAATCATACAGATCCTCTTATATATAAATTCAAAGGAAAAATGATTTATATATGAAGACTTATATCAGATCATGGAGCCTTTTATAAAACAATGAGTTCCCATAACTAATTCTTGATGAGATTTACAAGCAAATTCACATAATGTGAACATTTACATATCTCAAAATAGAGGAAGTATTGGAAGTTTACAACAGTCATTAATAGGTGGCATTGTTATGCACACTCCCCCTCAATGAAAACTCTGATAGGCCCAACAAGGCATGAAACTTTAAAAATTCACAACACGGTGGCTTGGTAAAGATAACTACAACTTGATCTTCAGTCAAACAAAACTTGAGATCAATATCACCATCTTGTACTTTCTATCAAATAAAGTGCTTATGAACTTATATATGTTTTTTTCTTTTATGTTGAGATGGAGTGTTTGTAAGAGCAATCCAACTTTGTCTGTCACATAGAAGAGTAATGCTTATCTTGACACTTATATGCAGTTCATCCAACAATATTTTCATCCACATAGCTTCCTTTGATGTTTTCATAGCACTTCTATACTCTACTTTAGTAGAAAAGATAGAAATTGTTGGTTACTTCTTGTTAATCCAAGTGATGACACTTGCACCCAACTTGAAAACATATCCATAAGTAAATTTTCTATCTATAACATCACCAACATGGTCAGAATCACAATAGCCAAACAATTTTGCATCATCACAAGAAGAATAAAACAAACCATAATTAACTCTACCTTTAACATATTTCAAATTGTTTTTCCATTTTCCAATGATCATCATAAGGATCCTACATGAATCTAGAAACAACTCCTACTACATATGAAATATCAAGGCCTAGTAATAGTCAAATAAATTAGACTACCAACTAGTTGTCTATACAAAGTAGGATCAAATTTAGCACATGTAGGTTTAGGATCTAATTTCACACCAACTTCAATAGGAATGGAAATAGGTTTATAGTCAATCATGTTAAATATTCTAATTAAATTAGTAGCATACTGAGATTGAGATGCAACAATAGATTTATGATCCTAAAATATAACCATGCTTAAAAAATGATTTAACATATCTAAATCACTTATTTCAAAACATTGTTTTAATCTTTCTTTTATTCTAGTAATTAATATTTTATCACTGCTAATAATCAAGTGATCATAAACATATAGAGCAACAATGATAATATAATTATTTTTAAATTTAACAAATAAGTCATTATCATAACAACAGATTAGAGAAACCAAGATTCCGATAAAAACTATTAATTTTAGCATACCAAGCTCTAGGAGCTTGTTTAAGACCACACAAATATTATTTCATCTTACAAACATATAGTTCCTTACTAGGTTCTTCAAAACCTTTAGGTTGATACATATAAATTTCTTCTTTCAGTCACCATTTAGAAATGCATTTTTAACATCCATTTGGTGAATCTCCTAACCATTTTGAGCAACTAAAGCTAGAAGAGTCCTAACAGTTATCATTTTAGCTACAGGAGAAAAATTTTCAACATAGTCAAGACCAGGTTTCTAAGTGAAACCACGAGCTACTAACCTTGCCTTGAATTTATCTATTTATCCTATAGAGTTATACTTAATTTTATACAACCACCTAGATCCTATAATGCTTCGTTTAGAAGGAGGAGGGACTAGTTCCCAAGTGTTATTTTTAATCAAAGCATTGTATTCATCTTTCATATCCTTGATCCATCTATCATATTGACAAGATTATTTGAAATATTGTGGTTTAACCTCATATAGGTTCATCAAGGCATGATAAGAATGTTGATTACAAGTTACCTTTCTTAGGTTAACATGATTAGAATCCTTAACAATATTTTAATCCCATTTAGAAATCTTGGAATACAACATATTTTGAGATGACTCCCCCTCAATATCCTTCATATCTAGATAAGGATAATCATCCTCTTGAACTTCTATTTATATATTGTTAGGAGAAGGATTTTCAAGCTCTATTTTAGGAGAAGTAGAGGAAGGTTCATAAGAAACATCACAAAATGTTTTTTCTAAGACATGAACATTCCCATTTTTAACTATATCATGTTTGAAAGGGTCATAGACTCTTAAACCTTTTGTTTGACAACCATAACCAACAAAAATACAAGAATAGGAGGTTAGATCAAGCTTCTTCTTTTTAACTTTTGGAATGAATATAGAAGTAGGACTACCAAATATTCTTAAGTGAGATATATCTGGGTTTTTTTTTTCCATACTTCATGAGGAATAGTTTGATGAAGATATTTTTAGGAACTCTATTAAGGATATAAACTATTGTATTCATGGATTCTTCCCATAGAAATTTAGGCACATTTTATGCATGAATCATAGTCCTAGCCATTTCTAAAATAGTCATATTTTTCCTTTCTGCAATGCCATTTTGCTATGGGGAATAGGAGTTGTCAACTCTCTCTGAATCCCACATGACACACAAAACTCATCAAAATTTTTGCTAATATATTCACCTCCATTATCAGTCCTAATTATTTTTATTTTCAGATTAGAATCATTTTCAACAAAGGCTTTAAATTCTTTAAATTTAGACAAGACATCAGACTTTTTATTAATAAATAAGACTAGGTCATCCTAGCAAAATCATTAATAAAAAAATACAACATACAAAGCACCACTGAGAGAAGGAACTTCAAGTGGACCTCTCACATCATTGTGAATCAACTCTAATAGATGAGAGGAATTTGGATCATGATGTTTGTGAAATGGTTCAACATGTTGCTTACCACACAAGAAACTTTCACATGTTTCATGATCATATTTCATCTTAGGGAGACCAACTACAAGATTTAGGCAAGATATTTCATACAAACTTTTGAAATTCACATGTCCTAATATTTCATGCAAAATTTGAATATCATTTCTAGATGAAAAAGAAAAACAAGATTCAGAAACAAATCCATCAAAAATATATAAACCATTTTTCTCTATACCAAAGCAATAACATTATTGAGTTCATTTTTCACATACCATTTATCTTGCAGCAATACAACTTTATAGTTTTCTTTAGTTAGCTGAGAGCAAGATAAAAGGTTCTTTTTGAACTCGAAACATATAAAACATTCCCAATTAGTCCATTTCCCAATTTAACATTTCCATAGCTTATATAACTAATGATGAAATTATCTCCTAGATATATATTTTCCTCACATTTTATAACATCTAAGAGGATACCAGAAATACAAGTCATGTGCCTAAAGGCACCACTATCTAGGATCCATTCATTGTCATTTGAAGTTGAGAGAGTAATATATAGGGCAATAGAATGCTCTGCATTTTTGCTTGATTTTGCATCCTATCTTTCTTTTAGTTATTAAATTTACTATTTTTAGCATTTTAAACAAATTTGTTATTTTTTACACGAAAATTAGATTCTTTATGACCAAATTTTCCACATTTGTTACATGTTCCATTGAATTTCACTTTAAAATTCTAATTGTTTCTAATAGAATTAGATTTAGGATTGGGTTTAAATTTTGATCTGATGTTAGATTTATGATTAGGATTGATATTATTCTTATTTTGAGAAGGTTTATGATTATGAGAGAACAATGCTTGAGAGATGGTCTCTTTTGAATCAAGATTTTCCATTACTCATTCATCCTGAATTAACAGAAAACAGCGAGTGTCCAGTTAGGTAAATCATTCGCATTTTGATATTTAGAGTTAAGGATGGAGATATAGTTTCTAATGAATATTTATCTGAATAATAAATGTAGATATTATAGAAAAATGAAAAATAAGTATCAAAATAGATCAACTTATAATCTAACACTCTCTATCACTACCTTAGATCAGTCAAGGATGGAAAGAGGGAGATTTATACTTGCACTTACCATCTAGCATGTAATTATCCTTCCTTGATGGTTGGATATGCTTGAGGATGATTGATTGCTTCAGATTTGGATGTGGATGCACTTTGACAACACCTCCCTTTGGATGATTGATGAAGATTGCTTGATGATTTCTTGAATATTGCTTGATTGATGAAGATTGGTTAAGGATGGATGATTAATGATCAAAAGATGAAGTAGCAAGATGATGGCCTCACAAAAGAACTCGCCCCATGGAGGATGAGAGTGAAAATTTATAGTCAAGGAATGGGAAATTGCATGGTGAGGATTAATCCATATTGGATTGAATCCAATTTTGAAATTTGATGAGAAGATTGGATTTTTGTAGATATTTCTAGATGTGGAGGATTCTAGATTTTGTGTGGATATTTTATTGAATTTTTAATTCAATAGAAGAGTGTAGAATATTTAAATATTTAAAATGAGAGGGAAAGATGGAGAAGCTTCTAGATTTAGAAGCCTCTAGATTTAGAGGTGAGGATGTGCACATGATTAGGATTAGATTAGGTTAAATAAATATGACTAGGGATGTGATTTGATGGAAAGGCTAGGTGTAGGGATGTGTAGGGTAGGTGGTAGGTGAGATGTAGGAATATTAAATTCCTACAAAATATTAATGGAGATTATAATAAGATAATAGGATATAATAATGAAAAATGGATTAAGGATGAAATGAGATAAATAATAAAGGATGAAAGGGTAAATGTGATTAAAGGAATTTATAATGGGATAAATGATAAAATAGAATATATAGATAAATGATAAAAATGTTAGAATAAAGGGATTAATGCAAAAATTAATAATAATTAATCTTATGATTAATTATTATATGGATTTAGATGATGTTGCTGGACACATTAATCGTAATTAATCATGTCAAATTTATATGTATACATTTTCCCCCTCTTTGGAGGATTATTGCATAGCAATGATCATTCAAATAAGAAGTAGAAGATGATAAGATGGTAATATGATGCCCCCTTGAGTTGGTAGGTGGGGAGGAATGAGGTGGGTAATTACTCAAAAAGAAAGGAGATGCACCAATGAGAATATGAAGGGGTTTGGGGTGAGAGGATGAGAATATGATAACTATAGAAGGCCCTAGTCATTGATATATAACAAGGGTTCAAGATGTATTTATTTTGAATACCCAAGTAAAGGGGTTGATGTTAGATGTTTAGATATTGGATGTTGTTAGATCACATGATGTTTGGATATTATTGGATCAAAGGATTATGGATGTTGTTGGATCATAGGATTTTTGATTGTTGGATGCCTCAGACATGGGGGATGATGTTTGATGGTTGGATTTTGGATGTTTTTTCATCCCTGGTCAAGGGGTAAGGATAAGATAGGATCTTGGATTGATGATGTTGTTGATGTTAGATGTTGGATTTTGATGATTTAGATTTTTTGATTCTCCAGTCAAAGGGTAAGGATTTTGATTTTGGATGGTGGATGTTTGATGTGAAGATTTTTAGATGATAAGATTTGATGGGATTGATTGAAAATATTGGATAGATTGATTGGATGAATAATATTTGATGATTGGATGTTAGATGATTGATGAAGGGTTGGTTGGATAAGGTGATGATGATTAAGCTAAGTGATGATTGAAAGGGGTGGTGCTATCGTAAAGTGCCCACAATTATCATCATTAGCAAATTTATTAAGATGTGGCATAGAGAAAGATGCACCAATGGTATTAATACCATGATGTTTTAATTGCTAGATTCCCCTGTCCTCATATCATTGGACATATTAAAAAGAGGGTCCTCATATCATTGGACTGAAAAAATAAAAATATGCGACCTCATTTCATCACCAAGTGCTAAAAGAAAAAAAAAAATGGCCTCATATCATCGGCCATGCAAAAGAAAAAAGAAATAAAATAGGCCTCATATCATCAACCAATATATAATGAAAATGGAAGAAAAGATTAAAAAAGTACACACACACAAATGCATGCAAAAGTGTTTTAAATTTTATGTGCGTTGTTGATTTTTATGGATTTTTAAAGTTTTATTTTATTTTTGGATTTTTAAGATATTTTAGATGTGGTGGGATAAATATATGATAGGGATGGGTGGGATTTAAATGAGGTGATTTTCTTCTATAAGTCCCAAGGTTTACGTGGTTATGGATTAGGGATTTTGGGAGAGGATAAGGGATGTGGGATAAAGGGATGGTTTTGGATAGGATAAAGGATGTGGGATAAAGGGATGAGTTTGGATAGGATAAAGGGATGATTTTGGATAGGATAAAGGATGTGGGATAAAGGGATGATTTTTGGATAGGATAAGGGATGTGGGATAAAGGGATTGGTTGGATAAGATAAAGGAGGTTTGATAGGATGAGGGATGTGATGAGGTAGGATATGGGACTAGGTGATGACTTAGTCGATTGGATAAGGTAGGATGTGAGATGATTGGATAAGATAGGCCCCCAAGTAAAGGGTGGGATGATGGATGATAGTCTAGTTTGTGGTGCCCCCAAGTGTAAGGAAGAATAAAAAGTAAGGGATGGTGCCCCTAGCGGATTATAAATTTTCCCCAGTCATAATGATGATAGGTTAAAGGAAGGAAAAAGGGGGATAGGATAAATCAATAGGATCATCGATTTTCCATGGATGATGGATGCAAAAGGATGTGGATGCAAAGGAATGATGTTTTGTAATGGATGAGGAGAAAAATATGAGCTTAAAATCACATGTTGTAAAATAAAAGTAAGCCTAGAACAAAAGTGTGACCAAGGTCTAAGAAATACTTGGCAACATACAAGCACGATGTCTCTTCTAGATCAATGTATGTGTAAAAGTGATAGTTAATGGAGTGATTAGGATGTGAAAATAAACTAGCCAAGGTATATGGAGTGATTAAGTAAAATAATTTGATGGAAGGTGAATGGAAGGTTAAGCTGTGCAATGCTCCACTACCACCAAGTGTCCATGGCCCCGACAGCCACAACATTACTCTACTACTAGTCGAGAATCCATAACTCTAGTAGAGTTGCTGGAAACACCCCTAGAGAGAGTCTTGAGGTGGATTTTATTGGATATTTTTTATTTTTGATATGATATTTTTATCTTTTACTTTTTGATGTTTGATATTTTTTATCCACTCTCTTAAGACCTCTAGGGGTTAAGAATCAAAGTGGCTTGATGGGGGATGGAAATGAGTGTGGTGACGACATTGGCTAGAGTGTCAAAAGATGCACCCAAGGGTCTTCACAACAAGTTAATTAAGATGTGTGATTAAGTGATTGGATATCTAAGATATGATCGTTCTTGAATGTTGATAGTAAGGATAGACCAAGGTCACACAAGTGTAATAAGTACTAATGAATTACATCATGTGTAATTAATTCAATTACGTATTGATAAAGATGGATTGGATTGGAATGAGGATGGAGGGATGAGGAAATATCATATGTGTGTAAATGACAACCTAAATGCTTAATCTGATTTTAGGTGGTCGGGATGTGTAGGGGATTAAAGGATTGGGGATTGGTAGATGGATGGATGAGAGGATCAAGAGAAATTGTAGGATCAAGTTGGATGGATGGGATGCCTTGTTCATGAATACCTAAGCCTTTACCACGATGTTTCATATTAGCAAACATATTGTTGGCTATAGGGTAGGAAGTGGATGGGGAGGATGAGGTCGTGTGGTCACCATTGGGTTGGGGATGTTTGTTATTTTCTCATCCGCTAAGGGCCCATATTTAACGAAGGATGGGGGTGAGATTTGTGTGGATTTTTGGTCAGTGAGGGATGTTTGGATTGAGGATTAGAGTTTTGATTTTTGGTCGATGAGGGATGTTTGGATTGAGGATTATATTTGGATGGCCAATGATGTTTGGACTTAGAATGGGGTTTAGATGGTGGCTGATGGTTAGAGATAGGGTTAGGATGGAAAGGTGGTGGATAGAGAGGTACAAGGATAATAATTCCTTGGTTAATGAGATTTTGGACATAATACTTAAATTACATGCAACAATTGATCGAATGTCCATATGTGTGGTGGAATTCACAATAATAATGGTCCCTATACCAAGATGGTTTAGGAAGGTTAGGATCATGATGTTTGATGGGTGGGTGAATGATCATGTTAAAGGTTTTAAGACAATGGAAGATGGTATTCAAGGATTCACCTAAGGAGGCGAAGGTGATTGGGGTTGGTAAGAGAGATGGTGTGGGTAATAAGGGTGGGTTAGGTAGGATATGTGTAGGAGTGGGTAGGATAGGAGAGGATTTATTAAATTTAGGTGATTTGGATGTATATTTAGGATGTGGATTAGATGGTTGGGATTTGTGTGGAGGATTAGCCTTGGGGGCTTTAGGAGGTTGGTTTGGTTTTGATTGGGTCGAGTGTGTGGTTTTGAAGTAGATGGTTTTGACCTAGGATTTGATTGTTTAAGATTATTATATGTAGATGAAGGGGATGGGGTAGATTTAGATGAAGGGTATGGTTGTGATATCACGGTCACATTAGAGTTGGGTGATGAAGGAGGCTTTGTATATGGGTGTGGTGTAGGAACCATATTAGATTTGGTAGGAAATGCGATGGGTAGAGGACCGGATTGGATTTTTAGGTTTGGTAGTTGTTGATTTAGGATTTATATTAGATGTTTGAGGATTGGGGGATAAAGGAGATGAAATAGGATTAGTTGATGCAATAGTATTTGGTTTAGGTGATGAGGGAGTTAATACAGGATTATGTATAGATTAAGATGATGAGGGTGGCATAGGAGCCATATTCGATGGTTTAGGATTGGATCGTTTATTAGTACATTTATTACATGTGGATGGAGAGGATAAATGTGGCATGGATGCCACATTGGATAAAGTAGGATTAGGGGATGAAGAGGATGTGGGTGACTTAGGAGTCACACTAGATTGTATGGGGTTGGATGTAAGTGATGGTGGCGTAGAATACAAAGTAGATGTTAGAGGAGGGGAATTGGGACTATCTAGGAGAAATACTAAGGGATGAGGTTGGGATGATGAGGATTTATGACTAAGGTGTGATGTAGGGGATAAAGATAGTGGTTTTGTTTGATCTTGATTGGATGTGGATTGGTATGTATAAGATACGTTATGATATGTTTTGATGGGAGGGAGTTGGAGATTAGATTGGTTAATGGGGATATAAATGTGGATAATGGTTGTAAAGGATTAGGATCAGATAATAGGTTAGACAATTATAAAATAAGGTCATTAGATGGTGGTGGTGATTTGGGATTTTTTAGGTTTGGATTTTGGTTTAGAGTTTTTAGAAGTGGATGTGGTGGATGAATCATAACTGGTTAAAGTTTGGTAGATATTTAAAATCATATCTTTATTGATGAAAGGGGTGATTGGAGTTGATCAAAATCGATGTAATGTGAGGGAGGGGGATGGTTAGAGATGTTAAATGATGTGGATGTAGGATTGGGTGTGATTGGTTGTATGGATGGGGATCATCTTGGTTGATGTTAATAAGGTCCTCACTATCATAAGTGGATGTGAGGGGAGATGGTTGAGAATATTTTTGGTTAAGGCATGATTGGAGGTCAAGAATTTTTTGGTTAATATTTTGAATGGTTGTGAGGATGGTGGGATCAACTTGGGATGGGTTAGGGGAGTATTGGATAGAGGATGTGAGTGTCGTAATTTGGTTTTTTAAAGATTGGATAGTAATAGGGATGTTTTGATCAAAGTGGGAGGGTAAAGGTTGATGAGTGGGGGATTTGACTTTGATGGAAGCCATGATGAGGATGGGGGTTTAGATAAGATTTAGGAATAGGATTGGGTATGGATAGGGTGTAAGATAGGATAAATATGGAGGGATTAGATGTGGATGGGATGGATTAGGAAAGGGGATAAGATTGGGGTAATTAGATGGATGGATTTGGTTTGATTATGTTTGGATGGGGGGTTGATTGATTGTTTGATTAATGTGTAGTCAAAATGATATGTAGGCAAGCAACACACATAAAACACACATAACCTATCTAGTCAAGTGAGTGTGCAACACAAGCTATAGCCCGCTCTTAATACCACACATGACAATGGCGCTCATGCAATCTTTGGTGATTCCTTCCCCTACATTATAGCTTGATTGTGGCTGAAGGATACCTATGTTAAGATAAACAAGGCTTGCTAAGGGATTCCTCTATATACCTTTTGGTACGTGAGGCCCGAATCCGTGTTGCAAGGATGTTGTCTAGAGGCCTGGGTATTGGGATGTGGAAACCCCTCACTTCATATCATGCTTAAAACATGTAGACATTTAGCCAATAATGAAATATCTCCAAGGATTTATATACCCCGTCGGAACACGGGGTGTGTCTACGTACGTGGAGATGAAGCCCACGATCACAAGACCCCTAGGACTATGACAAGTGTGTGGTGATGAAATCCATGTCACGTTGCCCCTAAAAATGAAAAAGGGAAGAAGGTGGACCACTTTTAATCCTCAAGATCATCCAAGGACGTGAGAGGAGAGCATACACGAAATCCAACCTTCGGGTTTAACAAGAAAATATGCAAAAGATGAAAGATGAAAGATATAAAGATTTTTTAATTTTTAATTTTTAAATGATTAAAAGATGATTAAAAAAATGCAAAAGGGGTCTTCAATATACCTGCAAAAATTGGATTAGTAGTTTGGAAAATAACCCCAATTCTCGGACAAATGTGCTATAAAATAAAGGGGTTAGTAGTTTTGGATTGATTTTTTAATCTTTGGTAAGCATAGGAAGCTGCACACAAAGTGTTAGTAGTTTGTAACAAGAAAATATAACTTAATGTGTAGTAAAAACAACAATATTTAGTACAATAAAAACCATGAATAAATTATATTATAAAATGCTAAATTAATACCTTCATTCCAAAGATCTTTTCGATACCTTTCCAGGGAAAAAAAAAAAACAGAGTTGTTTCAAATGTGGGGTCAAAAGTTATGCCTCTTGGAAGGTAGGAAAAATAAAATCAAAACAAATGTGCCAAAAAAGAACAAATGCACCAATTCAAGACATATGTGCCAAAATAGAACAAATGCACCAATTCAAGAAATGTGTGCCAAAATAGAGGTCATATGTGTTGTTTCATGCTAGAAATGGATTTTGACCTCAAAATTTTGAAATTTGAAGGTGTAAATGACAATGAAAATTCTTGAAACTTTGAAAGCCTATTCTAGGGATAGAATAAGATTGGAAATAATGAAAAAAGGGGGGTAAGTCCCACGGTGGGCACCAAAAATGTAGATATTAGAGAAAAATGCAAGCTAGGAATCCAAATAGATCAATTCCTAATCTAACACTCTCTATGCCTACCTCAGATCAAACAAGGATGGAAAGAGGGAGAATTATACCCGCACTTACCATCTAGCATACAATTCTCATTCCTTAATGGTTGGATATGCTTGAGGATGATTGATTGCTTCACATTTGGAAGTGGATTCACTTAGATAATAATTCCCTTTGGATGATTGATGAAGATTGCTTGATTGATGAAGATTGGTTGAGGATGGATGATTAATTATCAAAAGATAAAGTAGCAAGATGATGGCCTCCCAAAATAACTTGTTCTCATGGAGGATGAGAGTGTAAATTTATAGTTGAGGAGTGGAAAATTGGATGGTGAGGATTAATCCATGTTGGATTTAATCCAATGGTTGAAATTTGATGAGAAGATTGGATTTGTGTAGAGATTTCTAGATGTGGAGGATTCTATATTTTGTATGGAGATTTTATTGAATTTTTACTTAATAATAAGAGTGTAGAATATTTAAAAATAAGAGGGAAAGATGGAGAAGCTTCTAGATTTAGAGGTGAGGATGTGCACATGATTAGGATTAGATTAGGGATGTTATTTGATGGAAAGAATAGGTGTAGAAATGTGTAGGATAGGTGGTAGGTGAGATGTAGGATTATTAAATTGCTAGAAAATATTAATAGAGATTATAATAACATAATAGGATATAATAATGAAAAAGGGATTAAGGATGAAATGAGATAAATAATAAATGATGAAAGGGTAAATGTGATTAAAGGTATTTATAATGGGATAAATGATAAAATGAAATATTTAGATAAATGATAAGATGTTAGAATAAATGGATTAATGCGAAATTAATAATAATTAATCTTGTGATTAATTATTATATGGATTTAGATGATGTTATAGACGATAAATTGTAATTAATCATGTCGAAATTTTAGATGTGTACAATAAAATACGGAATCTTCTCCTGAAACAATTCACAATTACATCCATCTAACTGAGCTTTAATATTTTTAATTTTAGCCAAGTAATTAACAATTTTCTCATCCCCTTCATGGGAGTTGTAAAAAAATTTGTTATAAGTTTAATTTTTTTGGAAAGGTGACTACCTTCATGCATAGTTTCTAATTGTTTCCACGCATCAACAAGAGAATCCATATGACCTATATGCATTAAAAATTCATCTCTTATGCTTTGCAATAGGATCGATAGGGCTTCCTGCAATCTTTGAGAGGGGTAAGTGCACCAAGTTTGGCGGCCAAAATGGGGTCTTAAGTGGACACATTTTTCTAAAAAATAAAAAAACTTCAACTTGTACGAGTTTTTCAAAATAGTTACACTCAAAATTGGAAGATGTAGAAATATGAATCATAGCATTTTGAGTCTAGTTTCTAAGCTACTAAATTTTATTGAAAATGGATAAGTTTAAGTGGGTCAAACAACTAAAATACCAATATGTGCTCCTGTTTTTGTTAAAAAACATAATAGAGTGAATTTTGTGTCCCCCACCATTTTTTGAGCACCATTTAGTATTTTTAAAAACCCTTTGGTAGAAAGATAGCTAGGATCATCTAGTTTGTGTTAGAATTTTTAAAGAATTTTTTAGGGAGTATTTTTTTATTTATGATTTTTCTAGTACAAAATTTTTATGTTTTGAAAAATAATGGAGCTCCAACCGTGCCCCTCTAACTACCTCAAAAAATATCAAAAAATAGATTTTTTTAATATGTATAGAATTATGCCTAGTTTGTGCCACTATTTTTTTTTTCAATTTCGATGACCCAAAAAAAAGATACACAATGAAAGATAGACATATTTAAACTTCAAAAATAGCTATAAAAAGGCATAGTTAGAAAATAAATAATATGGAAACCTTATATTAGTCAGAAAATTTGAAAAATTATATTTTTAGACGAAGAAACTCGCTCTACGTTGTGATAACTTTTTTAAAAAATGGATCAATTGTTTTATTTTGATTTATCATAGAGGAAGTGTTATTTTAACATTTTTCTACAAAAACACGTTGTTTGTTGTGTTTTGCAAGTCCATGCCTCAGGCTTGGGAATCCAAACTAGATCCCAAGCCTTAAGGCATGGCTTGGAAAAAGAGAAAACGTAAAACATGTACGCATTATAATGTGTGCGTGCTATTACACGTACACGTTATAACGCGTACGCGTTCTGTATCTTATAAACATTGTATATAATTTTGACATGCTTCTATTTACAAAAATAAATGTTCATTTAGTATAAGTTTTTCATTTATTATTATTTATATTTTATTATTTCTTATACTTTAAATTTATTTATGTAAATATAATAAATTAGGGTCACTCTGCACCTTATGGAACTAGTCTCACAGCTCCATTAGTCACAGTTTAGGAGATAGTTTTTTATAGTATAATTTGGTTAGTACATAGGTAATTTTTAGGCTTTCAACATTCAACCTAAATCTTTTAGCATTTAAATTCTACAATTGAAACCCTAAACCCGAGGCCCTAAACCTAAACCCTAAACCATAAACCATGATCCCTAAACCCTAAAACCTAAACCATAAACCTTAAACCCTAAATCCTAAGCCCTAAGCCCTAATCCTTAAATATTCAGCCCTTACCCATGAGCCCTAAACCCTAAACCTTAAGCCTTAAGCCCTAAAACCTAAACCATGAACTATGAGCCTTAAATGTTAAACTCTAAAACTAAAACCTAAACCCTAAATCCTAACCCATAAACCATAAACCTTAAACATTAAATCCTAAACCCTAAAGCTTGAGCCTTAAACCCTAAACCATAACCCATAAATCCTAAACACTAAACCCTAAACCCTGAACTCCATGACCTAACCCCTTAAACCTCAATCATGAGACCTAAACCCTAAACTATAAACTCTAAACCCTAAAACTAAAATAATAAATCCTAAACCCTAAACACTAAATCCTAAAACCTAAAACATAAAACCTAAACACTAGACCCTGACCCTAAACCCCGAGTCCTAATCCCTAAAACCTAAACACTAAATCTAGAGTTGTGAGCTCTAACCCCTAAACCCGAAACTAATAACTCTAAACCCCAGAACCTTAAGTCATAAACCTTGAACCATGAACGCTAAAGCCTAATCCCTACACCCTAAACCTTAATCCTTGAACCCTACACCCTAATCCTTGAGCCCTAAATCCTAAACCTTAAACCCTAAGCCCCGAGCCCTAAACACTAAATCTAAAGCCTTGAGCTCTAACCCCTAAACCATAAACCTATAACTAACCCCTATACCTTAAACCCGTAACTCCGAACCCCAAACCATGAGTCGTAAACCCTAAACCATGCACCCTAACCCCTAAACCCTAAACCTTAATCCTCGAGTCCTAAAACATAAACCCTAAACCTTAAGCCATAAATGTTAAATCCTAAATGTCCCTAAACCATAAACCCTAAAAAATAAATCACAAACCCTAAACCCTAAAATCTAAAACCTAACCACTAAATCCTAAACACTAAACCCTAAGCCCTAAACCCTAAACCTTAAACCTTAAACCCTAAAAACTAAATCACAAACCCTAAACCCTAAAATCTAAAACCTAACGACTAAATCCTAAACACTAAACGCTAAGCCCTAAACCCTAAACCCTAAACCTTGAATTATGTGACCTAAACCCTTAACCCTGAGACCTAAACCCTAAACCCTAAAATAAAAATAATAAACCATAAACCCTAACACTTAATCCTAAACCCTAAACCGTAAACCCTAAACCATAAACCCTAAACCCTGAACCACGAAACCCGAGCCCTAACCCATAAACCCTAAACACTAAATCCATTACCCAAATCTCTAACCCCTAAACCTCATATATTTCCAGTAGGTCTCATGAGTGAGTTCATTTTTTTAATATCTTAGGACCATATTTCCTAGTCTTGTGCCTAGAACCATCATTAAGTCTGCTTTTACAACTACCTTGTTTATGAGAGGTGGGAATTTCCCTCCTTCAAAATATCAACAAATGAAAGACATCAAATTTTGATGAATCTCTTTGAATTTTTTTCCTACGAAGTCGATGAACCCTTTTAGTTGAATACTCTCTGTCAATACTAATAAGAATGGGTAAGACATAGAACATTACAGTGAGTGAAATATTTTGCATGCAATGGGCATTTCCTTCTTTAAAATATCAGTAGATGAAAGGCATCAAATTGTGATGACTCCCTTGAATGTTCTACCTATGAAGTAGATGAACCCTTTTTAGTTGAATACTCTTTGTCAATACTTATAAGAATGGGTAAGACAGAACATTACAGTGATTGAATGGGTGAGCCTAATCCATGAGCCTTAAACCTTGAGCCCTAAACCCTAAATCCCGAGCCTTAAACCCTAAACCCCCAACCCTAACCTTTAAACCTCAAACCCTAACTCGTAAACCCTAAACCTTAAACTTTGAGCCCTAAACCCTAAACCATGATTGTTAAACCCTAAACCCTATACCAAAAACCCTAATCCCTAAACACTAAACCCTAAACCTTAAAACCTAAAACCTAAACCTTGAGCCCCCTAAACGCTAAACCCTAAACCTTGAGCCCTAAACCCTAACCCCAAGCATTTAACCCTAGGCCCAAATCCCTCATCCTTAAGCCAAAACCATAAACCTTGAACACTAAAACATAAACCCTCAACCCTAAACCCTAAAAACTAAACCTTAATCCCTAAACCCTAAACCCTAAACTCTCAACCCTAAACACTAAACCCTTAACCCTGATCCTTAAACCCTAAACCTTAAACCTTGAGCCATAAACCCTAAACCCTAAATCTTGATCCCTAAACCCTAAACCTTTAACCTTGAGCCATAAATTCTAAACCCTAAATCATAAACCCTCAATCCTTAACCCTAAACCATAAACCCTAAACTCTAAACCCTAAACCTAAAACATAAACCATGAACCCTAAGCCCTGAGCCCTAAACCATAAACCCTAAAATATAAACTTTGAGCCTTAAACACTAAACCTTAAACTCTAAACTCTAAACCTTGAGTCCTAAATCCTGAGCCCTAAACCCTAAAACCTAAATCATAAACACTCACCCAAAGGAAATCCTAATAAGATCATTCAGCATGTTTCAGTGTGTAGGGAATAGTGTCTAAGGTGATCGATAAACTCATTTAGTTTTGATGAGAGACTACTTCCTTTAAAGGTCTAAAAAGGCATTTTGGCCATTCTATAGTTAATTGAACACCTTTCAGAACAAGCTAAAATGATCTAGTCATGTCACCAAGCTATCAAGGACCATCATGTGTGAAGTATTAAGGCATCATTTGTCTCCATAAGAGACATATGAGAAAAAAACATGTATGATAATCATGAATTTGATTCCATGAAAGGACTCTTGTAGAGCTAGGAAAGGTGAGGGGATGATCTTTATATAGAGCACCATGTTTCTAAGAATGAGCAATCATCTGAGTTCACTTGATGCAATTCACTTGGTACTATTTGTAACAACTCATCAAACACCTAGTAGTGTTATCACACCTTAAGGAGGAGGCACATTACAATCACCTAATTTTGGCCATATGACAAGAATCCCATTCACAGAAGAATACTCTATCTAGAAAGTGAGGATCTCTTTTTAGTAAGAAGTAGATAAGCATCATAGAGTTGATTCATGGTCACTAAATTGAATTATGCACCAAATTTAAAAATTGGTACCAATTCAAGCAACGGTAGGGCCAAAATCCAATTTATAAGGTCTAAAAACCTTAAAAATGGCTATATGCTTTCCCAAAACAAAGACCGAATGCACTATATATGCCCCGAAAGTTTTAAGTCCTTTGCTGAAATCCTGAAGATGAGTAAGTACTGACCAGATTAGATTTTGAAAAACTATCTTCTAGATTATAACTATTAGAGCTACGTGACCACTTCCATTAGGTGTAGAGTGACCCTAATTTCTTATATTTACTAAAATAAATTTAAAGTATAAGAAATAATAAAAGAAATCTTATACTTAAACATTTATTTTTGTAAGTATAAGACACCCAAAAACACATACATGGTCCATACTATTCAAAATGCGTACGCATTTTGACTTCTCTAAAACGTGTACACATTTTGTCTTCTCTAAAATGTGTACATATTTTTCCTTCTTTAAAATGCATACACATTATAGGTTCGGTAATTACCAATCCAAAAAAATTAAAACTCGAGCATATTTTAGCAAAAACGTATGCATTTCATCTGTTTTTGGGTTTTTGTGCACTTTTTGGCCCCCAACGTCGTGCACTTACCTAGAGAATGAGCTAAGGTTTTAATGTTTTGCAAGTCTTTTGTGGGTCATTTTTCCAAACCGATTCTGACAGGATCCCATAATTTCCTAGCCTTGAAACATGATTTTTACCTAACTCTCCAAATACTATAATTCATTCCATTTAATAATTGAGATTTATTCATTGAAAAAATAACATCATCAACTATTTTAGTCTTTTAAATAAAAAAATGCAAAAACTAGTTTAGAACACAAATTAAATTAATAAAAATGAGAAGAGGAATAGAAAGCTGCCACTTGGCATGAATCCAATGGCTAAGAGAGATACATGTCACTATTTTAATGTTCTCCCAACAAGATTTCCCTAGCGGAATTGAAACACCCTAATAAATCGTAGTTAATAAACCTACGGATCTGGAGCAAGGGTAGGATGAGCGATTAAGGATTATATTGGCGAGCTATTAAAGAAATTGATGACAATAACTCGTAAAGTGAACTCTTTACCCATATACTTAACAACAACCAAACAAAACAAAATTAAACTTTACCGAAGCACGCGGCGACACAAATCGAAGATCAAAGCAATAAACAAAGACACGGGTTAGTTTATCCAAAAAAATTAAAGCAAATCCACCCAAAAAATGTGAAGTCCCTGGAATAAACTAAGATGAATAGTTTATCGGGTCCACAAGAGGGTTAACAAGTCAACAAACTACATGGAAAACAAACAAAGAACCATGTGGTAAAATATCAATGGTGGATAGGGGAAATGTCGAAAAATTCTAGCACTCTCAAATAAAGATGCACCCCACGAAACTCAAGCTCACGGAATTAACAAAAACGAATACCTTTTTCGTGTCTCATACAATGTGGTTGAACAAGGTTAAAAATACGTGGCGATCAAATAGAGTGAAACATGTTACAAAAGAAGCACAAAAAGAGGACACGTGGAAATATTTTGTCACTCTCAAGCAGAGATGCACTCCATGGAACTCAAAACTATAGAATAAGCCAAAAACAACGAAATATTGAAATTCACCTAGAAAAAATGAAAAAGTAGGCCACAAATTTAAAAACTTATTTAAATAAGTTGCACAGCTATAACGGCTATAAAGAGTGAAATGTTTTTTTTTGAAAATGTAGACAACTGTGAAGAACTAAGAACAAAGAAACAAGGTCGTAGAAACACATATTTATGCACACAAAGTGTATAAGCAAGATCTAATAAAAAAATCAATCAATATTCATATTATTTTTGAGTGGGAATTGGAATTTTGAACCTGATTATCTTGAAATCAACAATAGAACAAATCAGTTTTTGCAAATCTGAAAAACTTCAAGTTTATTTACTTCTATAAATCAAAACCATCCAAATCTATCTCTGAAAAATCATAACCACCAGCTATGATACCATGTTAGGTAATTAATCGAATTGATAATTAACAAATTATAAATCCACAATATAATTTCCGAAGATTATAGATTATGAAGTGTAATGATTAAACATAGATTAAGATGTTTATATTGCATATTATAGAATGTAATAACAAGAACTGAAAGTAAATAATAGAAATATAAAAGACACAAAACACGATTTTATAGTGGGGAAACCTAAAGGAAAAAACCCCACTCAGAATAAAGCACTACCTTTATTAAGAATTTCACATAAGATTTTACCCAACACTTCCACTTCACTCCTCGGTCTCACAAAGATAATTACGAACAATTTCTCACAATTTTACAATACAATGATCATAACAATCATAATGTCATCATCATCATATCAATCATGTGAGGGATCATCCTATATGTATAGGATGGATGAACCAGTCACACTATTTCACTCTAAAAATATGGAAGACCAACATAACAAAGTTTATTAAATAAACTTTAAAATAACATGGGGCATGAAGTGGTGGTCCACCGAAAGGTATCCCCACTTGACATTGTTACCCCAACGTAATATGAAACCTTAAGCAAGAAAGAGAGAGAGAGAGGGTGACTTAGATGATTTTGTTCAACCCGGTAATGATTTGGACATGTGAATAAGCTGAAGCAGAATGTAAGCAATGTCATTAAGGCTCACTGGAGGTTCTGAGACCCAGAAACATGTAGGTTATGAGTGACCACAGGAGGATGGGAGTTTGCAGGCACTAGTGTCTAGTCAGATGCTCAAGTTTTGTGCTTTACTGTGCAGGAGGAGCTTCACTATTATTTTCCTTTTGTCACTATGATATTTCTCCAATGTCGCCAATTATACTTGTAACCTAAAAAATAATTATCTACCTACACATGTCCATAAAAAACATCAAATATAATAAAAAATATACATAATGTGCATTCAGATTGACCCTGATGGTCACCTGAAGAGTGAACTTAGTACTAGAGAAATGCACTATATTTCAGACTCCATGTAGTTTTGTGTGAAAGTGTGTGTAATGATGCCTTAGGTTTCCCTTGTGTAAGTTGCACTATGATAGCGGGCTAAATCTAGAATTTTCCAAGTATGAAAATGTGTGAGATGAAATAGAATAGACTTCCCCTCCTATGTTGTGTGTGTATAGTGATGCAACCCTTGTCTCTTATATGGATTCTTTGTAATGATCTTGTACCTTTGGATGCAACTTTAGGCGATAATATATAATGCTAGTGCTTGGACCCTTATTTGAAAGCATTAAAACTAAGTATATATATGATTCCCTTGTTTGAATTTAGTAATTGTAAAATGAAAGAATGACCCAAAGTACTAAAATACGCCCAAGAAGTAAAAGAGACCCAAAAGGATAAAGAGGGTCAAGAGTGCCCGGAGGGACAGAGAGTGCCTAGCGCTTCTATCCTAATTCGGTGCTAATGTCCAAGGCCATAAAATATAAATAAATCAAGTTTCAACGGGGCAGTAAATGTGTAAGACCGTAAAAGAAGATAAAAGATAAAGCAAAAAGGCCAAAACGAGTTGTCAACCACTAGTTTTCTTACTTAGGAATCATGTATATATTAGTATTCTTTAGGACTTAGAAATGTACTCAAGTGCATATATTTTGTGTCTACAACATTATTTATGTGTGTGTAATTTGTGCTTAAAAGGGTAAAAATAAAAATAGGGAGACTCCAATTAGTTCTAGGTTTCAAACCCAACCATGATGTTGGCTTCTTATCACACATTGTATCACCGTTTTAGTTTTAAGCTTTCTTAATTATAGGAAAACATGTAATGTGCAAACAATCAATGATATTTTAGCCCCTTCAAATGGTCAAACATATGACCATTAGGTATATTTTATCTTGTAACCAATATTTTTAGAATGAGACTCTATATGATTTCTTATCTTGTTAAGTGCAAATTACTCTCTGATTTTACTAATAAATTCATCAAAGTGTACCGTGTAATGTCCAGGTGTGAAAGATATTCCTTGTATTCTTAATTTAAGATGTCCATATGTGAAAGAGATTCTTTGTAGTCTTAATTTAAGATATGATGTACTTACTCTATGTTGAAAAAAAAATAACTTTGTGTCGATTCTAGCCATGGAGTTTGTGAAGCAAAGAATGAACAATCATATATAAATAAAAAATTAAACTTCAAGCATGTTAGATCTACATGCGGTCGTAGAGAGAGAGAGAGAGAGCGATGATATGGGAACCATGTATTAGGTTACTCCCATATTAGAGATTTATAGTCAGTAAATATTGAGACAACGATAAAATACGAAATTGAATTTCCCCACTTCAAACATGCATCATGAATAGAAAGTGCATGTCATCACCAATCCAACTCAACCCCTATTTTTCATATAAATTCTCACTCACGAGCTAGAAAATGATCAATTTTTCATTATTTTGATTAATGAAACGTGTATAACCCTTTACATTGAAGAACATCGAAGGAAAGAGTATCCCATTGAAATATCCCACATGACATGTTAGGTCACCCACATTCTAGTTTGAATGAGCTTTGAAGAGACGAAGTTGAGTAAGATTTTGAAAACAACTTAAGGGGGATTAATTACTAGGCAGTTGCTTAGGGTGCCAACATCAACATTTAGGGTCACCTAAATAAAAAAATTCTCTTATTGTCAACTATTTTTAGAAGTTAGCATTAAATTAATTTAGTTTAAGATTCAATATTAATTGACCCATTTATTAATATTATTTGATAGCAAAATAAATTTCACACATACACATAAAAATATAATATGTTATTTTTACATATGGAATAATTTTGATCTCATGCAATGTTGTTGGTATTGTTACTAAATCTCCGATGCAGCTCCATATAATCTAAGTGTATAATTTTTTCTATGAAAAGGCTAATGTATTTATGATGATGTCACTAGTGTAGCCAGTAGAGGCAATTATAATTGACGAAAAGAGGTATTTGATTCTTTATTCGTAATATGTTGGGGAAATGTCTATTATTTTTTATGGAGGAAGTGGTAGGCCTGGTCCAAATATTACTCTTCACAAAACCATGGGAGATACATAACCATTTATATTGCTTTCTAAAAAAATGGTGCTATATTCATGTTTGATTGTCATCACCTACCTGATATTGGTAAATTGAACTTGTAAGTAAACTTGCATAAAAATGCATTTTTGCATTCTAAGCACCTCTTGTGATTAATTATCTTCATCCATGGAATATTGATCATCCTTATGTAATACTTTTATAAGATATTTTAATTCTTTTTGTATAACAATTTCTCTTTAAAGTTGTGATTTATTATGATCTTGATGTTAATTTTAAAATGCAAGAATGTAGGTAACTTTTACTTATTTACTTAATGGGAAAACATTAATTGAGGTTGTGAGAAAGGAATCCACTATAATTATTGCAAAGGGTGCTTCTAACATTCAATCTTGCTATGAAGAAGTTGTACCATGTGTATGGCTATGAAACAACTACATTTCCAATTTAACAACTAGTTGAATCGACACTATTGCATCTCTTGACACGAGTAAAAAAATTTAAGTGTCTTACTGAAGCACCTAAAATTTGGTGCTATGGTGTGGACTTATATATACAAATTAATAAACTCGACATCAAATTTCATTGAAAAATGACATGTATATACTAAAAACGTTTGAACCTTTGTTGATCGAAGAATACTTGTCTAAAATCACACAAGGAGTCTGCGTGGGATAGAAGGCTCAGAACCAAGGGCCCGGAAGGATAGGAAGGACCCACGTGCGAAAGGCAAGTTCAAATTTTAGGACATAGCCAATTTTGGGTATGAGGATCTATTTTTGGAAGATGGCGTGTGAACCACACCAATGATGCGAGAGACACATTAGCCATGCATTGTCTATATTTGGAGAAGCGGTTTAAAGTGTCTATGTATGAAGAAAAGCTAAGAATAGAAATTGACACTTCAGATTAACTGCAAGAGGACTATAGGTAACAAACTTGCATGTGTAGCTATGATTGTAAATGGTGTGTGGCTAATATTAAGCACGCAACTTATTTCTGGAATGCATAAGCGGTGAAGGGAAAGTCCCCACCCATTATATATATATATATATATATATATATATATATATATATATATATATATATATATATATATATATATATATATGATTTAGGTGCATAGTAAATGTATGTATCATAGAGAAGTGGTGTATGATTTCAGATGTATGTGTGTACCGATCCATATGTGCACCGATATAGATCGGTAATACTGTAAGGAGCTTCTGTATTTACTAAGAAATGGAAGATATTGGCTGGATATAAGTGTTATTCTATGTAAATGAGTAGTGCATGTTAATGGTAAAATCATGATTGTTGTTTAAGCATGTTCTTCCATAGATATGAGGATAGCATGCATTATAGAATAATGGATTAGTTATGAATCTATATGTTTCCCTTCATCATGTTAACATCCTATTACAATAACCCTAAAGAGGGACCTGGTACCTTTGCGCGCTTCGGGTGAGCGCTCAGTCTAGGACTGAGTGATGTGCTAGTGTGACTAAGATGTTATCTGGTAAATTCTAGGCTGCATCAATCTCTACTTGAAAAAGGTGACAATAAATAAATGTTTTGAAGTAACTTATCAAGAACCCTAAATTAGACTAAACATACATATACCAATTAAAAATTACTTGACCCAAATTTATGCCTCTCATTTTTATTATAATAGATAAATATACATATACATATATATATATATATTTAAAATAATTTATTATCTATCATCCCAATGAAAATACATGTCAAATAATGAACAAGAAGACCTGAATATTTATAATACTAGCAATCATATGTGAAATGTACGATGGGAACATCGAAGGGGATAGAGCGAAGAATTAAAAATTAAGGAAGTGAATAAGAGGGAGAGGATGGGGGAAAAGAAGATGGGGTATGAGGGAGGAGTAGTGCATTGTGTTCCACTGAATTTTCTCTATCTTGGTCACATAATTTATTTGAGTGTAATATATGTTCAAAGGGGACGAACAAAAAAATTGAGGAAAATCGTAAATGTTTAACAAATGTTTTAGATTGAGGATCGTTTATCTGCATTCACCCCAAATTTATGCCCTTTCTTGCCAAGGGATGGAGGATATTCTCTTTGGCTAGAACAACAAATGGCCTTGGGGCTGCGGGGATTCAACGTGACAAAAACACTAAAGACCGACAAAAAATTGTTGATACACCATCGTCTATTTGGTGACCTTCACAATGCTTGCATTCTTGTAAGGAAAATGAACAAAGAAACAACCTAGAGATTAAATCTAAATTGTAACCATTGACGAATCCTCTTACAACATATTTCAATGAAAATGTCTGATAAAGTTGTGAATTTCCATATATGGTTTCCAAATGTATTGGTGGTACAGTGTGTAGGAAGCATGGATACATTGTGGAGCGATTTCTTGTGTCGTAAGTGGAGATAACACCACCGTCAGATCTCAACGCATCGCCTCAAACTGTAATCTTTGCTATCAACATTTTGAGTGGTGTCAGAATCAGCCACCCTCGATTCTAATAGGGAATGCTTTTGGTGTAATGACATTGATATTATTTTGAGTATAAAAATTACCAACATCTCCGAAATAAACATTTTGTTAATGTGTTGAACCTCCTCTTATTAAAATATAAATATAATGCATGAAAGATTAAAAAGTTATGATAGTACATGATTACGAAGTGGAATTTAACGAGAGACGATTCATTAAACCTCGTATTAACTTGTATATTCAATCCCACACACCAAACTTGGATAATTCACTGTGCTATTTTTGTTTTAGTTTTTGTTATGGTTGGGCTCTCTTGTGATATTATGTTACTCTTCATATTTCCATTTAAATAAAGGAACTAGATTTTTACGTTATTTTCTCTTCAATTGGTACTATTATTGAAATAGAAGCACTACCACTTCATCCATTCCATTTTCATCATTTCAATCTAATCTTCACAGAGTTAATATTATGGCTTGCTTCTTCATGTGGAGCTTGTAAATTGTTTAAATGTGGGAGGTATGTGTTCGAGACATCCTTTCGAAGGAAGGAACTATGGTTTCGGTGACCTGCACTTTAGCTCGACTGATTAGGGTCAAAGCATACAATGTGTCCCACTTTGTGATAAATATTTTAAAATATGACTAGTAAATAAATAATTAAAAATACTATAAAAATTTAAAGATTAGGTAAATTAGATAACCTTGCACCTTGGTATTTATAGCCTCTTAAAAATGCATGTTTGGTCATTTTATATGTGTTTGTTCATGTTTTGGTTGTCAAACATAGTTTGCTTTGAAAGTACAAAAACTACAAAAAGTGGGACACGCTTATGTGCTTTGACCCATTATGAAGAACAAAATCTTGTGATTAATTAGATAACCCCACTGTGTGCCATGTGTCATCCGCCCCATGCTACCATGAGAATGGTTTTGCAGAGGTTACAGTGCACGAGCACGTTTGGTGCTATGAAGCAGAATAAACAAAATCAATATAGCCAGGAAAAGTGCTTGAATAAAGTGCCTCCTAATCCTCAATCTATTCTTCTCTTTTCTGCATACAACGAACAAAATAGCGGTAGGTAGTATTTTCTCTTTGAGTCAAGTGAACCCCTTCAAACACATATATAGATCTAGATCAAACAATTTGTATATAGTAAATAAGGAGATATTAGGGTTACATATTTATCTTCATGTGCAGGGCTAGTTTAGCCCTTAATGGGTATTGATTTTAGGATGGCTTTGGCGAGAGCTCCATTCAACACAGTTCTACGAAACATTTCCTTCCATAGGAAAATATGCATCCATGTCATAGACCGGAAAGAGAATCCACTCTGAGGGTTCAACATTTCTGTGTGTTTCTTGGGAGGGGTTAAATTTGACGTCCCCCTATGACTGTCACATTTTTTTCTATTTTTCAGGTCATGGTAATTTTTATAGACCCCTTCAAAAATAGAAAACAATGTTTATAGTAAATTTTCTATATTTATTTAAATATGTTAGATATATATTTTAATGTAAATTACATAGTTTTAAATAAAATAGTTACATTTAAGTCATTATTACACTTTAAGGATTCAAACAACAAAAAGAACTTGTTTCCTTACCTATTTAAATCACGCAGTATTATTTGAAAGGAACACACCTATTGCACGTAGACATTGTTTAAAAGAAGGGCAGCAATTCCAGATGATATCTTCAGGATAAAAATCCTTCAACAAAACCTCAAACAGCTCTTCTACAACGATATAGAATGGAAAATTCACTATTCGCATGTCTACAAATAACAAATCAACGTAGAAAAATAATTTTAAAAAAATTGCAATCCAATAATACAAATTGGTTATGGATTTCATCTCACATCAAAAGTAATTCAATGGAGGTGGAATAAATTCTTGTAAATACAAGATTTTAAGTTTATTTCCATGCGGTAAAGACGTTGTCACCTACAAACAGATAAATATTGCCACACATAAACCGCCAAATGGAATATGCCCATTATGAATGCGTCGACGTGGCCTACACCATATTCTCGCTAAGGGAATACATGGATGATGGAGTGCATGGGAAATAACAGTCCGATAGGTCGTTTTAGATGCACTTTGTTGGTCATAAGATTTCAATGCATCCTCCAACTTTCAATCTCTAGCATATTAAATCGTTTTCTAATATAAATTGTTACATAAATTGTAAAATTCAAAAAATTGATTGACAGATATGATGAACAAATTGATAATGAGGTAAAAACTTGTTTGAAATATCCATTACATAGCGCAGGACAAATAAATGGAGGAATTTGCCTATAATAAGATGTCATTGTTTTTTTAATTTCTAAGGTCTTGTATTCTATTCTAAATTGTTGTAAATGTATACACCAATATTTTGTAATTAAATAGCTTCCTTTTTCTATTTTTTTTTGTTTCACTTAATAGATTTATGGTAGGCAATAACAATATGTAGTTACGTATATATTCCGGATAATTTTTTAATAATTTGAATATAGTGTTTAGATTAAATTTATTTGATTTTAAACTAACTATTAGAATGTATTATCCTATGCTTCAAAAAAATTCAATTATCAATTTTAATGGGTGAGATTGGTCCAATAATATGCCCCATATTATTAAAAATGTAGTTATGATTGCTCGATAATATAATTAAATTTTAAAACCTCCAAACAAAGCTCTAATACCAGTTGTTGGGATTAGATAAGCTAACAAACTTTGTAGCTCTAATACCAGTTGTTGGGGTTAAACCATATAATAGTGTTCCATTGATCTATAATCGAGATAAAGCATATAAGCAATGAATGCAGAAATAACTAGAAGATGAAAATAAACAAGAGAAAAGATAACACTTTGGATTTAACATGGTTAACCCAATGTGGGCTACGTCCCACCAAGACAAACCAAGAAACAACCAATTTTATTATTCAGTTCTTTACGAGGAAATATAGTGAAGATCTCGTCTTCCAACACCTCGAGAGGATGTTCAATGTTTTTCCTTCACTCACCTACTCTTTCTTGCTCACCAAGAAAATCACCAAGAAAACTTACATGCAAACCAATTGCTATTTTCTTCTCTTTTCTTGGATTTTCTTGCGTTACCCTCGTACTATGCATACATGCATATATATATTATTTAGGGAAACTAACTATGCTTTTGCAATCAATAAATCATCTTTAAAAAAAGTGATTTATTCTAATTTTAGTCAAAAAACAAAAGCACTATCACAGTAACCGGCAAGCCTTGGTTACATCCTCGACCGACGATGGTTACATCCTAACCTATTCTCGATGATGCCGCTTATTCATCGACCGACGCTAGTTACATCCTCGACCAATGCGATTCTTGTCAAAACCAAGAACATGTAAAGGCGAGTTTCTTGTGAAGCAATTAAGCTCCATACTCAACACTTTCAAAGATAATGACATCGATATTATTTCGAGTATAAAAATTACCAACATCTCCAAAATAAACATTTTGTTAATGTGTTGAACGTCCTCTTATTTAAATATTAATTTAATCTGCACTAAGATCAAAAGTCCGTGGTAGTGCACGATTACAAGTGGAATTTAACAAGAGACGGTTCATTAAACTTCTTATTAACTTGTACATTCAATCCCACACACCAAACTTGGATAATTCACTCTGCTATTTTTGTTGTAGTTTTCGTTATGGTCAAGATCTCTTGTGATATTAAGTTGCTCTTCATATTTCCATTCAAATAAAGGAATTGGATTTCTATGTTATTTTCTCTTCAGTTGGTACTATTCTGGAAATGGAAGCACTACCACTTCATCCATTCCATTTTCACCATTTCAATCTAATCTTCATAGAGTTAATATCATGGTTTGCTTCTTTATGTGGAGCCTATCAATTGTTTAAATGTGGGAGGTATGTGTTCGACATCCTTTCGAAGGAACAATGGTTGTAGTAACCCTACACTTCACTCAACCGTGATTATGAAGAACAAAATCCTGTGATTAATTAGATAACCCCACTATGCACTTTGTGCCATCCGCCCCACGCTACCATGAGAATGGTACTGCAGAGAGGTTACAGTACACATAGCACGGGTGCTCGATTAAGAATAAACAAAATCAATATAGCGGTAGGAAGTATTTTCTCTTTAAGTCAAGAGAACCCCTTCAAACAAATATATAGATCTAGATCAAACAATTTGTATATAGTAAATAAGGAGATATTAGGGTTACATATTTATCTCCATGTGCGGGCTGGTTTAGCCCTTAATGGGTATTGATTTTAGGATGGCTTTGGCAAGAGCTCAAAGTTCAGCCTTCCCAAACATTTCCTTCCATAAGAAAATCTGCATCTATGTTGTAGACCGGCAAGAGAATCCACTCCGAGGGTTCAACATTTATGTGTGTTGCTTGGGAGGGGTTAAATTTGACGACCCCTATGTTTGTCACATTTTTCTCTATTTTCCGGGTGATGGTAATTTTTAATAGACCCCTTCGAAATATAAAATTGTGTTTATAGTAATCTTTCTATATTTATTTAAATATTTTAGATATATATTTTTATGCAAATAACATAGTTTTAAATAAAATAGTTAGATTCAAGCCATTACGAGTTTAAGAATTCAAACAACAACAAAAACTTGTTTCCTTACCTATTTAAATCACTCGGTATTCTTTAAAAGGAATGCCCCTATTTCATGTAAATATTGTTTAAAAGAAGGGAATCAATTCCAGATGATATCTCGCAAGGCTCAAAAATCCTTCTAACAGCTCTTCTACAATGATATAGAATGAAAAAATCGCTATTTGCATGTCTGCAAATAACAAATCAATGTAGACAAATAATTTTAAAAACAATTGCAATCCAATAATATAAAATGGTTATGTATTTCATCTCACATCAAAAGTAATTCAATGGCGGTGGAATAAATTCTTTTAAATACAAGATTTCAACTTTATTTCCATGCGGTAAAGACGATGCCACCCACAAACAAGATAAATATTGGCACAAAATCGTCTAATGGAATTTTCTTTATGAATGTGTGGACGTGAGCCTACACCATCTTCTACCAATGGAATACTAATGGTCCGACAGTCCTTCTAGAGACACACTTTGTTGGTCGTGAGATTTCAACACATCCTCCAACTTTCAATCTCTACCGTCTATATTATGAATTGTGTCAAAACCAGCCAAGCCTTATTCTAATAAGGAATGCCTCCAAAATAAATAATATAAAAAAATAATTAAAATAATTAATATTAGAAACCCGGCCGTTTAGATTGTCATCCTTAAAAGTGAAAATATTCATATAATTGTGAGGGGATAAGTATGTGCCATTTAAAAGTGTAAATGTTTCCTCCTATTATTATTTGATAGGACAAAGTAAAGAGTATGAGTTGTTCTTATGTAAAGCTTTGGTGTGAGTGGCTCCACAAATAGAGCACACAAAATATTTATATCATTTTCTAATGCCTAACAAAATGAAGCCCACAATAAAATTTCAATTTTTTAATATTAATAAATATTCTCTTAACCCATTTTCTAATATAAATTGTAAAATTTAAAAACTTGATTGAAAATATGATAAACAAATTGATAATGAGATAAAAACTAGTTTGAAATATCCATTACATAGCGGGGACAAATAAATGGAGGAATTTGCCTATAATAAGATGTCATTGTTTTTTTATTTCTAAGGTCTATTATTCTATTCTAAATTCTTGTAAATGTATACACCAATATTTTGCAATTAAATAGCTTCCTTTATCTATTCTTTTTCGTTTCACTTAATAGGTTTATGGTAGGCAATAACAATATGTAGTTACGTATATTCCGGACAATTTTTTAATAATTTGAATATAGTATTTAGATTAAATTTATTTGATTTTAAACTAACTATTAAAATGTATTATTCTATGCTTCAAAAAAATTCAATTATCAATTTTAATGGGTGAGATTGGTCTAATAATATGCCCCATATTATTAAAAATGTAGTTATGATTTGCTTGATAATATAATTAAATTTTAAAAAATACATCAAATGTTTAAAGAGTACGTTTTAAACCACTTTGCCTCCCGGCCCTACAAAATAACATTGCACTACTCAAATTTCTCTCTGAAAATCCATGGAAAATTCACCTTGAAAATACATACCCATTCAAACGACCTATGAAGAGATGGCAAATCTATTTTTGAAAAAATGACAAATCTATCTCTGAAAATACATGGCAAATTTATCTCACTACGAAAATGCATAGCAAATCCAATTGAAAAATACATGAAAAATCTATCTCTGAAAATACACCGAAATCCACCTACGAAAATACATACACATTCAAATGATCTATGAATACATGACAATTTTATTTATGAAAATCCACTTGCGAAAAATATATACCCATTCAAACGATCTATGAATACATGACAAATCTATCTCTCGAAAATACATGACAAATTTATTTCTAAAAATACATAGAAAATCCACTGCGAAAATACATGAAAAATCTATCTCGAAAAGGAAAATCCACCTATGAAAATATATACCCATTCAAACAATCTACTGAGTACATGGAAAATCCACTTGGGAAAGTACACCACAATTATCGCATATCCATTTCAAAGGATCTATGAGTACATGAGTACATGGAATACTATGTGTGTATGATTTCTATTTCACTCTATCTGTAAATATGGAGGAAATGGGTGAGAAAATACCATTGGGATTAAGAATTTGGCTAGTCATGTAAATGCATCTTATGAAGCAAGGAAAACAAAACAAGGAACCACTTCATAGGGCTGCCCTACTCTCTTGATGGTCTATCTTTTCCTATCTTATCTGGATCATGTGAAGCATTTATTGGTGTCCATATTGGCCCTGGTGCCACACCTGATACACATTTAAAATACAGATCACAAATCAGCTAACTAACTTTAGTGAAGCTAGCTAGTTTTATTAGAGTTAAAGCATGCAACCCACATACCATTGACCCTGATATTTCTTTTAGCCAATTGAAGAACCAATCCTCTAGTGAAGGTGACAATGGCTCCCTTTGTGGATGCATAGTCTACATTTTCCGCATGCCCAAGGTATCCCTGCCTTGAAAGGCAATTTATTATGCTGCTTCCCTCCTCCATATGCTTCACACCATGACTACATATTGAAGGTGGATATTTCCCAAAGTACGAGTTAAATAAATGTAATATTCGAAATTTAAAATTGATTGTTAACCACCAATAAAAATTGCAATATTATTATGAAACAATAGATTTTGCAACAATGATTAAACAGAAAGTTGAATAACATAATAGTTTACAGAGATAGAGATAAAATAAATATATAAAATATCAAACATTTAAGAGACAAACATCAAATTTACATGGAAAACTCTAGCTGAATGGTTAGGGAAACGTCCACAATGCAAGATATCAAACTTTTATTAACTCAAGATGATTATATTCCATTTATGAGCTACTTTGGCTCTCCAAAAAGATAAATACACCTAATTGGCAAAGTAGAGTTAGGATTCCTCCTCCTAAAAATAGAGTGGAAAACGCCATTAGGATTTTCCTTCCTAAAAATAGAATTTTGTTGAATTCATTTTTCCAAAAAAATGGATTGAAACAAGCTCCCCTCTCTCTGCCTCCCACATCCTTCCTTTAAGAAGTGACCTACAAACTATACCGCAAAAGGATTTAACATTTAAATTTGTTGTCACATATCTAAAAATTCCTCCACAACCATTTAATGTTACTATTGAAAAATGCCTTTAGGCATAAATATCAACAATATCCACATGGTACTTCATATTTAATATTATTAAAATAGTTAATGCATTAATGGTGGAGACATATTCCAAACCATTTGAAAGGAATTTAGGGAGTTATGTCCCTATTTGACCGTAACTTAACATTCAATTGGCGGAAGGCCTAAAACTTCAAATTTATTGTGTCAATCAAATAAAATATGTTGACATGTTTATTGAGTTGTAATTAAATAGTTTGTGGTCTAATTGTGCATATGATGGTGTAAAAAGTGTTGTCTACACATCCACGAGGTTTTACTCCCGTAATATACCAATGACTAAGGGATCATGCCCCTGAAGATTTTAGTGGAATGGAAAGTACTCTATCTTTGGCAGCTAAGTCTAAGAATTTTCATGTAGCTAATCCCTATAATTTTGGGGTCAACATTAAAAAAAAAATAATAATAATAACTAATAGTAGTTATGTGTGTATGAGTACTATAAAATTTGATCTAAACACATGATATAAAAGTATGAGCAATACATACATGACCATGAAGAACTAGGAAAAAACATTTGTTCTAAACACACACTCTAATTGATTAGGATCCAGGTCTTCAATAGTAGGACACAAGTTACTATTCTCTTTGCATTGTTCACTAATATATCTATTCTTCCATATGCTTTTACAACATCCTCCACAACTTTGTTGTTATTAAATGCATATATTTGATTAAATATGCATAAGAATCAAATGATAAGTGGTTAGAGTTGTTAAAAACTTGTACCTTGTTACATTGATCATGTTATCCTAGATCATTCACAAGGATTTTCATGGGTTTTGGGCATGGGGAGCCTTGTATTGTGTTATTTTCTCAATAGTCTCCTATGCATCTATTCTTCTGCGGGATACATATACGAATGCAACAGTGGCTCCTTCTAAACCAAAATGGTAACACATTTATCTTCCAATGCTTGATTCTCCACCTATAACAAGCGCCACTTTACCTTGTACACCATAACTCTTTCTCATGTAGCCATGCATGCACACACCCAAATGGAGGAAAGAAATGAAAAACGTTAATACCTTTAGTTTGTTTGAAGATTTGTATCCAGGAGCTACTGATACAGGTCTGGGAACCATCAAGTATTCTAATTCTAGCTGCGGAGGACAAGACATGGCTGTGAGTTAGAAAACCTTAGTAAAAGAGGTAAAACAGAACTTTGTATTTTGCACAACTACTAAGTATGGAGAACAACGAAGACAACACAAATACCTAAGGTGCGGCTAAACATGTCCAAAGGACATATCTATCAAAGTAGAGGAACTAAAGGTAATATAATTGTATAACTTGATGAGCTATGATAACCTCCTATAACATGTTAGATTAGGTCTAAGAGATTATTGGATGGAGTACATATCTCTCATAGGTCTAGCTTTACTCTATTGGTATAAGGATTGTAATGTATTACCAAGGGAAATGATAACCAACATATGTGAGGTTCTATTCTACTTTGCACCCATTATAACCCATGCCGAGTCATATAGATAGGAAACCCTAACAAATCTCCAATCTATAGAGACCTAGAATTTTGGTGAGTGGTCCCCTATCTAGATATGGGTTTGATGAATATAGATAGGGGATCACCCAAACTAGAATCGAGTTCCCATCTATTCTCTACATCAAAGGAAAGGCTACGCTCACTCCCCCCCGCCCTATCTATAGTTCTTCGGGGCCCTCTATATAGATCTGCCCCCTCTCTTTATATTCAACTCTCCCTCCCCTATCTATAGTTGGGTTGGCCCCGCCCATATATAGAGAATTGGGATCGAGATGGGCATCCTTGTATATGTAATACATGATGCCTTATATTTCTACTCACATTTCTCAATGTCTATATCTCTATTCTATGTGCCCCATCTCCATAGTGTGATAGGGGCAAGGTTGCCCCAAGGTTTTAGATCTCGAGGGGAATATCGAGGCATAGATTGTAAGATTGAATCTTGAATGCAAGCCCTCCCACTTTTTTGACCAAATGTAGATTGTTAGAGGCATGGAAGCAATTCCTAGATGTATCGAGGTTGCATCACCAACCATGTCTATTGTTTTCACCTCTACCGAAGTTGGCGAGGTCACCGAAATTGAAGACAAAGGAACATGGGCTATATCTAATCTATCTCTTGATTGTGCACATCAACTATATTTTCATGAAGAATATGGAACAACAAAAATATCTATTAACATCATTCTCAATATTATTATTTAATTATGCACTATAGATTTTTAAATATTTTTTGTGAATATTAGTTTTGTTTAATATATTTATAGAAAAAACGTATAAAAATAAAATCAAAACATTTAATTGTTAAAAATCTAATATTTAAAAGATGAAAATAATTAATTACAAAATAGAGGCGACTCAAACAAAGAGGAAAAAAAACATGCAACCTAAAATGATTAAATGTGCTCTAATCAATGTTCGAGAATATATTCTCTTGTCATCAACTTTAATTTATTAGAATTTTAATATGTTAACTGTCATCACTTTCGCAATAACACTTCAAAGAGGGGAAAAATGTAGACACCTAAAATGTATACATGAATAATTAACATTAATCATATCCCACATTTTAGCCTCATCACCATTTATCCACTACCAATCCATTTTAATTCATTTATCCATTTATCTTTTTATTTTTTTGGATTGAGGGTAAATTGAGGGTGTTTGAAAGGACCCACATCCTTGTACATTTGAGGATTTTTCTTGAGAGGAACCAGAACCTAGTTACAATGAAGGGGACCACTATTTAATAACCCAATTAGAGCAACCATGAAACCATAGTGAAGATGTAGTGACCAATGACAATGACCACAATGAGTGGGACAACTATTAGTGAATGGAGTGAGAGGAACAACCACCAGTGTCAATAGTGAGAGGAGCATCCACGGAATTGCAGCAGCAAAACAACCACCAAGTAATAGAGCATCAACATAAAGCGGAGCAACCACCAACGTCAGCAGCGAGAGGAGAAGCAAGTGTCAATAATGAGAGGAGCAACCACCAGCGTGAGCAGTGAGAGGAGAGCCACTAGAGTCAACGGTGATGATTAACCACGGTGTCATCACGAGTAGAGAAGCCACCTCCTATGGTGAAACCACCTCCGAGGAGGATCGTGCCTCGGGGGGATTTGAACATGGGTGGGAAAGCACACAACCATGTGACTTGACCGCACCACTCCCACCCCATCGGCTATCCATTTATCATTATTATTCATTATATCCTTCATCACATTACAAATCCCATATTATTCATCTAATACCACATAATATCCTATCTAAATCCCACTTAACATTTATAGGAATTTAATATTCCTATGCCTCACCTACCCTAGTTTACACCTACACCTAGGCACGGAGTTTGTGATCACCCCTACCTTTCAAAAGGAAATTTTGTGACAGTTTAGCTCTTTTAGGTGGCCATAAATTCCAAAAAAATTATATATATTTCTATATTATGTTCATATATATATTATATTTTTATATAAACTAATTTTTAAAAATTACGGTTTTTTAAATTTTCAGCTTGTCATTATCTACGGTTTCTAATATTTTTTCAATTGTATTATATAGTTAAAATCACGAAAAAGGCCTACAACTTGTCAATATCTAGGTCTGCCTACACCTACCACTAGCTATTCCATGTAATCACTCATCATTAATTATCCTAATCACATCATTTAATCTAAACTAATCATGTGCACATCCAAATACACCTCTAAATCTAGAGGGTTCTATTTCTAGAACCCTCTCTAATCTTCCAACTATTATTTCCCTCTCCCATTTGAATTTTTGAATCTAGAATTCTCTACAAATCTCTACACAAATCCAATCCTCTCATCAATTTGCAGCCCTTGGATTCAATCCAACATGGATTAATCCTCACCCTCCAATTTTCCACTCACAAACTATAAATTTGCACTCTCATCCTCCATGAGAGCAAGTTTTTTGGGAGGCCATCATCTTGCTACTTCATCTTTTGATCATCAATCATCCATCTTCATCCTTCAAGCTTCAATCAAGCTATCCATAGTCTTCATCCAAGCATCCAAGAATCAATCATCAAAGGGGAGGTGTTGTCCAAGTCTTCCCACATCCAAATTTGAAGCAATCTTCCAATCCACAACAAATCCACCATCAAGGAAGGAGAATTGCATGCTAGATGGTAAGTGCAGGTATAATTCTCCCTCTTTCCATCCTTGCTTGATCTGAGGTAGTGATAGAGAGTGTTAGATTAGGAATTGATCTACTTTGATTCCTAGTTTGCATTTTGCTCTAACATCTCTTTTTATCTACACTATTTTAAATTTATTTTGTAGAGTGTCAAATTTTTCAATCACATGATATTTCATTTGGTAGACAAGACGAATACATAAATAGAATGTTGGAAAAAAAACATAGGACTCAAATGTGGGAATTAAATACCTGCATGTTCCAAGCCTATTCAATGGCTCATATTGTTCCTATCCAAATAATATATGCTATCTATGGTCCACTTTATCATCGCAATATTGCTTTCATTATTTACATGTGTGCAATTTGTGCTTTAAAAGGTAAAAATAAAAATAGGAGAATCCAATTAGTTCTAGGTTTGAAACCCAACCGCAATGTTGGCTTCTTATAACATTGTATCCCTCTTTTAGTTTTAAGATTTATTAATTATAGGAAAACATGTAATGTGTGAAAAATCAATGATATTTGAACCCCTTCAGCGGTTAGACTTATGAGTGTTAGGTAGATTTTATTTTATAAAATATTTTGTTAGACTGGGACTCTACGATTTCTTGTGTTGTTGAGTAAATTTCTCTTTGAATTACATGGAGGGATTTTTACTAATAAAATCATCAAAGTTTACTATGTAATTTCCACGTGTGAAAGAGATTCCTTATATTGTTAATTTAAGATGTCCATGTGTGAAAGAGATTCTTTGTAATATTAATTTAAGATCTGATGTACTTACTCTATGTTGAAAAAAACTTGAACGTGTCAATTCTAGCCATGGAGTTTGTGAAGAAAATAATAAACAACCGTATATAGATAAAAAAATTAAACTTCAAACATGTTAGATCTACATGCAACAGAGAGCTTGCACAAAGAAAAACAATGGCCAAGAAAATATTTATGATATTGGAGCCTATATTAAGTTACTCCCAGATTAGAGAGTTATAGTAAGTAAATATTGAGACAATGATAAAATCCCGAATTGAATTTCCCCACTTCAAACATGCATCATGAATAGAAAGTGCATGCCATCACCAATCCACTCAACCCCAATTTTCTCATACAAATCCCCACTCACGAGCTAAAAAAATGATCAAGTTTTCTGCTATTTTGAGTAACGAAACGTGTGTTAAACTCTTTAGATTGAAGAACACCAAAGGAAAGAGTGTCCCCTTGAAATATCGCACACAACGTGTTAGGTCACCCACATTCCAAAGGTGTGAATGAGCTTGGAAGAGATGATCTTGAGTAAGATTTTGAGAACAACTCGAGGGCACCTAAATTAAAATATTTCTCTTATTGTCAATTATTTTTAGAAGTTAGCATTAAATTAATTTAGATGAAGATTCAATATTAATTGACCCATTTATTAATATTATTGTATAGTAACATAAATTTTACATATACACATAAAAATGTTTTTTTTCTCATGCAATTTTATTGGTATTGTTATTGGTATGGTTACGTGTAGCTCCTTATAATCTAAGTGTATTGTTTTTCCTATGAAAAGGTTAATGTATTTATGATAATGTCACTAGTGATTATAATTGAAGGAAAAAGGTATTTAATTCTTTGTTTGTAATATGTTGTGGGAAATGTCTATTAATTTTTAAGGAGCAAGTGGTAAGCCCGGTACAAATATTACTCTTCACAAAACTATGGGAGCTACATAACCATTTATATTGCTTTCTAAAAATGGTCCTTTATTCATGTTTGATTGTCATCACCTACGATAATCATAAATTGAAATTGTAAGTAAACTTGAATAAAAAATGCGTTTGTTGCATTCTACGCACCTCTTGTGATTAATAATCTCCGTCCATGGAAAATTTATCATCCTTATATGATACTTTTATAAGATATTTTTGTTCTTTTTGTATAGCAATTTCTTTTTAAATTTGTGATTTATTATGATTTCAATGTTAATTTTAAAATGAGAGAAATACGAGACCACTTTTATTTATTTACTTAATGGGAAAAAATAAATTGAAATTGTGAGAAGGGCATTTACTCTAATTATTGCAAAGGGTGCTCCAAACATTTAATCGGCTATAAAGCAATTGTCGTATGTACCATGTGGATGGCTATGAAATAACCACATTTCCAATTTAACAACTAATTGAATCGGCACTATTGCATCTCTTGACACGAGTAAAAAAATTGTAAGTGCCTTACCAAGCCCCTAAAATTTGGTGCTATGATTTGAACTTATATGTACAAATTAATACACTCACACCAAATTTCTACATCAAAGAGATAATAAATTTTCTTTTTTGAAGTATCTTATCAAAACCCTAGTTTAAAGTAAACATACATATACAAATTACAAATTACTTTACCCAAATTTATGCCTCTAATTTTTATTATAATATATAAATAAATATATTTAAATATAAAATATATTTAAAAATAATTTATGATATAACATCCCAATGAAAATACATGTCAAATAATGAACAAAAGATTGAATATTTATAATATTAAAATAAAAATATAGTAAAGAGAATTAAGATTAGGAACCCTTAATGTTTAGATTGTCATACTTAAAAGTGAAAATAATCATATAATTGTGATTGGATAGATATGTGCCATTTAAAAGTGTAAATGTTTACTCCTATTATTATTTGATAGGAAAAAGTAAAGAGTAGTTGTTTTTATGTAAAGTTTTGGTGAGAGAGTGGTCCCACAAATAGAACACACAAAATATTTATATCATTTTCTAATACCTAACAAAATGAAGCCCACAATAAAATTTCATTTTTTAATATTAGTGAATATTCTCTTAAATCATTTTCCAATATAATTTGTTATATTAATTGTAAAATATTAAAAAGTGATTGATAATGAGATAAAAACTAGTTTGAAATATCGGACAAATAAATGGAGGAATTTGCATACACCAATATTTTGCAATTAAATAGCTTCATTTTTGTATTCATTTTGGTTTCACTTAACAGTTTGTGGGAGGCAATAATAATATGTAGTTAGGTATATCTACCAGAAAATGTTTTTAATAATTTGAATACGTATTTAAATTAAATATATTTGATTTGAAATTAACTATTAGAATGTATTATTATATGCTTAAAACAAAATTCAATTATCAATTTTAATGGGTGAGATTGATCAAATAATATGTGCCATATTATTAAAAAAAAATACACCAAATGTATCCACTAAATGTTGCTAGTACATTTTGAACCACCGCCTCCCTCACCCTACAAAATAACATTGCACTAAGAAAATCTCTCTCTAAAAAAATATGAAAAATCTATCTCTGAAAATACACCTACAAAAATACATATCCATTCAAATGATTTATGAATACATGGAAAATCTAATTCTAAAAACACATGGCAAATATATCTCTAAAAATACATGGAAAATCCACCTACAAAAAACATACCCATTCAATGATCTATGAACACATTACAAATCTATCTCTAAAAATACATGGAAAATCTATCTCTAAAAATACATCGTAAATCCACCTAAAAATACATGGCAAATCTATCTCTTAAAATATGCGGCAAATCCACCTACGAAAATATGTATCCATTTAAATGATCTATGAATACATGGAAAATTTATTTATGAAAATACATGGAAAATCTATCTCTCGAAATTACATGGCAAATCCACTGCGAAAATATATACCCATTTAAACGATCTATCAATACATGGAAAATATATCTCGAAAATACATGACAAATCTATTTCTGAAAATACATAACAAATCTATCTCTGAAAATACATAGTAAATGCACTGCAAAAATACATGACAAATCTATCTTTGAAAATACACGCCAAACGCAAATTCTTGAAAATACATACCTATTCAAACAATCTATGAATACATGGAAAATTTATTTATGAAAATACATGGCAAATCTATCTCTAAAAATACATGACAAATCCACTTACAAATATACATACCCATTCAAATGATCTATGAATGTAAGGAAAATCTATCTCGAAAATACATGGCAAATCTATCTCTGAAAATATATAGTAAATCCATCTTGTAAATACATGGAAAATCCATCTCCAAAAATACATGGCAAATCCACTCGTGAAAATACATACCCATGCAAAAGATCTACGAAAACATGAAAAAATATTTCTGAAAATACATGGCAAATCTTTCTCTGAAAATACATGGCGAATCCACATGCAAAATTACATACCCATTCAAATGATCTATGAATACATGTCAAATCTATCTCTGAAAATACATGGCAAATCTATCTCTGAAAATACATAGCAAATTCACCTGCAAAAATACATAACAAATCTATCTCTAAAAATACAAGACAAATCCACCAAAGGTGAAAACACATGCCCATTCAAACGATCTATGAGTACATGGCAAATCCACCTGTGAAAATACACAAAAATTGTATATCCATTTCAGTGATCTATCGAGTACATGGAATACTATGTGTGTTGTTAAGTCACCATAAATATGTGTGTATGATTTTTATTTCTAAACAAATGTAAGTACAAATTTGTTCTAAAGAGAGGATTGAATTGACACCAACTTATTAAAATGGGGGCAGCCAGTTCATAAATCCATCTTAATAAAATTTCCGGACTATTTTTTGAATTTTGTTAAGTTTTGGTTGGTTGATTACCTCCACATTTATAAATACTCAATTCAATATAATGATTGTATAATGACATATTTATCAATCTTTAGCATGGGTTATGCTGATAAAAGTCATCCATAATTTATAATTCTTTCACTTTATCTATAAATATGGAGGAAAGGCATGGGAAAATACCATTAGGATGAAGAATTTGGCCGGTCAAGTAAGATGGATCTTGTGAAGAAAGCAAAACAATACAACTTTGCAACAATGATTAAGCGAGAAAGTTGAATAACATCGCAACAATTTATAGGGATAGAGATAAAATAAATATACAAAATACCATTTACATATATGAGAGGAACACCAGATTTATATAACAAAATTCTAGTTGAATGATTAGGGAAATGTCTACAGTGTAATATATTACGATTTTATCAACCCAAGATGATCATATTACATATGAACTCATTGTGAGATATTTTGGCTCTCCACAAAGATAAATACATATAATTAGAAAATTACGGTTAGGATTCCTCTTCCTAAAAATATAGTGGAAAACACCATTAGGATTTTACTTCCTAAAAAATATAATTCAGTCAAATTCATCTTTCCGAAACAAGGATTGTAACATGTCCCATGTTGCACCCCCCACACCCCCTTTTGAGAAGTGAACTACTAAGCTCGCACTGCAAATGGATGCAAAATTTAACTTTGTTGTCACATATCTAACAAATCCTCAACAACCATTTCATGCTATTATTGCACAATTCCTTTAGGCATAAATATCAACAATATCCACGTGGTACTTAATATTTAATATTATTAAAATAGTTGATGTATTAATAGTGTAGATATATTCCAAACTATCCTGAAATGAATTTAGGGAGTTATGTCACTATTTGACCACCATAACACGACATTCAAGTGGCATAAGGCCTAAAATTTAAAATTTATCGTTACAATCAAATAAAAAATGTTGATATATCCATTTAGTTTTTGTCCCTATACAATTGTGTAAAAACCATCACTCTATTATATATCAAAAGAATTAATAGTAATCGAATGCATTGTGGTTCAATGGTGCATATTATGGTGTAAAAAGTGTTGCCTATATATTCATAAAGGTTCCACTCTAGGAGATACCAATAAATTTGGGGATTATGCCCCGAGAGAATTTAGTGCGAATTAATCCTTACTATTTCGATTCAATAGTATTTATGTGTGGTGTATTATAAAATATGATGACTAAATATTTTTATTGGTTGTAAACATATTTGACTTTCATGCAAAATTTAACATTCATACACACAATCATAAGCAAGTGTTATTCTCCCCACAAAATGCACCACATACATAAAACCAACCATAAAGTGCAACCATAAAACATACCATGCGACCATCATGCCCATCTACTTGTCATGTGGCACGCATTCAATACTTAGTTTTTTTTTATGATTTTGGTTAAAAATACATCTGCGTACATACATGCACACGATATCAAACCCGATTCAAGCCCACGACCTCCTTGTTATTAGCACTTGTTCTTACTTGACATTCCTAGCTCATACCACATGCAAACATTTCATTTCAACCAGATATATTCAAAAAACATTAAACCTATGATTTGATTGATGATGTGTAGGTCCCACCCATGCATGGTTGTGCATGTATGTATGGTACATTTAATGGGTCTTTTGATGTATGATGGTGCATTCTATGGGGAGAATAGTAAAAATAGGCTACAAATCATAAGTTTCGGTGTGCATGGCTAAATGATGTGATATTAGTACTTGTGATTTGTCACATGTTGAATCAACTTATAGTTAGTTTATTCTTTTCTTTGGAGTCTTTAATTAGAAGGAAAGTAACATTTTAAATAACAAATTTTAAATTTATTAGAATTATAGTGGATTTCAATACTTGTATATGAGTGTGAGTTATACATATGTGTTTGTGCTTTAAGCATTCCATGAACCTACATCTTAAATATATTACTATAGATTAATAGAAAATTATATTGCAATTTTATATAGTAATTCACAATAAATGTATTTCTATGAACTATCCAAAATGACAACAATCGTATTTAAGGGATAGGAACTTCGATATATAAAATATTGAATAATTGTAATTCTTATATATCATAATATGATTAATTATTTTATATTATTATTATTATTGAAAAAATTTACTAGATCGTAAGAATCGGGGTTAAATTTGACACCACCTATGCATGTCAAATAATTTTTGGATGAAAATAATTTTCCAATATTGCCCTTAAAAAATACATAGTAGTTATTTAAACATTATTAATTTACAATCATTTTATTTGTTTAATATACATTATATATAATACTATAAAGTTTTTATAAATTAATATAAAACACGCTCTGTCATATTGTAAATATGCAAGTCATGTGTGATAGTTATTTCTTCCGTAGGGGATACATGTAACGAACCACAAATCCACACACGAACAACACAAAGGTGAAATACAGGATAACTTTTTTTTTTGACTTGCTTGACACATAACATGACGCAACATGTCGTCATCAGGATACAACTAACACCGTGAACAACTTGATACAAGGATGGCCATAAAGGCAAAGACGGAATCATTCACACCTATCAAGGACAATTTATGTTTCTTTTGTGAAAGGACATGGCAAAAGACCAACCACATTACATAGTTATAGCTGAAGACATCCCACTGTGAAAATCTTCTTAAGATTACTTGATTTACTAGAGACATCTTACAATTCTTAGCTTACGTTTCTAGAAGGTTCATGATATGTTTCATACCATTCTTCATACATGATTAAGTTTCTTTTCTTTTATATAACTTGAGGACTATCCTAGGATCACCTATAATATGAAAATTCCTTGATTAATTTGTTTACAAAACCAGGAGGTAAGCAATTCCACAAGGCTATCTATCTAAACCCCCACTATCTGAAACTCGTTTCATACCCACATTGCATAAGGAGGCAAACCGTAAGATCAAAAGGAGAGGAGTATTGTTAAGGTTCGAACCCTAATCATCTTTGATCAAGAATTAAAAATTTATCATAGCTTAGACAAGGACTACAAGGTACCATGGTAATGGTTAGAGAGAGAAGATAAATTTATTTTATTATGATCTATTTAGTTATTAACCGGTCTTTTAATGAGTTTTGAGAGTTCAATTGAATTTTGGTAAAAGCTTCATTTAGAAATCATCTTGATTAAGTTCGTCCGAGGATACACAGGAGTTCCCAACATGGAAGCCTTATACTTAATGTGTTTTTATTCAAACTCCTGTACTAGATAATATCTACCGATATCCCCAAAAGCCAACAAAGTGATATTAATTTTAAAATTGATTAACGTTTCCCAACAAGAGGAAAATGTTTAATCCATAGCTTAAGGTTAGCAATGGTAGAAATTTTTTTACATTGTTAGATAAAAACTTTCTTCCAATTAAAGACTCTTAATTTTATCAACCAAATACAACTTCATTATTATCTTCTTTATTTATTCATCTATGTATTCCTCTTCTTTTATCTTTGATTATCTTTAGAAAAAGGGGGTTTCAACCCACTAAAATATGCCTAGAATAACATTGATACTAGTACCATGGAGGGTTACTAAACCAATAAGCATTATGACTTGAAAGAAGAAATTATCGTTATTTATCAAGAACACAAACCACGGTTATAACATTTCCATTCAACATGGCACCTGAACCAAAGGAGTCAAGAGATTGGATTTCACTTGGGTCAAGAACAAGAAGGTAACAAAATAAGCCAAGCCATGCTACAAAATTTTCATGACTGTAAATGATATCACCAAAAGAATACTCATAACAAGGTCAAGATTGAATATTATTTCTCACAAAGGTAATTTCAAGTTTGACTACACAAGAACAAGACACTTTATTTCACCATTACCGAACAATACAAGGCAAGAGGTCATATCAACTCTCTTTACAAGCAATGTTACACAATTTACAACACATTGGACATTTTTACAAGGAACTTCATAAATTGTACAGATGAACCTTTAACACTCTTTTCCTCTAGTCTACTCGCATAATCCATCTGCACAAATATTAACTAGAGTCAGTTCGCTAGAACTGAGCATGTTAAGACTACCCATTGCAACAGTAAGCTAACATTTTATAATATCATGAAAGTAAAATTCTAAACTCAAGAATGGATCAATCACAAACCACTAATCAATATGTTTCACAAGATGACGAGATTTAAACCAGCCAACAAGGAGGAATCCCAATATTCAAGTGAGAGAGATATTCCAAAGACAAACAAGGTGAGACCTTATTGGTGAAGACAACAAGGTTGAGAGTATTGAGATTTCAGTCATGTAATCCTATGGATTACGTGATTGAAATCTAACACCCAAACATCATTCTATTATTATTAACCAAAAGATAAAGATCAGTCAAATGACTTAACATATTCAAAATTGCTTGTTAACAAGACTACATTAACGCACATCCATGTTTTAGGAAGAATACAGGCCCCAACCATATATGAACACAAATCAGTCAAAGATTAAAGGTAACTTCACTCGACTGAATAAACCAACATACATATAATACTCACAACACAAAAACTGAATCTGAAGATTCAAAATGCCAAGTAATTCTCACCGAACCTAAATATTTTTCTTCAAGAAGTTAAATAAATTAGATTCTATCCAACTAAATTTCATTCAACAACTATAGTTGGATTACACAAGAAAGGATCAAGAAGAAGTCTTTTCACCAAAGGTTGTTATTATCTTACATCACATAAATAGTAATAAACCCGTAATCCACCACTCGTATGATCGTTGTAAGAGTTAAGGACTTAGCTCACTAAAATATGTAACTGAGTCGATTCCTACCTTTTCCATTTGCATACAAGTCTAACCCAATTCGAAGAAAGGTAACCATTCTATTTTCATACATGCCTCAGTCAACACTTACTCAGAAGGTCCCTACCTGAATTATTGAAGGTTTGCTAAGCTACAAAATGGATTTAATAGAAAACCCATTTCATTCGTTACTTGAATTTAAACAAGCAAGGGATAGTCATTGAAAATATAAGTGAATCGACACAAGATCCTCTACCGTGACCCAACACGAGTCACCAATCACAAGGTCTACAGTCAGCGAAGGAGGAATACAAAGCAAAATACTCTTCCTACGAACTAAGCCTTCTCTTCCGTCTCTAAAACAACATATGAATAGTTTGGCATACCCCTCTATTTCACGACAGTCTACTCGACCTATCCTCATAGTCGCTCCAAGGAAAACATCTGCTACTCAGAGTTCGATTCACAAGGAAAATAATTTACATTGAATGTCTATAACATCATACACTTTACCAAAAAGGAGAAAACTCTACAATTTCCAAGTTTAAACATATTCATGGGCCTCTGTTGTTTTGAATATCTTCCAAAAAAATGGCATTGCAGAAATTGTAACCAAAAGCAATTAAATTAAAACTAAAACATGGTTTTCGCCTTCACCAATAATTTCAAGGAGACAATTGTTTGATTCTTGGATCGATAATAACGCTTTGCAAAACCCTACAGACTGCAACTATGCATCTTCATGTGTTTATTCCTAGGACTGCAATTTGCGTACAGCTGCCCAGAGGCATATTTTAAATAGCTTCCTAACAAAAGAAGAACTCTTCAGGACACAGGCAAGACCAACTAGATTTCATTCAAAAGTACTTTTTTTTTTTTTTTTTACCTCTGCCCTTCACTCTACAAATTTAATTTCTGCCTTTCACTATTACATCCATTTAGAATAAAAGCATTATCAGGCAGTCATAAAGCAACCTAGCCAAAATTTTTTTTTTTAAAACTGGAATTAGAATTGTAATCGATTTGAGATAGCTTTTCATAAATTACCATTATTGATCAGACAATTGAAGTAACTAATAACATAAACAAAGGTTAAGTTTTATTGTCTACATAGTTCATTCATTTTGTCCATTGTGAAATAATTTTATGCTACAAAATACCATTTTCGAAGCCAGAGAGCAATTAATTGAGGAGCAAGGAAAAAGCAGAAGCCCATTCTAAATGCCATAATAGATAAAAAAAATAGAAGTACATTCAATTCATGACGTAATAAAAGGGTAGCAGAAGATTGCAAGGGCAGGTTTAACATGCCTGGTTTAAAACACCATCTCCATATGCATATGATTGTTTCAATGCCGCTGCTTGCCCTTAACCCAAAGTGCTCTGCGAGCTCGTGCTAGCGCCACATTCACGCGGTGAAAAACACAGCTACAACCCAACCCCATGATTTGAAGCTCGGACACAAGACATAACGATTACATCACGCTCCTGGCTCTGGAAGGCATCCACCGTAATGGTAAATAAACCTTCTTCTTCATCAGATTGGGGACAACATCAAACTCTCGGTGCAAACATTACAGCTGAAGCTTGTAAGGTGTGATAATCCCAACAGAAACCTTTATGCCTGCCTACTTAGTGACTCGTTGAAGAAGCTCATAAAATGGCAAAGCAAATTGTGTTTCATGAATATTCTGATATGAAACAGATCGGCCTCTATGAGGTTCTCTTCCATGAGTTACATCGTACAACAAGTAAGATCTCAATAGAGAATCTCTGTAATAAATTTCATCGGGTCTCCTGGTAACACTCTCACTGTCACTTAATCGATTTTGATAAAAATATCTTGTAGGAGAATCCGAATTTGAGGATGCAGAGATACAGAACAGAAAACAACCTAGTTGGACAACCTGCCTGTTGGAGGCGCTCACGAAGGCTTCTACAAACGTAGCATGCTGTTGCCATTGCTGGCTATTTATCATTGCGGTGTAGTTCTTTGTGGATCTCCAATCTCGAATCGAGGATACCTAAGCAAATGAAGAAACCCAACTGTAGAAAACGGGTGAACTGAGAAGAGGCGCAGAAGCATTACCCAGTCTCAAGATTTGATCGAGCTTCTTCCTTGTTAAATTCACCACCCGATGAAGCAAATTTCCAAAATGAAAAGGTAAGATAGCTCAACAAAAAAATTTATCTCGTTCTTCTACTACATACAAGACTTTGCAACAATTGATCACGACATGTAGTCGCGTGCAAATAATAGCAGGGATCAACACCAACGGTTCCTTGGGATCACCCTACTGCAGCTGTCGCACTTAGCTCTCTCTGGAGGCCACTGATTTTTTGGGATAAGTTTACTTCTCGACCACTGCTTGCTGCATATAGCGAATCACTTCCTCACGGCACTTTCCTAGGAGAAATTTCAGTTCTACGCTCCAGTGAAACTAACTGTACAACACGATTTTGAGGATCCACACCCACCCACGCAACATCAGGGCGATAGACCTTCATTTCACCATCAATGAATCCACTATCCAGAACACGCTGAAGCAATTCATCTGTTGCAGCATTTGATGGAGCGCAACAAGCATTCGTGGTTTGGGCAGAAAACAACAGGCATCCTATGAGAGACAGCAGGTTGTAAGTCAAAAGAAATAATAAATGGGGCATGTGCGGCCACCAACCAGGAAAAATTGAACACGCCAAGAAAGGATGCAGGGGTCTTTAATGCAATGGCAGGTAGGAGACAAACACAAGGAAGATCAAATAAAAATCTGATTCTCTTTGAAAGCTACGCGGCCAGCAGGGAGGAAGACATACGGTGGGTGGGTAGGAAAACAATTAGTTTCATTACTTCTCACCAACTATATGCCAAACAAGGCACTACAATACATGTATATGAATGCAACAATGGGTCCTTCTAAACCAAAATGGTAACACAATGCTCTTCCAAAGCTAAAGTCTCCACACCGTAATAAATGCCATTTTACCCTGCATACCATAAATCTTGCTTAGTGTAGCCATGAGTGCAAACACCCAAATGGAGGAAGGAAATAAAAACATTAATGGTACATTTAATTTGTTTGAAGATTTATAGTCGGTAAGCCATCTTAAATAGGTCTGAGAACCATCAAGTATTCTAATCCTGGATGCGGAGGACAAGACATGGCTGTGACTTAGGAAACCTTAATAAAAGAGGTAAAAATTAACTTTGGAATTTGCACTGACTACTAATAGGGGAGAGGGGCTAATACTTGAACATGGTCTAATAGTTGACATGAGCCTTGATCACACAATACCTAATAGTTATTATAGTACCACTTCATAGTTGTCATATTACTATCTAGCGGTTATTTATTTATTACATAACTATTCCGTAGTGTATCCAATCACATCATGACATGTAAGACCTCTCATCCATGTACTTGTAAGTATTAAAAATTCAATGTTCAATCATTATCACTCATGTTCAAATATTGGTTTCCACCATGGTTGTAGTGTAACTCAAATTTACTATTTTAAATCAATTCAAAATATGGATTTTCCTCCAATTAAACATTCCAAAGAACAAATATAAGCTATGAAAGATTTGAAAGTCAAAGTAGAGGAAGTAAAAGCAATGAAATTATACAACTTGATGAACTATAATAACCTACTCTAGTGAGTTAGAGTAGGTAATTGAGGCCTCAAGTAGGTTAGACTAGGTCTAAGAGATTATTGGATGGAGTACGTATCACTCATAGGGCCAATTTCATCATATTTGACAAAGATATAAGTAAGGGAGATGACCCCATAACCATGCACCTTAACTTTAAGGGTGTGTGTATATATGTAGAGGTCTCATTAGTGCAAAAATATATATTATTGTGTAGCATATGACTATGTCACATCACTATTTTTGTTTCATGTAATTATTTGGAGGGAAAAGTGGATTTTGATGTGGCTATCTATTGTTTCATTGACATCGAGATAGAGACTTAGATATGAAAATTTCATTAAGTATATCATCAATTGGATCATACACATAGTATGAAAGCGTATGTGAACTAGTATATGATGGGCCATGAGAAGCGGTATTAGAAATAAGAGAAGCATGAGATATAGCTATAGTAGTGGTTTGACTAGGAGAATCGGTATGCACATGTGAGCTCTTGTCAAGACCAATCATGTAATCAATAAGAGAATCATTTATAACTTCTTTGGAAATTTCATAAGGAGGATCATGGGGGTCGTATAACATGGTGTACAATGATTGAAGGCCATGACATCATAAACAAGGCCAATAGTAGAATTTTTAAAGCGAGTAGGAAAGTGTCGTTCGGATGCTTTAAGATTTATTGGTTAACCTCATATGATATAGTAACATTACTATAGAGAGTTATGAGTTCGAGTGATATCTACCTCATAATAGATTGGATTGATGCTAACATGGGGCATGTTGATCTAAGAAGGAGGAGAGTGATCCGAGCAACAATTACAATGGAGCAACTTCTGGGACCATAAATTATACCTTTGTAGCTACGATTGACTACATTCAAACCGCAATGTAAAGCTTAGAAAGCGTAAACGTGATGAAAGTGTGTAAAAATTTGTTAGGAAAATTTTGACCCCAAATCCATGGTTAAAGGACAAAATTGGGATTTTTATAGTGTTGTCTAAAAATAGTATGTTTCACAAAATTAGCGCACATGTAATTCTTGGAAGATGCCACCTTGGCCTCCTCCCAACCACCCAACCTGCCATCCTTTATGGCCATCTATGCGACCTGCCTGGCGTAAGGGAGAAGTTGTTCCACGAGTTGTTGTTGTTTTGTCCTTTTGGCAAGTGGTGTGTGGTTGGGCACCTCCACCAACTATCTTCATTGTTTGACAGGCCTACTTGGTTCACCAATCTACCATAATTTATAACCCTGTCACCTCATTTTGACCTGCTCACGCAAAGAAACTTTGGTGGCCGTGTAGCTTGCTTTGGCGTGTTCTGGATAGTGGATTCATTGATGGTGAAATGAAGGTCTGTCACCCTGATGTTGCGTGGGTGGGTGTGGATCCTCAAAATCATGTTGTACAGGCAGTTTCAGTGGAGCGTAGAACTGAAATTCTCCTAGGAAAGTGCCGTGAGGAAGTGATTGGCTATATGCAGCAGCTACAGGGTAGAGAAGTAAACTTATCCCAGAAAATCAGTGGCCTCCAGAGAGAGTTAAGTGTGACAGCTGCTGCAGGGCGATCCCAAGGAACCGTTGGTGTTGATCCTGATGTTCTGGTTGCACGCGACCACAGTCGTGATCAGTTGTTGCAAAATCTTGCAGCTGTAGTAGAAGAACACAGAGGCCAGTGGAAGAGCGCTACAACATAGGCTGCGAGAGGAGCGTATCAGAGAAACACCTGCAGGAGCTCCGCGTAGAGAGATGGTCAAAATGGGAGAGTGGGAAATGCAAACTGTACTGGGAATGGCACGTTGACCAGCAGGTTTACATTGTGAAGGGAAGCGTGAGGGTGGTTCCAAATGGCTGCGAAAATGACACCGCATGGTTCTATGCAGGTGACCTTGTGCGATATCCCAAGTGGCTCGAGGCCTCTCTGTATTTCCAGGGTCCTTACGAGGAATGCTATCGCTTTCTAGCCTACGGGGACGACTAACAAAAGATCGGGCTTAGGTTGAGTTGAAGGTGGGAAATGCAAGGAATGGCATTTTGGGGTGAGCCATTTATCACACAAACTTATGATGTGAAGCATTATTGGGATGAAGAAAGTTGTGATTTGGGCCACTTCGTTGGATTCTTTGTAGTCTTATTGGCTGGATTTGGATATTTAGGTAAAGGATCGGTAAGGTCAGAAGTGGATTGATTGACATCCATAGGAATTTGTTGTATATGAGAGATGCAAACCTTGCTTGGATATCCACGAGGAGTAGCCTGAGTAATGGCAAAGATGTTACCTTCTATAAACTCATCTATGGCAGAACTTTCTCAGGTTGGTAAAGTGGGATACCACACACAATGACATTGGGAATTAAATTAGCATTGCTCTTATTTTGCTTAGCTTCTATGATTAGAAAACTATGAAGATTATAACCACCAGGTCCATAAGCAACAGATACTAGGATGTTTCAACCAGTGTTAGGGCAAAGTCAGGCCGTATGGCCACACTGAATGCGGATGTAACACTGGAAATGTTTAGTTGGCTGCTATTGCTCGGTACTTGTTGCTATTGTGGTATTTGCTGCAGCAGACGCATCAATGGCCAAAACAAGGGTCGAGGGTGCAGATCTCTGAATTACATTCACATAGCAACTCCTTGTACTGGCTGTGTACAACCATTGACAACTCCTTGGTACAACACAGTTATTTCTGCATTTGAATAAATATAGTTCAAGCGACAATTGACATAGCCTTGACATAGCCTTGACTTCAGGTATGGTTGTTGAAGCAATAGATATGCAGATAATAACATTGCAGAACTGGAAGCCGTGGCTGTTGGGTTATGGAGATTTTGGGGAAATTAAAGAATTCTACAGAAATAATGGTAATGGTTATAGAATTTGGGAAATTTGAGAGATAACAGATTGTCCAGAGATTCTCTACTGAGACCTTGCTTGTTCTACGATGTAACTCATGGAAGAAGATCTTATAGGGGTGGATCTGTTTCATATCAGAATATTCATGAAGCACTTTTTGCTTTGCAATGATATGGGCTTCTTCAACGAGTCACTGAGTTGGTAGGCATAAAGGTCTCTATTGGAATTATCATACCTTACAAGCTACAGCTGTAATGTTTGCACCGAGAGTTTGATGTTGTCCCCAAATCTGATGAAGGAAAAGGTTTATGTATCAATACGGTAGATGCCTTTTAGAGCCAGGAGCGATGTAATCATTATGTCTTGTGTCCGAGCTTCAAACCATGGTTGGTGTTTAGCTTTCTAGCACAAGTGCTCTCGACTGAGTGGTAAGCAGTTCGACTCTCACCCCCAAAGCAGCTGCATTGAAGCAATCTAGTGTTTGGACAGCCACCTATTGCATTCTTCTAGTCGTGCCTTCAAAAGGGAATCCTGGTGTGGTATATTGCAAGAAAAGACCAGAAGCAGAGGATAAAGCGGAGGCGTGTGGGCATGCAGCAGATCCTACTGGATGTTCACGATGGTGGATGCGTTAAAACAAGCAAGATAGACTAACCATATACATAATATGCTAGAAGCTAACAGACCTCTTAAAATGAAACATTTTCTTTCTAGAAATTGGTATAAAATTGTGATTTTGTGGATTTGTGTTCAGTATATGGGTAATAGTTTGTTATTTCTGGATTTGCCTCCATTGGTTGTTCTTGTTGAAGTGATCAAACCCATTTATATATAAAAAAAAAACTCGGTGTTTATGCTTCGATTAATTATATGGAAATATATATATATAATGGTACTGTAAGGATAAAAATACCCTGTGCTAGAAATCGAGTCTTCTGGGTACGCTGGTTTTAACAACTTGTCGGCTTATATATATATATATATATATATATATATATATATATATATATATAATATATAATATTACTTCCTTATATAAAAATGTCGTTGTTTCTTCTACAAAAATGTCGTTGTTTCTTTTGTGAACCTGGGTATGTAATCGCCCCTGGAAAGTTGCAGCTTTGACTAGTATTGGGTTCCTTTTATGTTATTGCCCTAGAGGAAAATATACAGTTAAATTATTATTTTGTTTATGATAAGCGTAATTATGCACTTCGTGTATTGTGCAAATTATTAGGGTATTTGGAAATTAGAAGATCAATATATATGCTTGTTAAGAAGGAAGTTTTGGACTGAAAATATGTCCTGGGTTGATAGAAGGCATATCTTTGATCTTGCTTTAAATATTTTTAAACCTCCTGGGTTGTATGGCTTCATATTTATTGTTTTTGGTAGGCCGACTTTCACTCAGTGAGCCTTAATGTTTTAATCACCCTTAATCGGGTATATGTGTATCATTTCGTTGTCTTGGTGGGCTAAGCCGAGTTGAAGTGCAAGTTTGATTTTTGTTACGAGTTTAGAAATTGGCACTTTTGTATAAACCCAAACTGAGAACTTTGGGGTCAATTATATATATATATATATATATTTTGGTTTAGACCTCTGTGTTTTCGATTATGTTGTTAGGTCTTGAATGGGATGAACGCTTAGATTGTTATTATTGTTTTAAAAGGGCATGATTTTGATAGAATCCCCACTTGACCCTACTCTCCTTAAGAGTAAAATTTGATAATATTATGGCCTTATAGTGTTATGAAAATTGAATGGATGTGTTTAGAATTCTAGCTTGCTTAATGGACTTGGTTAGTCATGGGGCTTGTCTCTATTCCGGTCTTGGTTATGTCTAGTAGGTAGGCTGCTAGGCAATACCTATTCCAGACATTGATTTTCTTTGTTTTTCATCCTTTCCACTCATCCTTATTAAGCTATGAAGTCACTTGTTAGATAAGAAATAATGGTTTGAGTTTGAATATAATATTTTCAGCCATTTAACCTTTTGTTTACATGATGGAACTCTCTTCTTACCCTCGTGGTTTACTTCTAACCTATTAGGCCTATGGCCTTCTAGAATGATTGTTGAACTATTGTTTGTTTTTGGTGACTAAGATCGTGACTGGTTTTCATCTTTCGACTTCACCTAGAGAATGTTGATTGATGGGCAGCATATTAGATTCCGATCACGTATTCTACTGGATTACATGATTGAAATCCTAATACTCTCAACTCTTTGTTCTAACATTATAAATTCCATAGTATTGCATATTTTGGTTGTCAACCTTTTGTGGTTTTCGAGATATTGTTCATAATTAAAACATAGGGCTCTCTTCTTAGTTGGTATGGTGAAAATTATATCTTGTTTCAAAAGGTTGTTAGAGGTTAGAACTTTGATCCATTTCTTGAAATAGAATGTTTCCTTTCATGGTATTGTTAGCTAGTAGCTTATTGTTATTGTTGCTATGTATAGTCTTATCTTGCTCAGTTCTCGAACTGACTCAGGTTATTAATTGTTGCAGATGGCTTACGTGGTTAGATGATGGAAAGACTTGTAGATTATTGCATCAATCTTGGTTATGATGTTCCTTTGTACGAATGAGTATTATGTTATAAAATTTGGAAAGGGCCTTTGGACATTTTAGAAGAAGGGTCAGTGCCTTAGTAAATGTATTGTAGAGTATTGTTGTTGTAACTGTTGAAACTTTGGTTTGTTTGGTTATCACGTGAAAGATGAAATTTGATTACCGCTTGGTTACGGGATATTCTAGTGTATTTTAATCCTTAGAATACTAGCGGGGCATGTCCCATGTTATTACTCTCTTGCTCCCTAGTCATGGTTCAATAGAGATGGTATGTCCCTTTGGTTTGTGCATCATGTTGGAATGAATTGATGTAACCTTGTTTTGTTTTCGCAAATGAGTACTGTTAAACTTTGCTCTTGAGTTAAAATGTGACTTGTAAATCCTTCTAAGGCATAGTAGCAATGAGTTTGTAAGCACTATGAAGTGAGCTGGATAGTCCTGATAAAAGTTAAACTAAAATTTATATATATGAATATATTAATGTAGATGTGATCTACTTGATAACCTTTGAGACCTGGAACAATCAAGAGGAAACTATCTTTTGTAACATGATTACTTATTTTTTTCCCGAGCCAAACCAATAAACACTATCCTTTTATGGTGAAACCTTAAATGATCTCATGGTGAAATCAATGGTTAGATTTTAGAAGATGATAGGATTTAATAAGTAGGAGGGAAATTGATTAATAAAACCTTAAATATCTCTCTATCGTTTGAAATGTTCTCCTTTGTCAAACTTAATTAAGTAAAGTCTAGATGGAACATTTAACCAATCTTGATAAACTCTTAACCTCAATAAAAGAGACGATAGTAAACAATGTGACCACAAGCTAAATTTTGTTGTCCCGTTCATTAACCCTGCCTTGATTCATGGTGATATTTCTTAAGCAAGGTCAAAATTTGATCCTTAAACAAGAAGGTTATTGTTATGAACCCTAAGCGGTACTTTCCACTCAATCGGAGCTTATGCCTTCACATAGCAATAGAGGTGTGGAACATGTGTTAGTGGCTTGAGTAAGTTTAATTAACCTTGTAAGAAATGGAAAATGTTCTAAAATCAAATGAATAAAAAGCCTTGGACATAAAATTGATGATCCTAGTTTAGAAAGCTTGGCCTTAAGCTATTTAGTCAATAGTTGAAAAGAAAGAAGTTCTCCCTTGTGAAAAGAATTGTGTGAATCATTACATGAAATTTTATAAGAACGTAAGTTAAGAATTAAGAGACATTTTAGTAAACAAGAAAATTTAACAAGAATTTCCTCATGGGATGCCCTAAATGTAAGTGTGTCATGTGGTTGGACTTCCATGTTGTCTTGTCAAAAGAAGAAAAAAAAAATGTATGTATTGTCCTTGATAGGTGTGAACGTCTCCGTGCTGCCTTTATGGCCATCCTTGTATCAAGTTGTTCACAGTGTTAGTTGTATCCTTGGTGACGACATGTTGCGTCATGTTATGTGTCAAGCAAGTCAAAAAAAAATTATCCTGTATTTTACATTGTGTTGTTTGTGTGTGTGGTTTTGGGTCGTTACACTTGGTATCAGAGCATAGGTTCATGCTCTCGAACCTATGGGCCGGATTGGTGTTATATGATGATGTTACATGGTGGTGGTGGTGTTACATGATGATGTTTCATGATGATGATGATGTTGCATGATGGTGGTAGATATTGGAAGAGTAATGTGCTTTAAACGTGATGTGATTATTGTCGTAATTGTGATATTGTGAACGCACATGATGTGTATGTCACCTTGTGCGTGTTTGTGATCATGTTGATATGTTGGGGATGGGAGTATTCTCTCTCCTTCTTGTGGATTCTATGAAGAGTTCACGTGTGAATTACTGTTTGTGATGTGTGAAAAGAATTATAATGTGGATGACGTAGTGTTGGAGCATTGTGACATATTGTGATATGTGGGTGTATCAATGTGTTGTATGACTAGATTGATGTTAAAAGAAATGAGTTGTATCATGATGTTTTTACCATGTTTTGAAGAAATGTGTGTACCACCTTGTTATGTAGTAATGGATGTTATGTTGAGATGTACTATGTTCATCGTATGTATGATTTGTGCAAAATATGTAATGCTTCATGTTGTGATTTTGGGTCATACGGTGAGTGTATGAACCCTATCGTATGGTGATTGCACTTTGGGTGCAGAAAGTGGTAAAGTGATGTGTTACACTCAGTGAATGTATGATCGTGATCTACCTTGTATATGTACCATATGTAAGACGTTATGGTAGTTATGTGTGTGCCACCGTTATGTTAGTGATGTTGTTGTATGTTATGTTGTGAACCTTACGCTAACCGATCCTGAGGGAAATCGGTAGAAGTGTATGTTGAGAGTGAGGAATGGTGTACCATGGGTCAATAACTCGAGCCAAAACTCGGTTTAGTAGATAACATGTGATTCTTTCCTCTCTCCCTATGTGGTTGCATGTATGCAACCTAAGTGCAAACTATGACTATGTTTAGCCTTGTCGAAGTGGTGGCGGGATGATTCGGATGGAGGTGATGACAGGTTGTATTATTGATATGTATTTTACAGTGAGGCTCGATGTTCCGAGTGCTAGACTCGTTGAGTACCCCTTTGGTGGCTAGATAAAGCCACACAGCTTATCGTAATGTGACATTATTATAAGTTGATTTTATTCGTAAATTGAGCTTTTTACTTTATTTTGTAAGGACCAACAACTTTTCTTGATTGCCATGCTTTACAATTTTGGGCATTTCCTTGGTTTGTGGCACTAACATGGGGATTTTGATACTAACTATGGCTATTTGGCCATTTATTTTGCTTGATTTTGGGTCTTCTTTTAAATTTGGAATTTTTACCACGCCTTGCCCAAGGTTTGTACTTTGCCACTTGGCACTTTGATTGGATTGTTGTGCTGGTTCTAATGTCGTGATGTGTGGAATAGGGTCATGGGATGCACCATGGAATGGTTGGACCTATGGACCCGCTTTGTTGTATAGGGGTACGCCCCAAGGAGTACATATAACTAGCGGGTTGTTGAACCACGCGTTATTATGTCACTTGGGTTAGGAGTGTTCGAACTCTATGTGTCTTGGACCATAGGGTCAACCGGCCTCCTTGAGGGAGGCATAAGAGACTTGAGGGAGGCATAAGAGTTTGAGGGAGGCATAAGAGACTTGAGGGAGGCATAAGAGACTTGAGGGAGGCATAAGAGTTTGAGGGAGGCATAAGAGACTTGAGGGAGGCATAAGAGTTTGAGGGAGGCATATGATGTTTGTGTGTATGGTTGATGTTTCAGGATATACGTTGAGTTATTGTGATGTTTTGGTAGTGGTATTTTGATGTATGTGTTACTCATGTCAGATGGATATGTGTTGTGATGTTGTGGTTATGTCATTGATTCCCTTGTGGACACTATGTACCTGTAGCATGGTTTGGTGTTATGTGAGTTTTTCATTGATGCAAATTGAGGGAATGTCTGGTGGATTGTAGTACTCTTTTGTTTGAGTATTTTGTGTGTCAGTCATTGATGTGTGATGAGTACTATGTTATGTGGACTGTGCCTACTCCATTCCGTATTTGAGTAACCTTTTTGTGGTGTAATACAATCATGAAGCATATACTTGTGTGCTTGTGAATCTGTAAGTGTCTTCTGAACCTGATAGGGTGTTGTGTTAGCAGTTCATGTTGGGCACCCACAATAAGGAATAAATCAAAACTCTTCAATGATGATATTTTTTAAAAGAAACTAAAACTAGAAATAATGATAATGGAAAGAGACTAATGAAATGATGAACAAGAAAGAACTGCCAATCTTCACAGAACATTGAAAGTTAAAAATTCTACCAAATGTTCCTAAGGCTACCTTGTGACCGTGCTTTAATCAACTAAAATTTTAAACCATAGAGTGTACTTTCTCCCGTACTGCTTCTTGGTTGCGAACCATTTCTTTTCCGTTGTGTTATGTCGCATCGAGGACGATGCTTTCTTAAGGGGAGGAGAATGTAATGCCCCGCTGGGCATGGGCTTCCTTTTCTACTACCTGCCCCCCCCACTGCCACCTTGGCCTCCTCCCAACCACCCAACCCGCCATCCTTTATGGCCATCTATGCGACTTCTTCCTTTTAAGGGAAGAAGCTGTTCCACGAGTTGTTTGTTTTTTCCTTTTGGCAAGTGGTGTGTGGTTGGGCACCTCCACCAACTATCTTCATTGTTTGAGTGCCTCTCTTGGTTCACCAATCTACCATAATTTATAACCCTGTCACCTCATTTTGACCTGCTCACGCAAAGAAACTTTGGTGGCCGTGTAGCTTGCATTGGCGTGTTCTGGATAGTGGATTCATTGATGGTGAAATGAAGGTCTGTCGCCCTGATGTTGCGTGGGTGGGTGTGGATCCTCAAAATCGTGTTGTATGCGGGTAGTTTTCGGTGGAGCGTAGAACTGAAAATTCTCCCGAAAGTGCCGTGAGGAAGTGTTTGGCTATATGCAGTAGCTACAGGGTAGAGAAGTAAACTTATCCCAGAAAATCAGTGGCCTCCAGAGAGAGTTAAGTGCGATAGCTGCTGCAGGGTGATCCCAAGGAACCGTTGGTGTTGATCCTGATGTTCTGGTTGCACACGACCACAGTCGTGATCAGTTGTTGCAAAATCTTGCAGCTGTAGTAGAAGAACACAGAGGCCAGTGGAAGAGCGCTACAACATAGGCTGCGAGAGGAGCGTATCGTAGAAAAACTGCAGAGCTCCGTAGAGAGATGGTCAAAATGGGAGAGCGGGAAATGCAAACTGTACTGGGAATGGCACGTTGACCAGCAGGTTTACATTGTGAAGGGAAGCGTGAGGGTGGTTCCAAATGGCTGCAAAAATGACACCGCATGGTTCTATGCAGGTGACCTTGTGCGATATCCCAAGTGGCTCGAGGCCTCTCTCATTTCCAGGGTCCTTACGAGGAACGCTATCGCTTTCTAGCCTACGGGACGACTAACAAAAGATCAGGCTTAGGTTGAGTTGAAGGTGGGCAAATGCAAGGAATGGCATTTTGGGGCTGAGCCATTTATCACACAGCTTATGATGTGAAGCATTATTGGGATGAAGAAAGTTGTGATTTGGGCCACTTCGTTGGATTCTTTGTAGTCTTATTGGCTGGATTTGGATATTTAGGTAAAGGATCGGTAAGGTCAGAAGTGGATTGATTGACATCCATAGGAATTTGTTGTATATGAGAGATGCAAACCTTGCTTGGATATCCACGAGGAGTAGCCTGAGTAATGGCAAAGATGTTACCTTCTATAAACTCATCTATGGCAGAACTTTCTCAGGTTGGTAAAGTGGGATACCACACACAATGACATTGGGAATTAAATTAGCATTGCTCTTATTTTTTTCTTAGCTTCTATGATTAGAAAACTATGAAGATTATAACCACCGTGTCCATAAGCAATGATACTAGGATGTTTCAACCAAAGTGTTAGGGCAAAGTCAGGGCCGTATGGCCACACCGAATGCGGATGTAACACTTTGGAAATGTTTAGTTGGCTGCTATTGCTCTCGTACTTGTTGCTATTGTGGTATTTGCTGCAGCAGAGGGGCATCAATGGCCAAAACAAGGGTCGAGGGTGCAGATCTCTAAATTACATTCACATAAAGCAACTCCTTGTCTTGGGCTCATGTGTACAACCATTGACAACTCCTTGGTACAACACACAATTATTTCTATATTTGAATAAATATAGTTCAAGTGACAATTGACATAGCCTTGACATAGCATTGACTTCGGTATGGTTGTTGAAGCAATAGATATGCAGATAATAACATTGCAGAATTGGAAGCCGTGGCTGTTGGGTTATGGAGATTTTGGGGAAATTAAAGAATTCTACAGAAATAATGGTAATGGTTATAGAATTTGGGAAATTTGAGAGATAACAGATTGTCCAGAGATTCTCTACTGAGACCTTGCTTGTTCTGCGATGTAACTCATGGAAGAGGATCTTATAGGGGTGGATCTGTTTCATATCAGAATATTCATGAAGCACTTTTTGCTTTGCAATGATATGGGCTTCTTCAACGAGTCACTGAGTTGGCAGGCATAAAGGTCTCTGTTGGAATTATCATACCTTACAAGCTACAGCTGTAATGTTTGCACCGAGAGTTTGATGTTGTCCCCAAATCTGATGAAGGAAAAGGTTTATGTATCAATACGGTAGATGCCTTTCAGAGCCAGGAGCGATGTAATCATTATGTCTTGTGTCCGAGCTTCAAACCATGGTTGGTGTTTAGCTTTCTAGCGCAAGTGCTCTCGGACTGAGTGGTAAGCAGTTCGACTCTCACCCCCAAAGCAGCTGCATTGAAGCAATCTAGTGTTTGGACAGCCACCTATTGCATTCTTCTAGTCGTGCCTTCAAAAGGGAATCCTGGTGTGGTATATTGCAAGAAAAGACCAGTGAAGCAGAGGATAAAGCGGAGGGCGTGTGGCTGTAGCAGTCCCTGCTGGATGTTCACGACTGGTGGATGCGTTAAAACAGGCAAGATAGACTAACCATATACATAATATGCTAGAAGCTAACAGACCTCTTAAAATGAAACATTTCCTTTCTAGAAATTGGTATAAAATTGTGATTTTGTGGATTTGTGTTCAGTATATGGGTAATAGTTTGTTATTTCTGGATTTGCCTCCGTTGGTTGTTCTTGTTGAAGTGATCAAACCCATTTATATATATAAAAAAAAATGTTCTCGGTGTTTATGCTTCGATTAATTATATGGAAATATATATATATATATATATATATATAATGGTACTGTAAGGATAAAAATACCCTGTGCTAGAAATTGAGTCTTCTGGGTACGCTGGTTTTAACAACTTCGTTATATATATATATATATATATATATATATATATATATATATATATATATATATATATATATAATATATATCTATACTTACTTCCTTCACAAAATGTCGTTGTTTCTTTTGTGAACCCTGGGTATGTAATCGCCCACAGAAAGTTGCAGAGCTTTGACTAGTATTGGGTTCCTTTTATGTTATTGCCCTAGAGGAAAATATACGTTAAATTATTATTTTTTTTTATGATAAGCGTGATTATGCACTTCGTGTATTGTGCAAATTATTAGGGTATTTGGAAATTAGAAGATCAATATATATGCTTGTTAAGAAGGAAGTTTTGGACCGAAAATATGTCCTGGGTTGATAGAAGGCATATCTTTGATCTTGCTTTAAATATTTTTAAACCTCCTGGTTGTATGGCTTCATATTTATTGTTTTTGGTAGGCCGACTTTCACTCAGTGAGCCTTAATGTTTTAATCACCCTTAATCGGGTATATGTGTATCATTTCGTTGTCTTGGTGGGCTAAGCCGAGTTGAAGTGCAAGTTTGATTTTTGTTACGAGTTTAGAAATTGGCACTTTTGTATAAACCCAAACTGAGAACTTTGGGGTCAATTATATATATTTTTTTGGGTTTAGACCTCTGTGTTTTCGATTATGTTGTTAGGTCCTGAATGGGATGAACGCTTAGATTGTTATTATTGTTTTAAAAGGGCATGATTTTGATAGAATCCCCACTTGACCCTACTCTCCTTAAGAGTAAAATTTGATAATATTATGGCCTTATAGTGTTATGAAAATTGAATGGATGTGTTTAGAATTCTAGCTTGCTTAATGGACTTGGTTAGTCATGGGGCTTGTCTCTATTCCGGTCTTGGTTATGTCTAGTAGGTAGGCTGCTAGGCAATACCTATTCCAGACATTGATTTTCTTTGTTTTTCATCCTTTCCACTCATCCTTATTAAGCTATGAAGTCACTTGTTAGATAAGAAATAATGGTTTGAGTTTGAATATAATATTTTCAGCCATTTAACCTTTTGTTTACATGATGGAACTCTCTTCTTACCCTCGTGGTTTACTTCTAACCTATTAGGCCTATGGCCTTCTAGAATGATTGTTGAACTATTGTTTGTTTTTGGTGACTAAGATCGTGATTGGTTTTCATCTTTCGACTTCACCTAGAGAATGTTGATTGATGGGCAGCATATTAGATTCCGATCACGTATTCTATTGGATTACATGATTGAAATCCTAATACTCTCAACTCTTTGTTCTAACATTATAAATTCCATAGTATTGCATATTTTGGTTGTCAACCTTTTGTGGTTTTCGAGATATTGTTCATAATTAAAACATAGGGCTCTCTTCTTAGTTGGTATGGTGAAAATTATATCTTGTTTCAAAAGGTTGTTAGAGGTTAGAACTTTGATCCATTTCTTGAAATAGAATGTTTCCTTTCATGGTATTGTTAGCTAGTAGCTTATTGTTGCTATGTATAGTCTTATCTTGCTCAATTCTCTTCGCGAACTGACTCAGGTTATTAATTGTTGCGAGATGGCTTACGTGGTTAGATGATGGAAAGACTTGTAGATTATTGCATCAATCTTGGTTATGATGTTCCTTTGTATTTAATGAGTATTATGTTATAAAAATTTGGAAAGGGCCTTTGGACATTTTAGAAGAAGGGTCAGTGCCTTAGTAAATGTATTGTAGAGTATTGTTGTTGTAACTGTTGAAACTTTGGTTTGTTTGGTTATCACGTGAAAGATGAAATTTGATTACCGCTTGGTTACGGGATATTCTAGTGTATTTTAATCCTTAGAATACTAGCGGGGCATGTCCCATGTTATTACTCTCTTGCTCCCTAGTCATGGTTCAATAGAGATGGTATGTCCCTTTGGTTTGTGCATCATGTTGGAATGAATTGATGTAACCTTGTTTTGTTTTCGCAAACGAGTACTGTTAAACTTTGCTCTTGAGTTAAAATGTTGACTTGTAAATCCTTCTAAGGCATAGTAGCAATGAGTTTGTAAGCACTATGAAGTGAGCTGGATAGTCCTTATAAAAGTTAAACTAAAATTTATATATATGAATATATTAATGTAGATGTGATCTACTTGATAACCTTTGAGACCTGGAACAATCAAGAGGAAACTATCTTTTGTAACGAAATATGATTACTTATTTTTTTTCCCGAGCCAAACCAATAAACACTATCCTTTTATGGTGAAACCTTAAATGATCTCATGGTGAAATCAATGGTTAGATTTTAGAAGATGATAGGATTTAATAAGTAGGAGGGAAATTGATTAATAAAACCTTAAATATCTCTCTATCGTTTGAAATGTTCTCCTTTGTCAAACTTAATTAAGTAAAGTCTAGATGGAACATTTAACCAATCTTGATAAACTCTTAACCTCAATAAAAGACTGATAGTAAACAATGTGACCCTGAAGCTAAATTCTGTTGTCCTGTTCTATTAACCCTTGCCTTGATTCATGGTGATATTTCTTAAGCAAGGTCAAAATTTGATCCTTAAACAAGAAGGTTATTGTTATGAACCCTAAGCGGTACTTTCCACTCAATCGGAGCTTATGCCTTCACCCGTGCAATAGAGGTGTGGAACATGTGTTAGTGGCTTGAGTAAGTTTAATTAACCTTGTAAGAAATGGAAAATGTTCTAAAATCAAATGAATAAAAAGCCTTGGACATAAAATTGATGATCCTAGTTTAGAAAGCTTGGCCTTAAGCTATTTAGTCAATAGTTGAAAAGAAAGAAGTTCTCCCTTGTGAAAAGAATTGTGTGAATCATTACATGAAATTTTATAAGAACGTAAGTTAAGAATTAAGAGACATTTTAGTAAACAAGAAAATTTAACAAGAATTTCCTCATGGGATGCCCTAAATGTAAGTGTGTCAAGTGGTTGGACTTCCATGTTGTCTTGTCAACTCCAATGGTGGGCGACACACCGTGACAAATGGTCCTCTCAATAAGATAGTGAATGAAGATCTCATAGAGTAGAAGGATAAGATGTTATAACCATTTGCAAAGATTCTATAACAACTACAAGTGGGAAGTCATGCATCCTCATCTGTAAAGCAGTCCTTCAGTGCCTCGACTCCATTCAAGGTGCAAGTAAATTTTGACATTCCTATTTTTTAGGGTAAGATCAATTTTGATACAATATAAAATTAGTTGGACCAATTGAACTCCTATTTTTCTATCAATCACTTTACTGATAAGGAAAGATAACATTTTCTCTATTGAAATCATCACTTCTTTGTCATAAAAATTGGTGGGGTGTGTATAAGAGTGGGCTAAAAAGGATGAGTTGGGCATCGCAGAGGAACCCACATGGAACTATTTTTGTATTACATAAAGGAAGAATACTACCCTATTGGATCTTACGATGATCTTTACATACATTGGCAGAAACTCCGTCAAGGTAAGGACAAGTTGGTTCAAGATTACATTGATAAATTTCATTCTCTATCTACAAGATTGGGCATTCAAGACATAGAACAACACAATATTCTCAAATATTATAGTGGCCTACAATGGAGCATCCAGGAGGACATGGAATTATTTCAATTTCATACCCTTGGTGAGGTGTACAAGTTTGCAGTCAATATTGAGAGCGAAATATAAAAGGAAGACCGCTAAGAACCAACTGCGAGGGGGAAATTAATAAGGAGGGCCGACACGAGGTCGGGGTTGGAAATAGAAGGAGTCACAAGGAAATAAGAAACAAAAGGAGAAGAAAGGGAAGTGGTGTGACATCCACAAAATAAATCTCCACTCGAAGGAAGAATGTCGAGCCATCAAGTCCTTACTCACCGAGTCATCTTCTTCAACACCCCCTACTCAACTAGCTTGAAACCACGAGGTCAAGGATGAAGAGGATGAAATTGTAGATACTGAACTAGATGTGATAATTTTCACCTCGCAAGTCAAGAAGATGGATGAGAAGGAAAAACTCTTCCACTCTAAGCTTTGGGTAAAAAGTAAGCCACTGCATTTTATCCTTGATAATGGAAGTCAAAAGAATTTAATTGTTGGTTTTGTTGTGAAGAGTCTAAACCTTCTTGAAAAGTCACATCCCCAGCCATATTGTATAGGGTGGTTAAACCCAAGAAGAGACCTCCAAGTCACATAACAACACCTCCTTCCGTATGTAATCAATCCCTTCCATGATGAAGTATTAAGTGATGTTACCCCATTAGATGCTTTTTATGTGCTCCTAGGCCAACCATCCATGTGGGAAAGACATGGAATCTATGAGTCACGTCCTTGAAGGGTCACCATTACCATTGGGAGTCGACATTATTGGATACCCGAGGTCATTCCCCCAATTTTGTCTCCCTCATCAATGCCAAACAATGTAAGAAGTTGATGGAGAAAACTAAATAGTTTGACATCTTGATGATCAAGCCAAAACCTACGAGATAAAATTGTTGCGATTGTCGTAAACATGCATTCAAGAAAACAACATAAGCGAGATGGATGAAATCATAACCAAGTATGATGATCTATTTCAGTCACTATTGTCACCAAATCACTGCACCCTCCGAATGGCCAAAATGTGAACATGACCTTCGGTGTGATTGGGACACACAGTATCACCTCTCAAGCCGTGTGGACTTGGGATCAAGGTGAACCTCCGGATAAAGCTAGCTTTCTCTTCCTAAACTAAGTGTTGTACTACTCCTAGTGTAATAAAAAGGCTATCTAGTCCTATGCTAACATTTTCATGGGGTTTTAGGGAAAGATATTTGCAGAAATGAAACTATACTAGGGATGGTGATGCACCAAATAAAGGGTGTTGCCAAAATCGGAAGGGTTAATTTGAAGAGGGTGTGTGCACCACAGGTCAACTTCACCTACTGTAACTTAGAGAGGGTACAAAATACCACAAACTAAGAAACATGTGTTCCCTTTGTTAAAATCTATCAGATGGAGTAGTAGATCAGTCTACCAGTGAAGAAGGATGAACTTGAGAAGGGTGAACAAACACCACAACTCAACTACATGCAATACTCCACCACTCGATAAGCACAAAACTCCAAGAACCTATAATAGAAACGTGAACTTTCACAGTGTACCTGCAAGCATGAGAAAAGGAACAAAGAAGTATAGAAGGATGAAAGGACCGAGACTAGTCACAAAACACAAACTTTTATTGCTTCAATAACAACGTGTTGGAATGCATCATACATTCAAAAGAGGAAATGGTTTCCATTATAGTCTTGAAGAGTAGGCTTGAAATTTCTCTCAACACACAAGGACAACTTACAAAAGAGAGAGGACTCTTGAAAAATTGCATTTTCCTAAGATGTATAACTTTCCAACCTATCGACCTTGTTGGAACCCCTTGGAATGATCTTCCAACTTACATTTATAGAAGAATATGTGAGAGAGAAGAGGAAAGGTCATAATTACATTCCTAAATTGAATGCACATGATGTATTTATTACATTTGGTTGAACCACTTTAGAAGGTTCCATCATGTGTCATTAATTGCATGTTAACCTAGTCTTCTTAATTAAATAAAAGAATATTTAATTAAAATATTTAAATAATAATAATAAATTATTAAAATATTCCCAAAAATATTAAATTAATTAAAAAAATAATGTGGGACCCCAGCTCTTCCTAAGCCTACCGAGCTCTGTTCCCACCAAAGAAAAGGCCAAAGCTTACATGAGTTTTACCAAGTTCTATGCATCGAGCAGAGCTTCCCTCACTTGAATGGAAAGTCAAGCTCCATCTTCATGTGCAGGCTCACCATCTCGGAACTCAACGCTGAATAATTTGTGCATGGTTAGCATTCATCCTTTCTAGTGTATATGAGCTCCATGCACTGACTCGATCAAGTGACCCTGAGTTCCTCCATACATAAATTCTAGCTCATCCGAGCTAATAGAGGTTTAGACTCACTATGCATGGTGATAGCTCGTTGAGACCGTGTTGACGCTCACTCGCCTGTTCCATAGACCGATATCCTCGTAATTGATTCATTCAAGCCATGCGTGACCTCATAATTTCATTTGGCATCGATGCTCAAATTAAAAACCTGCACATTCCGCGAGTTTATCTTGAATTATTCACACCATGGTCTGACTTGATTTTTCAATGTCACGCTAAGCCCCATCCATCGCTAACGAGACCGGTCTATTTCTGCACTAAACCGATCATCTCAAATGTCGAGCGAAATAGCTACAACTCGGCTTATTCGATTGATTTGCACGTTGGGTTCGATCTTGAGCCATTCACCATAAATAACTTAATTCATTTTCTTCGTGATCCCTTTCTCCAATAGATTACATCGAGATTGCTCTCAACTCATGGTGATTTTACCTCCTCATAATCTCTTTTACGAGACAACTACAATGCTCTTATCCATTTGATGTCTCCACTCAGTTTTATAATCCTGAAGTGAGCCCACCACCGAGTTCTATGAGCTCATCACAATGCACGGCAAGCTCCTTCGGTTTGGTCTGACGAAATTCACTTCCAACTTCGTTGGAATCCTTTCAACTTCATTCCATCGAGCCATATGGAAGATCTCAGTGTACAAGCTCAAGCTCGACGAGTGCCCTACCTCCGAAACTCCATGGCTCGGCCACACATTGAGCCTCTGAGTTCCCGAGCCACTCCGTTGTTCGAACCACCTCCACAGCCATCACATTACATACAACAACCCAAGCCTTCATGTTTGTCCGTCTGAGTTTCCTCGTTCATTACAGAGCTTGTAACCTTGGATCTTATTAGTTAATGCCACCCTGACGAGTCATCTCACAAACTCGAATGCCCAAGTATCACGTAACACCACTCCACGGTGTGATGTTTTGTCTCTATGCTCTCACCATCGAGCCATTATCTACTTATGCATTTATGTTTCTGATCCTGCACCACGTCCAATTATTCTTCCAATGTTGCGACTACTTTGTTGGGCCTGAATATTCATAATCTAGACCCTCATGAGCTAGCACGAACTATTAAAACCACTCGGCCTCCATTCCTTTGCTATAACTCAATTAACTTGTCTGGTTCACTATTACTGACCGAATGAACTCTCACCTTTGTCTAAAATACGTCATGCATCGTGTCAAGCTCAACAGGTCATGTGTCGTTTCCTCAACTCATAGTGATCGAGCTCCTTCCTGCGTAATACTCTGAGCTCTCTTCTGCATGACTTCGAGCCTTGTTTAACTTGGTAGAATCCTAGTTCCATGGATTGCTTGAGCCTCATACTCATTAGATCATCAAAACTTGACTAATCTTGGTCCAGGCATCTCCTGAAATGTATCCAAGCTAGATCTCGAACCCTCCATTCTAATTGTGTTATTTGACATGTGTCGAGCTCATGGTCTCAACCTGGTGAGTCGGCTCTCCACTTAATCATTTTACCAATCAACATTTGCAGCTCGCATTATGATTCCCTTCTCCTGGATTGAGCCGGTTAATTCAGCTACACTCCATGAGCTCTTTGTAGCCTTCAAACAAGTTGTGTTAAATTCAAATCGATCTTCAACACTTCGCACCCACGTTTTGACTCATTGTTGCGAGTTCTGTGATTTTCATCACAATGGCCATTTAAAATTTGAATATGAGATTCTCCTATGCATTAGCCACAATGTATTCTTCCCAAGTTTTGGCACAACTAACTCAAGCTCCTCTCAGTTTGTGTCCATGACTCCTCAACGAACTGATCTACAAGCTTAATTCTTTCAATCTCTATCTAGTGAGCTCGATCGACATGATGGATGGTCAGTCTTGGCTGCAGTCAGGCATATCCCTTAACTCATTCGAAAACCATATGGTAGATTCTAGAATGGTTTGATAGCTAAGCTTCTAGATCGTTATATTCCTTACCCAAGCAATGGTGCCCAAATTGGCTTATGTACAACTTGCGACTCGGTTTTATGCAAGAAATGATCCTCCTTGCCTTCTTAGAAAATGGATTCACTCCATGAGCCTAGAATCAATCTCGCCATTATTTGTATATTCACGGACTTGCCAACATTGGTCATCCAAAGCATTCTACCCTGGATCTCCTACAACTACCCGGTGCCACCTCGATCATTCATGAATTAGTCAAAGGCCTGCATGGATGCTTCTCACCACTCTTTCATGCATTCAATGGCCGAGCAACTCAGCGCTAAACTTGCTAACCGTTTGCAGCGAGTTCCTCCATGTTAATTTTTGTGGATCTTAAAACATAAATCAAGTCACCAGATGACTTTTCTGATAGCTCGGTGACAGATTTAGCATCTCCATATCTCGGTCAAAATGGATATTAATTCCACCTTTACCCTAACTGTTTTCTCATGATGGATTTTCTAGATTGGGAGTCCGAACATTGATTTTCCATGTTTATGTTGGCATGGGTTTCATGCCATGAAAATCCCACTCTTTGGTAGTTCGGCCCCATTTCTTCGCAGAGTTGGCGTGATTCCTCAAAACCTCCCCGACGTGGATTCCTTATGTTGGATTTCCACCACCAAAATTCCACATGAAAATGTTTCTCACGATCCCCGCATTTTTAGAAGTTTAAGTCTCGGAACCTGAGGATTATCTCGCCATCAAGGCATGGCTTATTTGTCACAAAAATCCACATTCTTGGCGATTCAAACCTCAGAACCCACAGACCCCTAAAATTAGCTTGTGACTCGTGACCGAGCCTTAGACCAAAATATGTATCAACCCCAAGACTCACCGAGCTCCCCAACTCAGCTTCATGCTCATGAGCTCCCCGTACTAAAACTCGAACTCGATCAAGCTCTACTTAGTGGGCTTGTTGAGCCATCCACGTACTCACCTTAGTTCAGTTCTTCATTTTAATGCATGGTTGTGAAACTACGAGATTAAAACGTTCCTTTCCTTTAATGCATGCCTCTACTGACATGTCCATCGATGAGCCCAAGTCGAGCTCCCAATGTAATTAGACATCGATCAACTCTGCCATGAACTTGGGATTGAGCCACTTTATTGCTAACTCGCTAACTCTTCTAAGACTTTCCAAGCTCCCTCTTGAATCAAATCAGGCGATCCCTGGTAATGTTTCTTCATTGAGCCCATTTTCAAGTCATGATCCGAGCTTTCCTATTAAGCATTTCATCTCATAGCTCTTTAACCATCTCAAAGACTCAAATCAAATGACCGAGCTCCTTACCAGTGAGCTCAACTTGGTTCAATTCAACGTTAGGTGGGTTCTCTTTATGCAATATTGGGTGAGATTTCAGTCTCGAAAACCCTTTTGGGTGTTTCCACACTTGACATTAAAACCTTGGGATTTCCTTGATCCTCCTTGAAACTTGAGGACCATAGAGACACAACAAAATCTCCTCAACATGATTAATTAATTACTTTAATTATTTTATCTCGATGATGACCGAAAGTGGGTCCATCGGGACCAACGTTTTGTTTTGAACACAACCTGACCCCGTTGTCCAATTTTGCTATGTGCACAAAATTGGATTACATTTTTGCGACCTCTTGGGGATGATTTCCTGCTAAGCATGATTCCAGTAGCCCTAAGTCATCCTTTGGGTATGGAGTCAATATTGGAATCCTAAAATGTATTTTGTTCTCGCGATAGATCTTGAAATCCCCTTAAGCATTGCTGATCTTGGACCTCCCTCGGATGCTATGCATGAAGTATACCGAATCTGATGAACACTTGGCATCTAGGCATACTGTGGAATTTTAAATGAAGCAGTTGAGGAATTGGGGATATATTGAAACTTCCTTTGAAATGTTTGAACTTTTGTTATCCTTGAAAAACCTCCAATGATGAAATAGTGTGTAGAACAACACAAGAGCAAACGGAAAACAAACACACTTTGAAAATCCGAAACCATACATGCCCCAATTGAAACATGTAGGGTGTGCAATGCACTTATTCTATTGAAAGAAAACCTATTCCTACTCTATGATAACTGGTGGCACAGGAAGTTAAACAAACCTTGCAATTGGTTGTGTAAAATAGCTCCCTTTCCTCATAATGGATTGCCATGCAGATGATTTGACAATGGACATGGCTGAAAATGAGAGTGAAAAATTGAAACAAGCCCAATTCTCCACTTGGTCCACCGAGGTATCAACTGGAAAGAGAAATAATTCCTCTTTTAGTTGCTCTACATTTTCCTGTAGAAGGCATTGCAACTGATCCTCAGAATTTTGAAACTCATCCTCACATTCTAGAATGAATGTGACTGGTTCTAGATTCTCTTCTAGCTTCAATGAAGCCAGGTACTTGATAGGACATGGTCTAACCCATTGAATATTCCTACTAGTCTGGAACTTCATTTTAAAAAGAAAGTCTTGCTGAAGACATCCTCGAAAAAGATGGTTATTCACATGACCTGATTTCCCTCTTGTTTCCCATTTACAAATAACTTATCTTTCACTTGGACGGATGGTATTGTAGTGACATCTCCCTCATTTGACATAGAATTCAAAAGGTCAAACCCTCTTATTTGCAGCTTTTGATGATTGTTAGGGGAAAAAAATCTTCAAGAATACTTTCCTCCATCATAGACTTGTTAACAAAATAGGTTCCGTAACTGAAAACAAAAACCTCTCCATGACATAATCTTCATTCAATGCTTCTAGATCAGTCCTAGCTTCTCCTGTGTGTTCCTCCTTTATGTGTGATGGAAGATTCAATTCCTCTAATTCTGATTCCAAAGGATAGTTATGAACAATGAGTTGTTCTTGAGCATGTACCTCCACAACACTCGACACTTTGTGTTGGAAAAGAAGTGATGGAATAACAAGATTTTCAAGTTCCATAGGCTCCTTTCCATCAAAACATTCTTCTAATTCGATAGATAATATGCTTCTTTATTCTCTGACTATGTCAAAAGTTCCTCTCAATCTGAGTATCCTCCGAACTAGAACCTCCTTCACCTTGATATTCTTCATTTTCAAACATGAAATTTGCAAGATCAAATTCATCTAAGAAATCAGAGTTTTGAGAAGATAGAGAGGAAAAAGGATTTGGAAGCCTCTGCATGGTCTCATCCATGTTCTCGATCTCTGAAATCTTCCTTGGTCTCATGAAACTTTGTGTGGATGATTGTAACATCTAATGATGACTTTGGAAAGATGCTACCATCTTCCAGAAGTGCTGCAAGTTCTTGACATGCATGGCAATTAGGATCATTGCACTCATTAGAATCAGCTTGTACACTTGAGAGTCTTTCTTCTTCAACTTGCACATGCTCTTATTCCACTGATTTTTCTACTTGTGGTGATCCAAATTCCTCTGATGATATGGGGCCAATATGGATACTACATTTTGAATAGGTAAACTATTGGTCTTCCTCGTTCAACTTTGGATTTGTTTCTGGTAAAAAACTAGTTTGTTCCACTTGTTCTTGAGCCTCAACTCTATAGAAGGTTAATTTCAGGAACAAAATTTTCTTGATGTTAAGTTTTGCAGCCCATTTCTTCATATTATTTGCATGCTCTCCATTTTTATCTCCTCAACCATATATTCCTCCCTTTCACTCATTTCTTGAAGATGCTCCTCCCAAAATGGGTTTGGGACAACCAAACAAGGGACGAATTGGGATTCAACTAATTTACTCACCATTTGAGGAAGTGGAAGAGGTTCAACTTCTTGTCTTGGTGGCCTTTGTAGAAAAGAAGGAACTTTAGGAGAAATGAGGTATGGAAGATTCATGATGGAATGGAGGAATATAAGATGAAGTAGTGAATTCCACCGTAGGGGTAACAATTGGAAGGTTAGGACCATGGGGCTCAAATTGCAACTGCATGGATGGAAACATGGAAAGAGGGTTGTAAGGTGGTAATGTAGGGACCTCCCATTGATAGGATTGACTAACATTATATTCGTGAGTGTCCCTCTTCTTGATCCATTCTCTAACTTGAGTCATTGTCTTGATTATGAATTGAAGCTTTTGTTGAGGATTAAGCTCACATGGTATAGGGCTAGTCCAGGGGTATGGAATCTTTGAAGCCAATCTAGGATGCCTTTGTCATGTCATTGATCCTTATTTGCACCATGTTATGCTCCAACTCTTGAACCTTCTTCTGCAAGTGGTCTTCTTCAGGTGTATGATAGATTCTAGAATCTGCATGCCATTTTTCTTTAGTAGCCCCCAATTTGGTGGATAACCGAATTGATCCGCATCTTGCTCATGTGGAAATGCATGCTCAAATTGATATTCATCATGAAATTGGTTTGGAGGTGGATTGTAGTATCCTAAAGATGGAAATAACCGCCATTGCTGCAAGTGGGAATCCCACTATGGAAATGAAGTCATGATGGCACACCTCGTGAATGGAAAGATGTTGAAGAAAACTCGATGGAAATGGGTGAAACTAAAATTCTGCAACACAGAGAGTGGTTCACTTTGACCAATGGAGTCATCAGTTGTGCTTGTAAGGCTAAAAATTCACTAAGAGCACAAAAACTTAATGAAATGAAGTAATGCTTGCAACGGGTGATGTTGAGATGCCTCTTTTCCTTCTCTTTGAAGGAGAAAAGGAATGTTTGATATGTTGATGATTTCCTTTCTTTTAATAATATTTTTTTCTAAATTCTTCTTGCATAAGTAACGCATTGAGATTTGGAATCCAAAGACATAGAGTCGCCAAGTACTTTGATTTGTGCAAGTGAGAAGAGAAATACCAACTCTCTCCCACTTTGGGCATGCCAAAAACTGTTGTCGCCAAATCACTGCACCCTCTCAATAGCCAAAATGTAAACAAGGCATTTGTGTGATTGGGACACATGGGATCACCTCTCAAGCTGTGATGATACTTGGGCTCGAGGTGAACCTCTCGGAAAGTCCGACTTCCTCTTCTAAACTAAGTGCTTTACTACTCCTAGTGTAATAAAAAGGCTATCTAGTCCTATGCTAACATTTTTATGGGGTTTTAGGGAAATATATTTGCAGAAATGAAACTATACTAGGGATGGTGATGCACCAAATAAAGGTTGTTTCTAGACTCAAGAAGGGTTAATTTGAAGAGGGTGTGTGCACCACAGTCAACTTCACCTACTACAACTTAAAGAGGGTAAAAATACCACAGACTAAGAAACATGTGTTCCCTTTGTTAAACTATATCAAATGGAGTAGTAGATCAATCTACCAGTGAAGAAGGATGAAATTGAGAAGGGTGAATAGACACCACAACTCAAGTGCATGAAATACTCCACCACCCGATAAGCACGAAACTCCAAGAACCTGCAATAGAAATGTGAACTTGCATAGTGTACCTGCAAGCATGAGAAAAGGAACAAAGAAGTATAAAGGATGAAAGGACCGATATTAGTCACAAAACACACACTTTTATTGCTTCAATAACGTGCACAATGCATCATACATTCAGAAGAGGAAATGGTTGTCATTACAGTCTTGAAGAGGAGGCTTGAAAGTTCTCTCAACACACAAGGACAACTTGTAGAAGAGAGAGGACTCTTGAAAAATTACACTTACCTAAGATGTATAACTTTCCAACCTATTTGACCTGTTGGAACCCCTTGGAATGATCTTCCACTTACATTTATAGACGAATAATGTGAGAGAGAAGAGGAAAGGTCATAATTACTTTCCTAAAATGAATGCACATGATGTATTTATTACAGTTGGTTGAACCACTTTAGAAGGTTCCATCATGTGTCATTAATTACATGTTGACCTAGTCTTCTTAATTAATTAAAAATAATATTAATAAATATTATTAAATAGATATTTAAATAAAAATATTAATTTAATTAAATTAGTGGGCCCCATGTTGACTAGTTTGACTTGAGAAGGGGAAAGTTATGAGGAAAAGGCCAAAAAGACCAACTTGGTGGTTGGCTCACCGAGCCAACTCACCGAGTTGGGCTCGTGCTACTCCACCCTTCACCGTAAATGAGCTCACTTTGAGCATCTTACGTGTATTGAAATTCGAGCTCCATGTTCAACAGTTCGTAGAGCAAAGTGATCTTCCCCATTCACTGAGCTCATCTTACCGCATCGAGCTTGCAAAACAAGGTCTCCACCGAGCTCTTCCTAAGCATACCGAGCTTCATTCCCACCAAATCGGTGAGCTTACATGAGTTTTACCAAGTTTTACACATCGAGCAGAGCTGCCCTCACTTGAATGGAAATTCGAGCTCCATCTTCTTGTGCAGGGCTCGCCATCTCGAACTCAACTCTACATAATTTGTGCATCATTAGCATTCATCCTTTCTATTGTATATGAGCTCCATGCACCGACTTGATCAAGTGACCCCAAGTTCCTCCATACAAAAATTCTAGCTCATCCGAGCTAATAGAGGTTTAGACTCGCTATGCATGGTGATAGCTCGTTGAGACCGTGTTGACACTCACTCACCTGTGCCATAGACCAATATCCTCACAATTGATTCACTCAAGCCATGCGTGACCTTAGAAATTCACTTGGAATTGATGCTCAAATTCAAAATTTAATGGTTAGGTTACTCACTCCCTTGGCAATAATACTCGACCAATTTCTCATTTGCATGCCTCTCAACGCTCATGTCTTTGTTTGACCTCCTCATCGACTTGGTAGAACCTGCACATACCGCGAGTTTGATCTCAAATTCTTCACACCATGGTCCGAACAATTTTTCAATGTCACGATAAGCCCCATCCATTGCCAACGAGCTCGATTTATTTCTGCACTAAACCGATCATCTCCAATGTCAAGCAAAATAGCTACAACTCAGCTTATTTGAGTGATTTACACGTTGGGTTCGATCTCGGGCCATTCACCACAAATAACTTAATTACTTTTCTTCACGATCCCTTGCTCCAATGGATTACATCAAGCTTGCCTCCCAATTCATGGTGAGTTTACCTCCTCATAATCTCGTTACTGAGACAACTACCATGCTCTCATCCATTCGATGGCTCCACTCAGATTTATAATCCTGATGCGAGCCCCACCACCGATATCTGTGAGCTCATCACAGTGCACGGTGAGCTCCTTCGGTTCGGTCTGATGAAATTCACTTCCAACTTTGCTCGAATCCTTTCAATTTCATTCCATCGAGCCATATGGAAGATCTCGGTGTACAAGCTTCAGCTTGACAAGTGCCTTACCTCTGAAAATCCATGGCTCAACCTTGCATTGCGCCTTTGGGTTCCTAAGCCACACTGTTGTTCAAACCACCTCTACAGCCATAACATTTAATACAACCACCCGAGCCTTCATGTTTGGCTGTCTATTTTCCTCATTCATTGCAAAGCTTCTAAGCTTGATCTTAATAGCTAATGTCACCTTACTGAGTCATCTCACAAATGTGAATCCCAAGTATCACGTAACACCACTCCACAGTGTGATGTTTTGTCTCTGTGCTCTCACCATCGAGCCATTATCTACTTATGCATTTATGTTTCTGATCCTACACATGTCCAATTATTCTTCCAATGTTGCGACTACTTTGTTGGGCCTGAATATTCATAATCTAGACCCTCATGAGACAGCACGAACTATTAAAACCACTCGGCCTCCACTCCTTTGCTATAGCTCAATTAAATTTTCCAGTTCACTATTACTGACCGAATGAACTCTCACCTTTGTCTAAAATATGTCATGCATCGTGTCAAGCTCAACAGGTCATGTGCCATTTCCTCAACTCATAGTGATCGAGCTCCTTCCTGCGTAATACCCCGAGCTCTCTTCTAAGTGACTTCGAGCCTCGTTTAACTTGGTAGAAGCCTAGTTCCATAGATTGCTTGAGCCTCATACTCATTAGATCATCAAAACTTGACTAATCTTGGTCCAGGCATCTCCCGAAATGCATCCATGCTAGATCTTAAACCCTCCATTCTAATTATGTTATTTGACATGTGCCGAGCTCATGGTCTCAACTTGGTGATTCGAATCTCCGCTTAATCATTTTACCAATCAGCATTTTACAGCTCGCATTATGATTCCTTCTCCTGGATTGAGCCGGTTAATTCAGATACACTCCATGAGCTCCTTGTAGCCTTCAAACAAGCTGTGTTAAATTCAAATAGATCTTCAATGCTTCGCACCCACATTTTGACTCGTTGTTGCGAGTTCTATGATTTTCATCACGATGGCCATTTAAACTTTGAATATGAGCTTCTCCTATGCATTATCCGTAATGTATTCTTCCCAAGCTTTGGCACAACTAACTCAAGCTCCTCTCAGTTTGCGTCCATGACTCAACGAACTGATCTACAAGCTTAAGTCTTTCAATCTCTATCCAGTGAGCTCGGTCGACATGATGGATGCTCGGTCTTGGCTGTAGTCAGGCATGTCCCTTAACTCATTCAGAAACCATATGATAGATTCTAGAACGGTTTGATAGCTAAGCTTCTAGATCGTTGTATTCCTTACCCAAGCGATGGTGCCCAAATTGGCTTATGTACAACTCATGACTCGGTTTTATGCAAGAAATTGTAGAAAATCTGCAGTCTTATACAACAAACAACATAAAAGAAATAAACAGAATACTTAAATAACTTGCATAAACAGAAGAATATTCAAACCAACACTGTTGTGCATAATCTCCATTAATAAAAGCTTCATCATACTCGTGAGCTTCAGCTCTTTACAATCAAGTTGCAAATGCAGTGTGTGCTTTCAATGCACATCCTTCCTTGCTTGTGTAGATTTCACACCTTTGTGTGTGCATACAAAGCAATTACAATTGATGTTATTTAAATAGAATAACTCACCCACTAACAGCTCTTCAACTGAGCATTCTAAATCTAAACTCATGCTTTAAAATAGTTGCATGCTATGCATGATTTAAAACAGATTTATTTGAATTAAATCTAATGATAAAAATAAGATAAAGCTAACTTAACTAAAGCAAACTAAAACAAGACTAAAGCTAAAATTAGCTTTCCTAAAAAAAGCTATAGTTGGAATTAAATATGCATCACATGCATATTTCCAACACTCCCCCTTAATTTCAAACTAGTAGCTTTCACTCTTCTAGAGTTGTGTTTGCTTTTTCAGATCTGCCATGTGCGAGGATCGATACTCCCAAACAATCTCTCAAATATTCTACAAAGCTGATCTTCTTCGGATCTACAAAATTCAAGATGAATTTCCTTGTTGTTCACCAACTCCCTGATGAAATGATACCTCGTATCAATATGCTTGCTCCTCTTATGAAAAACATGATTTTGGACAATGCTATGGCTGAGTTGTTGTCACAAAAAATCTATGTAGCTTCCTCTTGTTTCTATTGTAAATCATCAACACTCTTCTCATCCAAATAGCTTGACATGCTGCTCCTGTTGCTGCTACATACTACTGCTTACTTTGAAGATAACATGACAATGGGATGCTTCTTTGATGCCCATGAAACCACTCTTGTTCCAAAGTGAAAAGTATAGCCGGATGTGCTTTTCCGATCATCTATACTTCCAGCATTGTCACTATCTGTATAACCAATGAGTTTGAACTCATCTAAACTTGAATAAAGAATTCCATGATTTCTTGTTCCACGTACATACCTCAAAATTCTTTTCCAGCTTGTCAATGTGAATCTTTTGGAGATTCCATGAACCTTGATATGAGGCTCACACCATACATGATATCAAGCCTTGTGGCCATCAAATACATAAGACTTCCAACCAACTTTTTAAACAATGTTGGATCCACAAACGATCCTTCATCCTCTTTGCTCAACTTCAAACCTACTGCAACTGGTGTTGGTGTTGGCTTACAATTCAACATGTTAAACCTTTTCAAAACGTCACTTGCATACTTTGCTTGTGAGATAAAAACTTCACCTTCTGATTGTTGAACTTCAATACCCAAAAAATAATGCATAAGACCAAGATCTGTCATCTCAAACTCCTTCTTCATGGCTGATTTGAATGACTCTGTAGATAGATTTCCAGTAATGATCAAATCATCTACATATAAACAAACAATTAAAATTTTACCTTGTTCATTTATCTTGGTGTATAAGGTAGGCTCACTGCTGCTCCTACTAAAACCATTCTCAATCAAATAAGAATCTATTCTGCTGTACCAAGCTCTAGGTGCTTGCTTGAGACCATAGAGCGCTTTCTTCAATCTGTATACTTTTCCTTCATGACCTTCAATCTCATAACCTTCTGGCTGATTTACATAAACTTCCTCTTCAAGGAATCCATTTAAGAATGCTGATTTAACATCCATCTGATAAATAGGCCATTTATTTTGAGCTGCAATTGCTAAAACCATTCTTACCGTATCCAAACGTGCTACTGGTGCAAATGTTTCATTGTAGTCAACTCCATATTGCTGCGTAAAACCTCTTGCAACCAGCCTTGCTTTGTGCTTCTGTAATTTTCCATCAACATTGTATTTTGTCTTGTAGACCCACTTGACTCCTATCACGTCCTTTCCTTTTGGAAGATCCATTAGCTCCCATGTTTGATTCTTCTCTATAGCATCAATCTCATCATCCATGGCTTTTTCCCAAACTTCATTCTTTATAGCCTCTTCGTAATATCTGATCTGTAGCTTGAGAAAATAATGCAAAAACTGAAAATGAATTAGTTGTATCAACATTATAAATCTCACTTAGACTTCTTGTTTTCTGCTGCGTAGGAGCATTTGATGCAGGACTACTTTTTGGTGATGGAGTAGCTTCTGGTGTTCCCTGTGGTGTCTCTTGCATGGCTGAAGATGGCTGAAATCTTGGTGACCTCCTGACTGTAGATGGAGGTGTAGCTTGTGCTACAACTTGTGGTGCATGTCCAAGATTTGTAGATACAGTAGCTTGTTGCTCTAAAGTTTCATCTGTCATATCATCATGTGGAATAGATGTTGCTATACTCACTGTTTTCTCTATACTTCCATCCCATGCTTCATTCTCAATAAATTGTACATCCCTTACTGATCACAACATTTCCAATGGATCGGATTGTACAACTTGTATACTTTTGTATTCTCTGAATACCCAACAAAAATACACTTTTCTCCTTTGTTATCTAACTTCTTCCTTAGCTCATCAGGTACATGTGCATACGCTACACAACCAAAAACTCTGAAATGTGAAACACTTTGTGTTTCCTATTAGTCCATGCTTGTTGAGGAACCATGTTCCTAACAAGTTTCGTTGGACACTGTTCAAAATATAAACAGAAGTTGCTACTTTTCCTCCCAATACTCATTTGGAAGATGTTTTGCCTTCAACATGCTTCTTGCCATCTCCATGATGGTTCTATTTTTCCTCTCTACCACACCGTTCTGTTGTGGTGTATACCTGGTAGTAAATTGCTTGTGTATACCATGATATCTACAAAAATTCATAAACTCATTAGAAACATACTCACCTCCTCTGTCCGTTCTGAGAACTTTGATGTAGTATCCACTTTGCTTCTCCACTAATGCCTTGAACTGCTGAAATGTATCAAAGGCATTTGATTTATTTCTCAGAAAATAAACCCATGTCTTCCTTGTGTAATCATCAATGAATGTCATAAAATAAATACAACCTCCAATAGAAGTTGTCTGCATAGGTCCACATAAATCTGAATGTACAATCTCAAGTGGTGCACTTGCTCTTGCTGTTTTGCCAACTGGGAATGAATCTCTGTGTTGCTTTCCCAAAATACAACCTTCACATACCCTTTCATGGTTTCTGAATCAATGGCAAACCTTTAACCATATTTTTCTATGTAATAAATTCAAACCTCCAAAATTCAAATGTCCATACCTTAGATGCCAAAGCCATGTTTCATCCTTCATGACTGAATGAAAAGCTGATTGTGTTCCTTCAGCGTAGGACTCAACTATATTTACATAGGAATCAGCGCAGGACTCACTTACTGTAGCGCAGACCTGATTTTCATTGGCGCATGACTCATCTGTTTGAGCACAGGACTCAACAAAAGACTGATTTGGCTTAACGCATGACTTTTCTGCAAACAAATCTGATTTCTTCTTCTTTCCAGGTTTCAAAATCAATGGAAACATCCTATTGCTGCTCATCTTCACTTTTGCAATCAACTGAGTGCTAGGAGCTTTGTCCACAATCACGCACTCATTGTCTTCCATATAGACTCGGTATCCTTTCTGTACCAGTTGTCCAATACTCATAAGGTTATGTTTTAAACCTGCAACGTAGTAAACAACTTGCATACTTGTTTGCTCCCCTTATCTTGTTAGAATACTAACCATGCCTTTTCCTTTCATAGACACAATATTGTTATTTCCAAGAGTTACATCACTCTTAACTGAATCATCCAAACTAGAAAACAAATCTAGATTACCATCATGTGATTACTGCAACCTGAATCTAAATACCATACATCACATGGACTCTCTTTTGACAAATTACATTCAATAGGGGATAAAGAAGGTATTGCTTCGGAAATCCTTGTGCATGCAATAAACATAGGTTTAGAAATAGAACTTCCAACCTGATTTTGATTTTGTCTCTCCTAATCATATTGCTTTTTCTTGCAATCATAAGCATAGTGCCCATACTTCTTGCAATAATGACACTTGAATATGAGATTTATCTTGTCTCCCGACCATAACTTTGTTCTTGATTATATCCTCTTCCACTTGAGTTTGATGAACTGCTACCACGTCCTCTAGATGGAATTCTTCCTCTGCCTCTTGGGCTGAAACTTCCTCTTCTTTTCCACGACTACCTATTATCTGAGATGCAAAAGCCTGATCTACACTTGCATGTGATCTATTCATCCTTTGTTCATGATTGATTAGTGATGCATGCAACTCATCAATAGAAAATTGACTCGATCCTTAGTTTCTTCAATAAAGCACAACTAAAGGATCAAATTTCGTAGGAAAACTTCTAAGCAATTTTTCAATAATCCTTCTATCCTCAAGAGTCTCACCATGGGATTTGATTTGATTGACTAAGCCAACTACATAAGTAAAAAATGATTCTACAGAATCTGAATCTTTCATTGCTAAATTCTCAAAATCTCTACGAAGTAACTGTAGCTTGGCAGTTTTTACTTTCTCCTTACCTTGATATGCAACTTGTAAAGTATCCCATGCAGTCTTTGCTTGACTAGCTGCTGCCACTCTTGGAAGAATGCTTTCATGCATTTCCTGATGAATATAGAAAAGAGATTTTCCGTCCTTCTTTCGTAACTCCTTCAAAGTATCTTTCTCTTCTTGAGAAAGTGCAATATATGCTGCTGCATTTGCGGGCTCTGTGTACCCATCTTCAACGATCTCCCACACGTCTTGAGATCTGAATAGTGCCTTCATGGTCAATGACCAGTATTCATAATTCTTTCCATTAAATTGCGGTGTCTGCATACCGGATGTAGAAGCCATAGCTTGCTACCAATTTAATAAGCTACTGGAATAACCTTGCTCTGATACCAATTTGTAGAAAATGTAGTCTTATACAACAAACAACATAAAAGAAATAAACAGAATACTTATATAACTTGCATAAACAGATGAATATTTGAACTAGCACTGCATTGTGCATAATCTCCATTAATAAAAGCTTCATCATACTCGTAGCTTCAGCTCTTTACAATCAAGGCAATTGTGTAGTGCAGTGTGTGTGCTTTCAATGCACATCCTTCCTTGCTTGTGCAGATTTCACACCTTTGTGTGTGCATACAAAGCAATTAAAATTGCTGTTATTTAAATAGAATAACTCACCCACTAATAGCTCTTAAATCGAGCATTCTAAATCTAAACTCATGCTTTAAAATAGTTGCATGCTATGCATGATTTAAAATAGATTTATTTGAATTAAATCTAATGATAAAAATAAGATAAAGCTAACTTAACTAAAGCAAACTAAAACAAGACTAAAGCTAAAATTAGCTTTCCTAAAAAAAACTACGGTTGGAATTAAATATGCATCACATGCATATTTCCAACAAAATGATCCTCCTTGCCTTCTCGTAAATGGATTCACTCCATGAGCCTAGAATCAATCTCGCCATTGTTTGTATACTTCACGGACTTGCCAACATTGGTCATCTAAAGCATTCTACCCTAGATCTCCTACAACTAACCCGGTGCCACCTCAATCATTCATGAATTGGTCAAAGGCCCGTATGGATGTTTCTCAAAACTCTTTTGTGCATTCAATGGCTAAGCAACTCGGCGTTAAACTTGCTAACCGCTTTGCTAGTGAGTTCCTCTACGTTACTTTTCATGGATCTTAAAACATAAATCAAGTCACTTTGGATAACTTTTATGATAAAGCATGGCGAGAGATTCGACATCTCCACAACTCGATGAAAAATGGAGATTAATTCCACCTTTACCCTAATTATTTTCTCATGATGGATTTTCCAGATTGGGAGTCCGAACATTGATTTTCCATGTTTACGTTGGCATGGGTTTCATACCATGAAAATACCACTCTTTGGTAGTTCGGACCCATTTCTTCGAACACTTGGCGTGAATCCTCGGAACCTCCCCCGACGTGGATTCCTTGTGTTGGATTTCCACCACCGAAATTCCACATGACAATGTTTCTCACGATCCCCGCATTTTTGGAAGTTTAAGTCTCGGAACCTAAGGATTATCTCACCATCAAGGCATGGCTTATTTGTCACAAAAATCTACATTCTTGGTGATTCAAACCTCATAACCTGTAGACCCTAAAATTAGCTCGTGACTCGGTGACCAAGCCTTAGACCAAAATATGTATCAACCCCAAGACTCACCGATCTCCCCAACTCGGCTTCATGCAAACGAGCTCCCCGTACTAATACTCAAACTCGATCAAGCTCTACTTAGTGGGCTCGCTAAGCCATCCACGTACTCACCTTAGTTCAGTTCTTCATTTTAATGCATGTATGTGAAACTACGAGATTAAAACATTCCTTTCCTTTAATTCATGCCTTTCGACATGTCCATTGATGAGCCCAAGTCGAGCTCCGAATGTAATTAGACATCGATCAACTCCACTCGCTACGAACTCGGGATTCTTAGCAATCTAGTAATTGATTATAGGTATTTTGTATTTTTGGGGGATCTTTTCAATGTCTTAAGGACTTCTTGGTTAAAAACCTTATTGGAATCAAACTATGAAAACATGTTGGAAGTAAACACACTTTACATAAATGAATTACTGGAAATAAACACACTTTACCTTGGAAGTAAACACACTTTGCAGAAAGGACTTGCTGAAATAAACACACTTTGCCTTAGAAGTAAACACACTTTGCATAAAGGAATTTCTAGAAATAAACACACTTTTCCTTGGAAGTAAACACACTTTGCAGAAATGAATTTCTTGGAAATAAACATTACAGAAATAAACACATAATTGAGAATGCTTGGAAAATGATTGCAAATAAATAAGAACTTAATCTAGAACACCTGTAGGGACAAGTCTACAATAGATTTCAACTTAAGGAATTGAAAGCGATATAGAATTAACAGATCTAAACTAGTTTCTTTAAAAATATAAATACCAACAAAAATGAGGATCCTGGTTCTTGGAGGAGTGGGCCCTTGCTCTCGCCTTGAAACTAACACGACACAACATGTCGTATTGGTTCCGGAACTTTACAAAGTTACAACCAACTCGGGAACCACTTGTTACGGGATGACCACAAGGTCAGCACATGGAAACGTTCACACCCAAAAGGATAATACACTTTTTTTTTTTTGACATGACAACATAGAAGTCCAACCACAGAACACACTTACAGTTAGGGCCAACCACAATGAGATATTCTTGAGGGTTATTTATTTTAAAAGACATCTTGCAATTCTTAGCTTACGTTTTCAAGGAGGCTCAAGATATGATTCATACAATTCATCTTACCAAGCTAAGTTTATTCTTTTTACACTGAGTAATCATCTTTAAAACTTCTCTATTATGACATTTATTTGCTTAATTCGTTTATTTAGAGAAAGGGGTAATTTAATCCCACAAGGCCATCTATTTACACTTACGCTACTAGAACTTGTTCATGCCCATATGACAACATGGGTTTGCGTTCAACACACTTAAGAGAAGAAAGACAAAGCACCTTGGAAAAAGGTTAGAGGGAGAAGGTTGAGTTGAAATCATCTTCAAGACCTCATTAGCTATTACCAAGATATAATTGAAACTTGAAAACTTAACCAGAATTATTAAAGATTTTACTTAGGCTTTACTAAATGAGTTTTATAAAAATAAAACAATTTACCTTCCAATGGCTAAGAGATAGATTGCGTGGTTTCTAAATTGTTTTCTCCTGCTTATTAAATCTTATTATCTTCCAGAACTAACCATAGATTTCCCTTAAGTTCGTTTAAGAATTTCACCATGAAAGGGATAGTGTTCATTAGTGTAGCTAGGGATATCAAGTTATATAATGTTACTTAACAAAGGATAGTTTCATCTTTGATCACTTATGGAATTACATGCTCTCAAGTTGGTCACCTCTACACTAATTTATTTGCAATATAAATTTTAGTTTAACTTCTATAAGTATTAAACAACCCATTTTATTTTACTTATAACACACTATTACTAAGTCTTAGAAAGATTTAACTCAACATTTAATCGTAGGGGTAAAGTTTAACAATATTCATTTACGAAAACGAAATAAGGTTACATCAACTCTTAGAATACCGATAATCCATTAAGGTCACTCAACAAGCGGTAATCAAATTTTCTTATATTTTCCAAGATAGACAGACAATTCAAGGTTCCAAAGTTAAGACGACATAATCCACGATACAATATACTAAGACATTGATCCTCTTCTAAATTTTCCACTAGATGTTATCAATAGTTGAACAATATAAAAAGGATTCATGCAAAAGAACTTCTCAACTGAGGTTGATGTAAAAATCTACAAGTCTATCCCTCATCTACTCACAAAATCCATCTGCAACAAATTTTTCCACAAGAGTCAGTTCGCGAGAACTGAGCAAGATAAGGCTACACAAAACCACCATAACTATTATCTAACAATACCACAAAAGGAAGCACTTTATTACAAGAATTGGGTCAAACCTCTAAACACTATCAACACATCAAGTTATAATAAAGTCTCCATCATGCCAATCAAAGAAGGAGAAGACCTTGTACTTCAGTTAGGAGTAAAAGCAACGAAAGTATAGCAATCGTATGAGAATGGCCCTTGGCCCTATAAGGAGAAATAAACAATCTAGCAAAAATAGAATTCCCATCAAGTAAATAATTAAATAATAATTACAAGATTGAGATTTGATATATAGACCAACCATCTAGAAATTTATCAAAGGTACCAAACGCATAGGCTAAAATAATATATTTCTAAAAGAACAAGAGTTGATCGGCCCAAGAAAGGGGAACCACGGGTTTCAAAAATTAACACAAAAGCCATGTATAATTGAGTTTCAAACCGGAAATCAAATAGAGTATACACACAACATAAGTTTCGAAGTGAAGGCAAAGTATACTAGTTTTGACCATTAACTCCAAGAGATTTTCCAATCATTCAAGAAGGGCCAATGTCTTACAGGCTAGTAGCAAACACGCGAGAGAAGAAGGGAGTTCCATCAAACAAGAGTATACAATAATGTCATCAACAAATTTTATAACACTAAAGATTTGCAAACCTCCACAACAATTCTAATGTTTGGTTAATTTAAAATAAATTACCTATTTCCCAAAACAACAATATTTTAAGGCAACCCTTGGTAACACAGTCAACCATCACACATAGATACAAACATAATTTCTAAGTGACATTATCAAAACAAAACCTTCCGCTATGAATCCATAAGACTATCAAATGAAAGATGAGTTTTTTTCCGAAGATTAATCACATTTAAGGAAATTTCCATCACAAAATATTAAGGTAATTACGTGCATAAAAACCGACCAATATTAATTAATAGCGTTAACATTACAAAGGAGAAATAATGCAAGTTAGGAAAAATAGAAGAGCGCCATCAACAATAATTCTGAGAGGGGGATTAGACCAAAACTATTCTAGTGTCAACGAGGTACTGGATTCGCACAATGAAACCTCGAGCTTAGTTGATCCGAAAAGCTAGTTATGGTTCAAGTTGATAGGGATGGTCAAGGTACTTCTTGAGGATGGCCTTAAAAGCCTAGAAACAAGATGAAAGATAATATAAGAGTCTAAACACGTGAGACGGAAAACACATTGCACACAAACCTTTTCATTCTAAAAGTTTTAATACCAAAACTCTAAGCTGGCTAGCCCAAGCATTGATCACACTAATCCTACAACCTTTCTTTCTCGATGCCAAAAGGTTATCAAAGGGACTTGAGAAGGAGCTCAAAAATGTCAAAAGACAAACTTGGGTGCTAGGGAGGGGCTTCATAGTTATCGTAAACTTACTTCCATGATATCGAAAATACTAGTTTGATCAACATAATAACTTGCAACTCAATCGCAGAGAAGAATTAATACATAAACAAACAGACGAAGGTCTATCACTCAAGCAAGAGAAACATAACACCCAGAGGAGAGGGCACACGCATCCTTTCGACCAACATACTGACAACGATAAAAGCTAAAACAAGAAGAAACAAGCAGAAAGGGGAAATCTCCCATCATGACATCCAACTGACAAATCAATGCAAGGAAAAGTGGTTCGATTTCACAATAATTTTAAATATAATAATAGTAGAAAAGTGTAGAAATATCTTGCCTTTTTCTCCGATTCAACATCGCCTCCTTCATGCCACCTCCATTGCTTTGCCCTCCTCCCTCCCTTTTTATTGCTTTGGCTCGCCCTCCCAAATATCCCACACCCAACAAAACATGCCAGGTCAGAGAGAAGCTCGGCCGGTGGAAGCTGGAACGTGGGAGGAGAAGAGGCATCCATCGCCCAAGTCACATAGGAGAAGATAATGAAAACCAAGAGGGTTCCTTGCAGAGAAAAACCACCATTGAACAAAGAATAGAGCCTTAGAGAATATAGTCTCCACAACACCCAAACATACTTCCTCCTTCCAAGGGCCAGAATTCGGGCCATGTAAAAACCCTCACCCCGAAAGAAAGGATTTCTATGGCCTCTCTTTTTTTCATGCAACCAGTTAAAAAGTATTTGTCAGATTCGTAGGAAAAGGGTGTTTGCATCCATCCACGCGCACAGGGTAAGAAGAGGAGGATTTCCAACAAAAAAAAAAAGATGGGGCACCAGAAGAAGGACAAAATAGAATCACCACGTTTTCCAACAAGTTCATAAATGTAAAGCAAAATGTGCTTCATGAATATTCTTCATGAATATTCTGATATGAAACAGATCCACGCCTATGAGATTCTCTTCCATGAGTTACATCGTAAAACAAGTAAGGTCTCAATAGAGAATCTTTGCAATAAACTTCATCAGGTCTCCTGGTAACACTCTCACTGTCACATAGTCGATTTTGATAAAAATATCTTGAAGGAGAATCCCGAATTTGAGGATGCATTCGATACTGAATAGATAACAACATAGTTGGACAACCTGCTTGTTGGAAGCGCTCACAAAGGCTTCTACTATACTGCAACATGCCTGCTGCCTGCTAAAATTGCACAGGCTGTTGCTGTGGATCCCCGACAAGAACACACCTCGCAGCACCCAATGAAAGTGGAGGTAACACGCCTACTTCACTAGCTTGAAGCTTCATCTAAAACCACATGCGCAGGGAGGAACCAGGAAGAAAAAGCCATCCATTGAAAATTTTGCCTCTCTACCCACGCAGGAAGGGAAGGGAACGCCTCACACGCCTCACACGCACCAACAAAGGAAAAACTCACGCGGTCAAAACAAGATAAAGAGAGCAGCAAGGCGACAGGGACGCAAGAGATTTTGCAAATCACGAAATAAAAGAAGGTGAAGGTGGGGTGGCTTGCAGAGAGGTAAGGCCGGTGGGAGATGGCCACGCACGCACTAGTCTAGATCTAGATGGGAAAGGGGTGAGGGATAGTAGGGCCTTAGGGGCACAAGAACCTAAAATTTTGATTTTAATTCTCCTCTCCTAACTCGCGCCACACACCTACCCCCCTTCTTTCCACGCAACCATAGCATTCCTTTATTTATTTATTTTTTTTTACTTATATTTTATTTCATTTCATCTTATTTTTATATCTATACATGTGATATATATATATATATATATATTATTTAAAGAATAATAAACCAGTTAGTTTGGTTTTAAAAAATGCAAACCGAAAAGAATGCCAGCAACCTAGGAAAAAACTATTAAAATATTAATAATGTCGACAGTCCAGATCGACACTAATAATAGACGACAATGATCGACTATTCATAACAATCCCCCTCTTTTGTAAAAAAAAAAATATAAGAATCTCTTTTTTTTAAAAGGGACATACCCTAAAATACTAACCTGCCATACAAGCCGTCTACCAGGCTTCGAACATGCAAATTTCCATTAAATAGGGAAAAAGTAACGGTCGCGCGCCGCCAAGGCCAAGACAGAAGTGTCAAAGAACGACACGAAGGGGGAAACAAATTAGAGGTTACACTCAAGATGAACACGGAGCAAAGACTACCATGGCACCAAGACGGCAACCCCTTCTTCAAAGACATGAATGGGGTTTGTCCTATAACAACATTATTATTAGACAAAACAACTAGAAGAAATGCTATAGATATATTAATATAAAATATCGATGATGATCGAAATTAAGGTAAAATAATAATACTTATAAAATAAGGGCCGATCGATCATTAAATTAAAATAACATCATTACCATTACATATTATAATTATATATATAATTTCTACCCACATTAATATTGACCAACGATTGAGCTTAATAATGTGACAACAAGATCCCCTTGTAAAAGGATAACGCACAAGACATTACACAGTCCACAAAAGGGAGGTGTCGATAACGACTCGAGGATGCCAAAAGGAGAGGGAGGTGCTAAAACATCACTCGAGACATGGGTCTAAGACAACAAAATTCACACACAGCCATTCGACGCCAACAAAAAGGGTCATCACGACAAGAACTAGGGGTAATGCTAAACGGGCATTACATTCTCCTCCCCTTAAGAAAAGCATCGTCCTCGATGCGACATAACACAGTAGAAAAAGAAATGGTTCACAACCAAGAACAGGTAAAGGAGAAAGTACACCCTATGGTTTAAAATTTTAGTTGATTAAAGCACGGTCAAAAGGTAGCCTTAGGAACATTTGGTAGAAATTTTAACTTTCAAGGTTCTGTGAAGATTGCTAGCTTCCTCTTTTTTTTTATTTCATTAGTTCCTTTCCATTAGCATTATTCTTAGTTTAATTTCTTTTAAAATTTCATCATTGAAGAGTTTTGGTTTATTCCTTATTGTGGGTGCCCAACATGAACTGCTAACACAACACCCTATCAGGTTCAAAAGACACTACAGATTCACAAGCACACAAGTATATACTTCATGATTGTATTACACCACAAAAAGGTTACTCAAATACGGAATGGAATAGGCACAGTCCACATAACATAGTACTCGTCACACATCTATGACTGACATATTAAATACTCAACAAAAGAGTACTACAATCCACCAGACATTTCCTCAATTTGCATCGATGAAAAAAATTCACATAACACCAAACAAATGCTACAGGTACATAGTGTCCACAAGGGAATCAATGACATATCCACAACATCACAACACATATCCATCTGACATGAGTAACACATACATCAAAAGACCACTACCAAACATCACAATAACTCAACATATATCCCAAACATCAACCATACACACAAATATCATATGCCTCCCTCAAACTCTTATGCCTCCCTCAAGTCTCTTATGCCTCCCTCAAACTCTTATGCCTCCCTCAAGTCTCTTATGCCTCCCTCAAACTCTTATGCCTCCTCAAACTCTTATGCCTCCCTCAAACTCTTATGCCTCCCTCAAGTCTCTTATGCCTCCCTCAAACTCTTATGCCTCCCTCAAGGAGGCCGGTTGACCCTATGGCCTAAGACACATAGAGTTTGAACACTCCTAACCCAAGTGACATAATAACGCGTGGTTCAACAACCCGCTAGTTATCTGTAACTCCTTGGGGCGTACCCCCATACAACAAAGCGGGTCCATAGGTCCAACCATTCCATGGTGCATCCCATGACCCTATTCCACACATCACGACAATAGAACCAGCACAACAATCCAATCTAAGTGCCAAGTGGCAAAGTACAAGCCTTGGGCAAGGCGGTAAAAATTTAAAATTTAAAAAAGATCCAAAACCAAGAAAAATAAATGGCCAAATAGCCATAGTTAGTGTCAAAATCCACATGTTAGTGCCATAAACCAAGGAAATGCCCAAAATTGTAAAGCATGGCAATCAAGAAAAGTTCATGTCCTTACAAAATAAAGTAAAAAGCTCAATTTACTGAATAAAATCAACTTATAATAATGTCACATTACGATAACTGTGGCCTTATCTAGCCACCAAAGGGGTACTCAACGAGTTGCTAGCACTCGGAACATCGAGCCTCAGCTCATAAAATACATATCAATAATACAACTGTCATCACCTCTATCTGAATCATCCCGCCACCACTTCGACAAGGCTAAACATAGTCATAGTTGCACTTAGGTTGCATACATACAACCACATAGGGAGAGAGGAAAGAATCACAGTTGTTATCTACTAAACCAAATTTCGGCTCGAGTTATTGACCCATGGTACACCATTCCTCACTCTCAACATACACTTCTACCGATTTCCCTCAGGGTCGGTTAGCGTAAGGTTCACAACATAACATGTAACTACATCACTAACACAATGGTGGTACATATACAAGGTAGATCACAATCATACATTCACCGGTGTAACACATCACTTTACCACATTCTGCACCCAAAGTGCAATCACCATACGATAGGGTTCATACACTCACCGTATGACCCTAAATCACAACATGAAGCATTACATATTACACACATCATACTTATGATGAACATAGTAACATCACAACATAACATCCATTGCTACATAACAAGGTGATACACACATCTCATCAAAACATGATAAAACATCATGATATAACTTATTTCTTTTAACATCAATCTAGTCATACAACACATTGATACACCTACATACCACAATATGCCACAATGCTCCAACACTATGTCATCCACATTATAATTCTTTTCACACATCACAAACAATAATTCACACGTGAACTCTTCATAGAATCCACAAGAAGGAGAGAGAATACTCCCATCCCCAACATATCAACATGATCACAAACACGCACAAAGTGACATACACATCATGTGCGTTCACAATATCACAATTACGACATGGATCACATCACGCTTAAAGCACATTACTCTTCCAATATCTACCACCATCATGCAACATCATCATCATCATGCAGTATCATCATGTAACACCACCACCACTCCAAGCTGGCCCAGAGGTTCGAGAGCATGAACCTATGCTCTGATACCAAGTGTAACACCCAAAAATTCACACACGAACAACACAGTAAAAGACAGGATAATTTTTTTGACTTGCTTCCACACATAACACGACACAACATGTCGTCACAAAGTTACAACCAACTCTGGGAACCACTTGTTACGGGGATGACCACAAGGTCAGCACGGAAACGTTCACACCCAAAAGGATAATACACTTTTTTTTTTTGACATGACAACATAGAAGTCCAACCACATAACACACTTACAGTTAGGGCCAACCACAATGAGATATTCTTGAGGGTTATTTATTTTAAAAAGACATCTTGCAATTCTTAGCTTACGTTTTCAAGGAGGCTCAAGATATGATTCATACAATTCATCTTACCAAGCTAAGTTTATTCTTTTTACACTGAGTAATCATCTTTAAATCTTCTCTATTATGACATTTATTTGCTTAATTCGTTTATTTAGAGAAAGGGGTAATTTAATTCCACAAGGCCATCTATTTACACTTACGCTACTAGAACTTGTTCATGCCCATATGACAACATGGGTTTGCGTTCAACACACTTAAGAGAAGAAAGACAAAGCACCTTGGAAAAAGGTTAGAGGGAGAAGGTTGAGTTGAAATCATCTTCAAGACCTCATTAGCTATTACCAAGATATAATTGAAACTTGAAAACTTAACCAAAATTATTAAAGATTTTACTTAGGCTTTACTAAATGAGTTTTATAAAAATAAAACAATTTACCTTCCAATGGCTGAGAGATAGATTGTGTGGTTTCTAAATTGTTTTCTCCTGCTTATTAAATCTTATTATCTTCCATAACTAACCATAGATTTCCTTTAAGTTCGTTTAAGAATTTCACCATGAAAGGGATAGTGTTCATTAGTGTAGCTAGGGATATCAAGTTATATAATGTTACTTAACAAAGGATAGTTTCATCTTTGATCACTTATGGAATTACATGCTCTCAAGTTGGTCACCTCTACACTAATTTATTTGCAATATAAATTTTAGTTTAACTTCTATAAGTATTAAACAACCCATTTTATTTTACTTATAACACACTATTACTAAGTCTTAGAAAGATTTAACTCAACATTTAATCGTAGGGGTAAAGTTTAACAATATTCATTTACGAAAAATGAAAAAGGTTACATCAACTCTTAGAATACCGATAATCCATTAAGGTCACTCAACAAGCGGTAAACAAACTTTCTTATATTTTCCAAGATAGACAGACAATTCAAGGTTCCAAAGTTAAGACGACATAATCCACGATACAATATACTAAGACATTGATCCTCTTCTAAATTTTCCACTAGATGTTATCAATAGTTGAACAATATAAAAAGGATTCATGCAAAAGAACTTCTCAACTAAGGTTGATGTAAAATCTACAAGTCTATCCCTCATCTACTCGCAAAATCCATCTGCAACAAATTTTTCCACAAGAGTCAGTTCGCGAGAACTGAGCAAGATAAGGCTACACAAAACCACCATAACTATTATCTAACAATACCACAAAAGGAAGCACTTTATTACAAGAATTGGGTCAAACCTCTAAACACTATCAACACATCAAGTTATAATAAAGTCTCCATCATGCCAATCAAAGAAGGAGAAGACCTTGTACTTCAGTTAGGAGTAAAAGCAACGAAAGTATAGCAATCGTATGAGAATGGCCCTTGGCCCTATAAGGAGAAATAAACAATCTAGCAAAAATAGAATTCCCATCAAGTAAATAATTAAATAATAATTACAAGATTGAGATTTGATATATAGACCAACCATCTAGAAATTTATCAAAGGTACCAAACGCATAGGCTAAAATAATATATTTCTAAAAGAACAAGAGTTGATCGGCCCAAGAAAGGGGAACCACGGGTTTCAAAAAATAACACAAAAAGCCATGTATAATTGAGTTTCAAACCGGAAATCAAATAGAGTATACACACAACATAAGTTTCGAAGCGAAGGCAAAGTATACTAGTTTTGACCATTAACTCCAAGAGATTTTCCAATCATTCAAGAAGGGCCAATGTCTTACAGGCTAGTAGCAAACACGCGAGAGAAGAAGGGAGTTCCGTCAAACAAGAGTATACAATAATGTCATCAACAAATTTTATAACACTAAAGATTTGCAAACCTCCACAACAATTCTAATGTTTGGTTAATTTAAAATAAATTACCTATTTCCCAAAACAACAATATTTTAAGGCAACCCTTGGTAACACAGTCAACCGTCACACATAGATACAAACATAATTTCTAAGTGACATTATCAAAACAAAACCTTCCGCTATGAATCCATAAGACTATCAAATGAAAGATGAGTTTTTTTTTTTTCCCAAGATTAATCACATTTAAGGAAATTTCCATCACAAAATATTAAGGTAATTACGTGCATAAAAACCACCAATATTAATTAATAGCGTTAACATTACAAAGGAGAAATAATGCAAGTTAGGAAAAATAGAAGAGCACCATCAACAATAATTCTGAGAGGGGGATTAGACCAAAACTATTCTAGTGTCAACGAGGTACTGGATTCGCACAATGAAACCTCGAGCTTAGTTGATCCGAAAAGCTAGTTATGGTTCAAGTTGATAGGGATGGTCAAGGTACTTCTTGAGGATGGCCTTAAAAGCCTAGAAACAAGATGAAAGATAATATAAGAGTCTAAACACGTGAGAGATGGAAAACACATTGCACACAAACCTTTTCATTCTAAAAGTTTTAATACCGAAACTCTAAGCTGGCTAGCCCAAGCATTGATCACACTAATCCTACAACCTTTCTTTCTCGATGCCAAAAGGTTATCAAAGGGACTTGAGAAGGAGCTAACAAAAACGTCAAAAGACAAACTTGGGTGCTAGGGAGGGCTTCATAGTTATCGTAAACTTACTTCCATGATATCGAAAATACTAGTTTGATCAACATAATAACTTGCAACTCAATCACAGAGAAGAATTAATACATAAACAAACAGACGAAGGTCTATCACTCGAGCAAGAGAAACATAACACCCAGAGGAGAGGGCACATGCATCCTTTCGACCAACATACTGACAACGATAAAAGCTAAAACAAGAAGAAACAAGCAGAAAGGGGAAATCTCCCATCATGACATCCAACTGACAAATCAATGCAAGGAAAAGTGGTTCGATTTCACAATAATTTTAAATATAATAACAGTAGAAAAGTGTAGAAATATCTTGCCTTTTTCTCCAGATTCAACATCATGGACTCCGCCTCTCCATTCCATTGCTTTGAATCTCCCCTTTTATAGGTCAATTGCTTCAAGCTCCATTCGCCTCCCAAATCCCACACCCAACAAAACATGCCATTTTAGAGGAAGCCGAAAGAACGGAAGTCTCGGAACTACGTGGGAGGAGAAGAGGCATCCATCTCCCAAGTCACAGAGGAGAAGATAAGAAAGGAAGAGGGTTCGTGATTAGAAACAGAACAAAACTGAGCAAGAGAGAGGAAGTAGAACAACACCCAAACAACTTCCCTCCTTCCAAGGGCCAGGGCTAGAAAGAAGAAAAAACGCCTTGACAAAAGGATTTCTATGGCCTCTCTTTGCCCATGCAACCCGATCAAAAAGAAAGTATTTGAATAAAAGCTAAATCATGGCATCCATCCATGCACGTAAAAGGGTAAGAAGAGGAGGATTTCCAAAAAAAAAAAAGGATATTGAGAGCCGGATAAGTAAAATGGGGCCACGTTTTCCAAAGGACAAGTTCATAAATGTAAAGCAAAATGTGCTTCATGAATATTCTTCGATGAATATTCTGAAAAGATCATCCACGCCTATATGAGATTTTCTTCCATGAGTTACATCGTAAAACAAGTAAGGTCTCAATAGAGAATCTTTGCAATAAAATTCATCAGTCTCCCCGGTAACACTCTCACTGTCACATAGTCGATTTTGATAAAAATATCTTGAAGGAGAATCCCAAATTTGAGGATGCATTCGATACTGAACAGATAACAACATAGTTGGACAACCTGCTTGTTGGAAGCACTCACAAAGGCTTCTACTATACTGCAACATGCCTGCCGCTCGCACGGCTAAAACCGTTGCCGCAGGCAGCATTGTTCTGTGGATCCCTGACAAGAACACACCTCGCAGCACCCAATGAAAGTGGAGGTAACACGCCTACTTCACTAGCTTGAAGCTTCATCTAAAACCATGCGCAAGGGAGGAACCAGAAGAAAAATTCCAAAAAAATATTTTGATGGTCTCCTCTCACGCACCACTCCACACGCACGCAATCCAACAAAGGAAAAAATCACGCGGTCAAAACAAGATAAATAGAGAGCAGCGGACAGGACAAGAGATTTGCAAATCACAGAAATAAAAGAAGGTGGGGCGGCTGGCAGAGGTAAGGCCAGTGGGAGATGGCCACGCACCAAGTCTAGATGGCAGAAAGGGGTGAGGGACGGTAGAGCCTTAGGCACAAGAACCTAAAATTTTGATTTTAATTCAGTCTCCTCCAACCTGCGCCACACACCTACCCCCTTCTTTCCACGCAACCACAACATTCCTTTATTTATTTATTTTTTTTACTTATATTTTATTTCATTTCATCTTATTTTTATATCTATACATGTATATATATATATATATATATTTAAAGAATAATAAACCAGTTAGTTTGGTTTAAAAAAATGCAAACCGAAAAGAATGCCAGCAACCTATGAATAACTATTAAAATATTAATAATGTCGACAGTCCAGATCGACACTAATAATAGACGACAATGATCGACTATTCATAACAATCCCCCTTTTTGTAAAAACAAAAATAAGAATCTCTTTTTTAAAAGGGACATACCCTAAAATACTAACCTGCCATACAAGCCGTCTACCAGGCTTCGAACACGCAAATTTCCATTAAATAGGGAAAAAGTAACGGTCGCCCCGAGGCCAGCACAGGAAGCGTCAGCAACGACACGAAGGGGGGGGGGAACAAATTAGAGGTTACACTCAAGATGAACACGGAGCAAAGACTACCATGGCGCCAAGACGGGCAACCCCTTCTTCAGCGCGGGATGGGGTTCGTCCTACAACACGATTAGACAAAACAACTAGAAGAAATGCTATAGAGATACTTAATATAAAATATCGATGATGATCGAAATTAAGGTAAAATAATAATACTTATAAAATAAGGGCCGATCGATCATTAAATTAAAATAACATCATTACCATTACATATTATAATTATATATATAATTTCTACCCACATTAATATTGACCAACGATTGAGCTTAATAATGCGACAACAAGATCCCCTCACAAAATGTAGTCCAACCTAATCAAAAGGAGAGTAAGATGAGATCATTTATTATACATTTAATGGGCATATTCTGGCCTCATCATTTCCCCCATACTTACTTGTTTGTAAGTCCCTTTACAAACTTTACTCTTCAAATTTGGGGTTATATATTCTGCATTCCATTTGATTGCTTAGATCAAATGGCTGGAACTGAATATCCCAATGCTTTAATTCAGAGGTACTATACCCTGCTCCTGCTTCTACTTTCCTCTAGCCATGCATCAAATTCAATGGGATCTTGTGGTTCTCTATTCTACCATGGTGACATGGGGGTGAGAAGGAGTGGAGGTATTGTTCTCATTCCCATCCATATGCCTCTTTGCTTTTCATTGATATGAGGAATTAGTGTACATAAGTCTTTTGCTTTATGAAAACTCAAGATTAAGTTTGTGGGAGATATTACTTCCCTTTTTCTCAATGCCACTATGAGGAATTCCCATCTTTTCAAACATTCCTTATAAATATATTCAAAATTTTCCTCTTCATAATAGGTGAAGGCATTAATACTTCTCTGCATGAATTGGAAAGATAAGGTTCCTTGAACATTTTATCAAATGCTAGGGATCTAAAATGTGTAAAAAGGTGGATGGTCTACCATAATGAATCCTCATACGAGACCAAATGAACTAGTCTTTAATAGATGTTATCTAACTCCCTTTCTTTCCATGCAATCTTATTTTGAGGAATAGAAAAAATGTATTAAGTTGGCTTTCCCTACATACAAATTGATCATAAAACCTAAGTTCTTTTCCAGCATGAAATTACAGAGATAGAATTCGCAGAGAAGATTTTTTTTCTCTACATTGGCTAAGGAATAGGCTGTTGTGAAATTAGCTTCATCTTTTATTTCATGTGGAAGGCCACATGTTATCCTTGAAAACTTCCAGTGAATGAATTGTTCCTCCAAAAACACACTATATGCAGGAGAAGGTCTCCTACATGCAAGCAATTTCTCACTCATCATGTAAACCATTTGTATTTTCACAAGATATTTAAATTTTTCATTTTCTTCTTTGTAAAAATTTTCTTCCCATTATTTTCTTTCTTTCTTCTTTTCTTCTATCTTGCTTTTCAAGTCCTCATTAGATGTCTTAGCTTCACTGAGTTCTCTGCAAGTATCATCCCATAGCTGTCTAAGTGGCCAATAAGTTAATTTAGTTTGTGCAGAGACTGTTGACAAAGCAGTTTGTTTTCTGGAATTTTGACATTCCTCCTCTTTCTCCATTATCTATTGTTTAGCTCTTGTCAATTCCTCAGTCTTGTTAGTGAGCTGAGTTGTTAATTCCTCAATAACCATTTCTCTTTGTTCCAATTTAAGTTTGAGAAAATTCAACTCCTCATCCTTTTCTCTAATAATGAGTTCTACTCTAGACAAAATCAGATCTTGTTTAACTTTTGTTTCTCTTCTTTCTCTGAAAGTTCCTTGGGGTTAAGCATTATTATTCTACCATAGGGGATTTCCCTTCATTTCAAAGATGCCAATTAATCTTCTTCATGTGATGTTGCTTCTTTGATTCATCCATCTCTTGGAAAACTTCTTCCTAAAATCTATCATCTTATTTTTCTATCTCTTGTTTGGCTTCGTCCAGAGGAGTCATGGCAATGCTGCCCAAAATATCGTAGCTTCATTTTCCAGCCCTTTTGATCTTCTATCTCCTCCGAATTTCTCTAGACCTTTTATGAATTCTCCTTCTTTGAGGAGCCTCAAAATGTATAGAAATAGGTCTCCTCCTAGAGCTTCTTTTGATTTTCACCTCTTGCTCTTGCCTAGGTGAACTGTCACTGTCAGAGATAGATATTATCTCTCCTGTAGCTACTGCAGAGGAAGGAATTTCTTTAGAAAGCATAGTAGGTTATACAGTTTTAGTCCTCCTAGATCTTCTTTTTTTTGGTATTTCCACTCCACCTAGTTATTTATTTTCCTCTGTAGTGGCATCAATTTCCAAATTAATTGCAGGAGCAGAAGGAGTTGTTATTACTCTCCTGAGAATATCAGGGCTCTTCTTAAACTTGCTAAGAAATTTCTCCCACATTTCCTCTCCATTTTTCTTCAAAAGGAAATGGTGTTGGCACACTAAATGCACTAACCCATGATGTCTGATTGTTCCCACACCCTAGGAATACCTCTGGGCCATTATATGGATGGAGTCAAAAAGAAACCCTAGAAGGTTTACTATATATTCTAGTTTTGTAGCTCCATATCTAAGGTATATGAGGATCTTCAGAACTTCTCTTCCTACCGACCCAATTGACCATCACAAGTTAAATACTTAACTATCCAAAATGAAACTTTGTTAAAGGGTTTGGGAAAGCTAGCCCTTTTTTGAACCCCTTTTATGATTTTCTTCGTGTTGTAAATATATTAGGTTTAGCTTCCCCTTTTTCAATAGGATTTTAAACCAGGTATTTTAATGTCCTCTGCAGGGGTTTGGGACATGCACAATTGGCACTCCAGATACATTACTTATTGTATTCACAGAAAAAGGAATAAAAAAATTTCTAACCTTTTTCCTGGATTGCTCTAAATTTATAATGAATTCTCTTACCAATTCATCATTATACTTGGGGAACTTTCTCAGAAATTCTAGCCATCCTACCTGATGAAAGATAGTTGCCACTTCTTCATCTGCAATGAGATGGGTATCATCCTCTGGTTCCGAATTCTTTTAATCCCCATGATATAGAGGTGATTCAAATTCATTCTTCTTTAATCTTGTGTGGGTTGGCTGAAGAAATATTTTCTTAGTTGTGGAATAGATGAATTTAGTTGAAATTCTTTGTACTTAGCTGTGGAACTTCTATGTTGTAGAGTTGTGGAATGCAAACCTAATTCATTGCTTCTTCCTTGAAATTTCTCTACAACTATTTTTCACTTTGTTGATTCCACACTAATGATAACTCATTATAACTATGCCACCAATTTATTCCATCAATATCTTTCTCATGATTACTCACTTTTAATCATGATGTACAATAGATGACTCATCATATCAACTTTTAAATCAAATCTAATCACACATGTGAACTTTTAATATAAAATTTAATAAGATAAAGACATAATTACCATCCTTGATGATGTAATCCTCTATCATGATGACTCATCATTCCTAAAAATTTAAACAAAAGTAAAACAGTTAGAAAAACAGCTGGAATTCAAAACAATTTTTTATTTTGAATTAGCCATTTATTTGAGAAGATCAACCGCCATTTCTAGTTTTCAATTAATCTCTGAGAGAAACTTTTTTTTGGGGGGAGAGAACGCCATTTACTAGTTTTCACTCTCTTCCCTTGTTTTTATTTTTTCTTTTTTTTGGGGGAAGAGAACGCCATTTACTAGTTTTCATTCTCTTCCCTTTATTCTGGATCTATCCATATGATTATTTGATCATTTTGGAAGAACTAGGTTCTTCCATATGATCAAATTATTTATCTACTTAAATATGCCTCTAGAATTCATCCTTAGTAGGAGGCTTCCTATAAAGCTTTATCTTATGACCATTGACCAAAATTGTTTTTATTATTGCCATCAATGGGAAGTAACTGAATAGAACCATTGTCAAATATTTTCTCAATTTGATAGGGTCCCAACCATCTAGTTCTTAATTTGCCTTTGAATTGTTGGTACTTAGAATCAAACAACAATGCCTAGTCTCCTACTTTGAATTGACTTTTCTTGATATGTGTATCATGTCATTGCTTCCTTTGATCTTGGATTATCTCTTTCTACTAAAGTGCTTCCATCCTCAATTCATCTAACTCATTGAGTTGAAGGATTCTCTCCTTTTGAGCTACATCCAACTCAATACCCACCTTAACTATTGTCCTCAATGTCTGTAGTTCAAACTCAATAGAAACAAGGGATTTTTCCCATAGACTAACTCATATGGTGAAAACCCTGTTGTAGTTTTCCAAGTTGTATTGTAATCCCAAATAGCTTCAAGTAGTCTCTTTACCCAATCTCTTCTTCCTGCTTCAACTATTTTGGTAAGGATGTTTTCTAATTCTCTGTTCATTACTTTAGCTTGTCCATTTGATTGTGGGTGATAGGGAGATGACTTCCTATGATTGATATGATAATACATTGTGAAATCTGGATCATATTAGACATAAATTTTGGTCCCTGGTCTGAAACTATGCTCCTTGGTGCTCCAAACTTTACCATAATTTTGTGCCAAAGAAAATCAACAACTACTTCTTCAGTGGCATTTGTTAAAGCCTACACTTCTACCCACTTTGTCACATAATCGTACATAAGAATATGTTCCTTCCCTTGTGAAGAAGGACTAAAGGGACCAAAAATCCAACCCCCATCTCTCAAATGGTTCAATCACTACTTGAGGTTACAGAGGCATTTCATTGGTAAAGGTTGGTTGTCCCATCCTTTGACAAGGATCACACCACCTGATATATTTCTTCACATATTTGTACAGAGATGGCCAATAATAACTAGTGCCAAGTATCTTGTGAGCTGTTCTTTTCACTAAATAGTGTCCTCCACTTGGTTCATCATGACATGCCCAAAGGATGTCAAATATTTCATCTTCTCTTACACACCTACGTAAAACCAAATCAAGACCACACTTAAATAGCATTCCATTTAACCATTTGAATTATTCACTAGTTTTGATTAACTTCTTTATTTATTTCTTAGTGAAAGAAGGAGGAAACTTCTATTACAAGATAATTTTCCAAATCAACAAACCATGGTGTATATGGTTGAAATAACAAACAATTGTTCATATGGAAAGTTATCCTTGACTGGATCTTGCTCCCATGTAGTGGTTAGTCTTGACAAGAAATCAGCTACCACATTAGATTTACCTAGATTGTCCACAATGGTAATATCAAATTCTTGTAAAATAAATAACCATCTAATTATTCTACCTCCAACCACTAGTTTGTTCATTAAATATTTAATTACTGAGTGATATATGTACAAATATTTTGTACCCTGTAATGTAATGTCTAAACTTATTAATTACATAGATCACAATAAGAAATTATTTTTCATTGGTGGTGTAATTTATTTTAGTGGGAGTAATATTTTTGCTAAGGTAATAGATAGAATACATTTTCCTTCTTCATCTTTCTGTCCCAAAAATGCACCAATGGAATTATTTGAGGCATCTGTTTGGATATGAAAAGGTTTCTCCCAATTAGGTCCTCTCAATATTGGGGCAAGTGATTAATCTTTCTTTAATTTCTTCAAAAGCATGTTGACACTTTTCATCCCAAAGAAATTCACAGTCCTTGGTAAGAAAATTAAACATGGGGGCAACAATTTTACTAAAATCCTTGATAAAGCATCTATAGTACCTAGCATGTCCTAAAAATGACTTGATCAACCTAAATTCCTCTTTTTGAAATATGGTGTCCTAATACAATCCCTTCATCAGCCATCATTAAACATTTTTCATAGCTAAGAGACAAATTGTGTTTCTCACATCTCATTAATACTCTATCTAAATTTCTCAAAGAATCATCAAATGTATCTCCATGCATAGTAAAGTCATCCATGTATACCTCTACACAGTCATTTGTTAGGTCTGCAAAAATTACTAATACAACTCTTTGGAAGGTTGTTGGAGCATTACATAATCCAAATGGTAATACCTTGTAGGAAAAGGTACCCCATGGACATGTAAATGTAGTTTTATCCTGATCCTCAGTAGCAACTCTGATTTGATTGTATCCACTAAATCCATCCAAGAAGGAAAAGTACTATTTACCTGAAAGGTTGTCTAAGACTTGATCTATGAATGGTAAGGGAAAATAATCTCTCAGTGTGGCTTTGTTCAGTTCCTTATAGTCAACAAAAATTCTCCATTTTCCATTCTTTTTAGGGAAAATTATAAGAGGAGACACCCACTGGCTATCTGAGATAGGGTAGATAAAACCTACTTGTAATAGTTTTTCAATTTCTTGTTTGACTATATCCCTTAAGGCTGGATTAATCCTTCTCTGAGGTTGCCTAACTGGTTTAATGTTTTTAGTATATATGTGATGAGTGTAGATACTTGGGTGGATTCCTTTCATATATTTGTAATCCCAAGAAAAATCTTTAGTATGATCTTTTAGAACATCAAACAGTTTAGCTTCTTCATCATTCTTCAACTAGCTATTAATATTCAAAATTTTACTCCTTGAATCTCAACATGTTTGGTTCCAGTGTATGATGAACTAATTTTTTGAAAGGGTTCCATTAAAGTATTTAGTGGACATGCATGTGGCAACAACATATGATATGTAGCAACATCTCCAAAAGTTCCTTGAGACAAAATGTTGGACAAGGGATAATAAGAAGAATTATGATACTTATCTTGTTGTAGGTCGAACTCTTCATCACTGCTTTGCTTTCTAAAATTATTCATCATCTCTTGATATATGTGAAGTTGAAGCTATAGATTCTTCCTCTCCCCAAGAGAAATCTTGTTCCTCCGGAGTGAAATTATCTTCATTTACAGGGAATTGTTGTTGGTGTGGTTCCGGAACTAATTGTGATGGTTCCAGAACTAACTGTGATGGTTCCGGAACTAACTGTGATGGTTCTAGAATAGATTATGCAGGTTCTGGAACTAATTTCGTAGGTTTTGGAACTATTCTGATTGCTCCAAGGATGATTTGTGTACATTCAATGGTGGGTTAATCATATCTTCTATCTCTCGTATGCATGATCCTACAATGTGATCATGGCCAATAAAGACAATTTTACTCATTAATATCAGGATTATCAACCCATAATTGCTCTTGATTATCACTAAAAGGTCATGTAGAGGGATATAATGAAATTTTCTTATAATTCTTACCATTTGAAATAGTCATATCACCTAACCTACAATCAATTAAGGAAACAATTGTAGCTAACCACGTCTACCCAAAATAATGGGATAACCCAATGTTTTACCTTTTAGCTACAATATAAGGAATTCAACAAGATATTCCCATGACTCCACCATAACCGCCACATCTTCAATAACTCCTTTTAGTTTTTCTACTGATCGATCTCGCCATCCGCAATATGGTGTTAGTAGTTATATACTATTAATGGAAATGTAATAAGAGTGTCCACTGTCATTACATTTATATCTACTCCCAAATCAACCAAAATGTTATGTATATCTTTATTCCCTATAGAGACAAAATAATATGGCTCCCGGATCTCTATATTTGTGAAGTAGAGCTTTCCCGCTAATAAATCGAGTAAGTTTCTCATCTACCTAATAGTCCCGAGGTATTGCTTCTTTCTTCTAGGCCTTATCAAACATACCATTTTGATTAATTTGTTCAATTCTGAATGTCCTTAATTTCTTGTAACAATGGTATTTCAATATTCAGTCTCCTTAGTTCTTGCACCAATTCAAATTCCTTGATTTCTATAGCTTCTTTAAATCTCTCTGGAAATGGAGTCTCAGTAGAGTTTCTTTCTAGTTCCTTATCTCTTTCTTTTTCATCTTTCTTGGGGGAAACTAGACTAGGGTTTCAATTTCTTCTATCATTTTAGTGATGATAATAGGTGGACTACTAACTATTTTTCCAGATCTAGTTTGTATATCCTTATAATCCATGGCATTTAGATCAACTAATTTTTTTGGTTTTGTTCCGTAGATAGGAGTTGTTTGTTTGTTTCTTGGGTTTGCTACTAGTTATGTTGGTATTTACATTTGGACTATATTTTCATCCTGTAAATTTTATGTTGGGCACCCATTATGGCTTTTTATTTTGATTAGGATATGTTTTCCCTTGAGCATAATTACTAGGGCCCCATCTAGGTTGTGACCAAGAATATTGGTTATTTTGACCAGTCCATGGTTGTTGATATCCCTGGGTATACCAAGCTTGACTTGCCCAATCCTGGGGATTCCAAGTTGGTTGAGGGGCCCAAGGTGGTTTTCTCAACTTTGTGGTATTGTTTGAGTAGCCCATGGCATCATCCAAGGATTAGGAGATGACCTTGGCATGAACTGTCCTTGGGTAGGTTGTCTCTGGACAAAATTTAATTCTTCTATTGTGGATGATGTACTAGTTTGTTTGAGCTGATTCTTTAGGAGTGGAAGAAGAGAACAAGTGTGAATATCATGTTCTTTAGATTCATAGATAAGACATACTTTTGTTTTATCCAAAGGACATTCCCTTATTGCATGCTTCTTCCTACATCTAGGACAATACATGGCTAATGGTTCAGTTTTGGCATTTTCTTTAGCTTGTAATCCATCCATAGTAGAGGTTAATTGAACTAAAATGTTTGTTTTAAAGTTTTCTAATTCATCCATTAGTTTTTTCATATCTGGATTCAAACTTTTCACTAATTTTCCCTTCCTAGGTCCACCCTTGTTCTGGAATATCTTCTACAAATGTCTTTAATTTCATTCATCCTTAATTGATCAATGTTTCCACCTCCTATCAAGTTAAGAGCTTCCCTAGATTCATCTTCCAAACCTTTAAGAATTTTTTTACTTAACTCTTCTTGAAGTAAAAATCCACATATTTTACTCACAAAGAGGAATCTGTCCAAATAATCTTCTATATTCTCATCCTCCTTCGCTTGATTTTGAAAAAATCTTCCTTCCTATTTCTCCCTCTACAATAATCTTGATATTTGTCTAGGAAGGTAGTTTCCATTTGTTCCCAAGTGGTAATAGAGTTGGATGCTAATCCCATGAACCACCTCATTGCTACATCCTTCAGAGTGGATGGAAATAACTTGAGTTTTTAATTATCTGTTTTGTAGTCATAGGTCTGACATAGTACCTTAAACTCAAATAGAAATTGGTTAGGGTCTTCAGATGACATCCCTCTAAATGTGGGTAAATGTGCAGGTGAAATATTTTTCATTGGTGTATCATCATCATCCAATTGAATTGGATAAGTAAAGGTCCTATCAGGTTCCCTTTTAGCTTCTTGTGCCATTTCTGAAGTATTTTCTAAACTTATTTCCCAATCAATGTGGTAGGTGATCTACTTTGGGGAAGGTGAAAAATCAGGAGTAGGAGGTTGACTACTCAATTGAGAATCAAAACTTACCCTAAATGGATCTTGAGAAATAATCCTTCTCCTAAAAGTTCCACTTCCTTCTGGTGACTGATCTAAGAATTCCAAAGGTGGCAATTCTACTTCTTGTCTTATAGGGGATAATGGTGCCTCCAATTCTTGGTCAACTTCCTTATTTAAACTAGAGGATGATGTTAATTCTTGTTTAGATATTTTTGGGAGAAATCTACCCTTGGAGTCTCTTGGTCTACTCATAAATTTTGTGATAGCTTAGGGAATATTTCTTCAACTACTAGATGTATGATTGTTGCTCTTGTTGACACCTAATTAGAAAATTATAACTAGTGGGTCCCTAAAACGGTGCCAAAAATGATGGGTGTCATTATTCCCTTCATTTAATCAACTTTATATTGATGTCATATTCAAACTAGGGGTGTGTCTAAAGCTATATGCAACAAGAAGAATCTTAGCAATCTAGTAATTGATTGTAGGTATTTTGTATTTTTGGGGATCTTTTCAATGTCTTAAGGACTTCTTGGTTAAAAACCTTATTGGAATCAAACTATGAAAACATGTGGGAAGTAAACACACTTTATAGAAATGAATTTCTGGAAATAAACACACTTTTCCTTTGAAGTAAAAACACTTTTTCACAAAGGAATTCTTAGAAATAAACACACTTTTCCTCGAAATAAACACACTTTACCTTGAAATAAACACACTTTACCTTGAAGTAAACATACCTCGAGAAAAGGAATTGCTGAAATAAATATTACATAAATAAACACACAATTGAGAATGCTTGGAAAATGATTGAAAAGAAATAAGAACTTAATCTAGAACACCTGCAGGGACAAGTCTACAACATATTTCAACTTAAGGAATTGAAAGCGATACAAAATTAACAGATCTAAACTATTTGCTTTAAAAATATAAATACCAACAAAAGCAAGGATCCTAGTTCTTAGAGGAGTGGGCCCTTGCTCTACCTTGAAATAGGATTGGACAACTTAATTTTCTCTCAAAATAGAAATGGATATTTTATTGATAAAATGTTATGCATTAAAAAAACATGATGGATCTGTGTATATCAATCTATATCTATATCTTGTTCTATATCTATATTCCTATATTTAATCTATCTGCAAGTCTATATATATATATATACTTCTTCCAAGGGTGCATTTATGGTCGTAACTGTTCCACTGATACAATGGAACTGAATCATGCCTAGAATAGATGTTGAATTGGAACATGGATGGACATACAACTGTGTGATAATTATCCTGGATATGCAAGTATGGAGTGTTGGAAGTCTTCTAATCTCCTCCTAGTTGATAGGATCATTGAATTGAAAATCATCAACCATTTGGAAAAGATTCTTATCAGCTTCTGGAACTTTAAAGGGTTCCGGAACTAAAGGAAATTGTTCCAAGTCTAATCGAAACTAGCGATTGTGTAATGGAGTTGTAGAACTAAGTATGTGAGTTCCGGAACTAAGTTGTATTGATTCCAATGCTTTCAAAACATGTTGACCGCTTCATACTTCATTCTTCCACCTGATTGTGACCTACTTTATTAAAAAACTTAAGTTTCCAAAACACTTTGTTAGGAATTACAGAGCTTTTAAATGTTAGAATCATAATCAACAAAAGATGGAAAATTACATCCTAACTCATATCAGATCAAACAAAAGTCAAAATGTAGTCAAACTTAATCAAAAGGAGAGTAAGATGAGATCATTTATTATACATTAAATGAGCATATTCTAGACTCATCACTCATCTCGGTTCAATTCAATATCAGGTGGGTTCTCTTTATGTAATATTGGGTGAGCTTTTAGTCTCAAAACCCTTTTGGGTGTTTCCACACTTGACATTAAAACCTAGGATTTCCTTGATCCTCCTTGAAATATGAGGACCATAGAGACATGATAGAAATCTCCTCAACATGATTAATTAATTACTTTAATTATCTTATCTCAATGATGACCAAAAGTGGGTCCATCGAGACCAATGTTCTATTTCAAACAAAACCTGACCCCATTGTCCAATTTTTTATGTGGACAAAATTGGATTACAATCACCTAAAGGAGTGCCACTTCAGTTCTAGGTAAAACATGTTATTGATTTTGTCTTGGGCTCTCCTTTACCCAATAACCTTGTGTCACAGTCGTCCTTGAAAATGAGAAGATCAAGAGATAACTTCAAGAATTTATTCTAAAAGGGACATACTAGGTCAATCTCTTCACCCTGTGGAAGTCCAATTGTCTTGGCACCAAAGAAGGATGGAACATGGAGACTTTATATTGACTATCGGGCCTTGAAAAAAATTACTGTGAAGAATTGTTACCCTCTTCCAAGGATTGATGACTTGTTGGACCAACTCTATGGTGCAAAATTATTCACAAAAATTGATCTCAAGTTTGGCTATCACCAAATCAACATCGAGCCCACTAATGCTTGGAAGACTGCATTTAAGTCTCGATAAGGTCTCTTAAAATGGTTAGTTAAGCCCTTCGGATTAACAAATGCACCTGCAACATTCATAAGCATGATGGATGACATTTTGTGGACGTGCACCAATTCCTTCATGGTTTTCTACTTTTATTATATAATCTTTATAGCTAAACATGAGAGAAGCATCTATAAAATGTTCAGAATTACTTCAAATCCTCGGAAGCACATGTTGTATGAAAATCTAAAAAATACACATTTGGGATGAGAAAGGTCCAAGATACTTAGAGTATGTAGTGGATGAATGATTCCATGTTGACCCAAAAAAATTTAGGTTATTTAGAAATGGCCTACCCCAAAGACCCTTACAGAACTTCATAGCTTCCTCGGTCTTGCTAATTTCTATCATCGGTTTGTCTTGGGTTTTTAACATATTTCTTTGGCACTCAATCAGTGACTAAAGGAGGAAACAAGAATGCATTCTGATGGGGGTAAGCACAACAGAGAGCATTCGAAGGTATGAAGGAAAGGGTATGTTCAGGCCCTATACTCTCCCCACATGATCTACATCAACCTTTCGAGTTGATGATAGAAATATCTGAGTATGCCTTGGGAGTTGTTATCATGCAACATGGCCACCCTATTACATATCATAGTGAAACATTCAATGACACAATCATGAAGTACCCAACATATGAGAAGAAGCTCTATTCCATCATCCATTCCTATAAGTAGTGGAAACACTACATTCGGGAAGGAGACAATAATCCACATAGACCACAAGCCTTTGGAGTTCCTTCAAACATAGAGCAAACTAAGGAATGAGAGACACAAGAAATGGGCCACATACCTGCAGTAGTTTCACCTGATAATAAAACATAAGAAGGGAAGTTCCAATTCAGTAGCATATTGCTTGAGTCACCCTCCAATTGCAGCCCTCACAACTATAATTGATCTTTGTGGACATGAGAATTCCAGTTGGTGCAATTTGTATGAGAAGGACCCCGATTTTCATACACATATCGTGCCCTCTATAGAGGAAAACATGTCCCTAATTTATATCTATAGAACAACCTCCTTTGCCACATGGGACACATCTGTGTTCCATCCAGTGAATAACAAAAAATTATTTGGGAAGCACACTTCAACAGGACCACAGGCAATTTTGTGCATGGACAAAACATTGACAAGACTTGAAGCATTTCTACTAGCCTAACCTAAGGAATAATGTGGTGAATTACACCAAATCTTACACCCCTTGTAATAATTCCCATCCATCCAACAAGAAAAAGGATTGTACAAACCATTTTGGAACCAACCAAGCCTTGGGCATCTGTCTCGATGGACTTCTTCTCAAGTTTTCCAACTTCAAAACATGGGAATGATGGTATTTTTGTTGTAGTTGATCAATTTTCTCCAAAATGGATATAATAAATTGCTTATAAAAATATTTCTATTGTCGATATTGCTAAACTCTATTTTATTCATGTATGGATCAACTTTGGGCTTCCCAAGTCTATTGTCTCTTATAGGGATAACAGGTTCTTGAGCATCTTTTGGTCCACATTATGGGGACTGATGGACACAAAGTTGATGAAGTCCACATCCTTCCACCCATAGAATGATATAAAACAGAGGTGGTAAACTACCTAATTGTTTACATGATTCTTATGTACCACTCCAAACACCTCCATGTATGGGATGAGGCCCTTCCCTACATACAACATGGATACAATCGGGACTCGCATTCTTCTACCAAACACAATCCCTTTCAAGTTTTTATGGATTATATCCCATGGCACCCATTGATGTGTGAATTCTAGTGTAGGAAATAAAATACAAACCTCATGGAAAAATGGAAGTAGAAAAGGCAATAAGGTTTGTTGAACACATCCAACACACTCAACACGGGTCCATGACATTTTGTAGAGAATGAATAAAAAGTATAAGCAACGCCATGATCAACATAGGGTTCCACATCATTTCTAGGTTGGTGATAATGTTTGGTTGTTGCTTTAGAATTAAAGGCTTGTAGGTCCACATAGGAAGATTCGACCTCTCTAGTAGGGCCCTTATACTCTCACCAAACAAGTAGGAGAAAATGATTTCAAGTTGAATATTCCACACTACCTTTGTTTGGAACCCATATTAAATGTGCACCTTCTCAAGCCATATCACCCATATCTTAAATACTTCAGTCATAGTACAATAATTAGACATATCTAAGCTTAACCAAGAAATATTTTCCCCAATTGAAGAAGATTAGATTGTGGACACTTTGACAAAGACCACCAGAGGACAACCTATTCAGCTCTATCAAGTGATCAAGAAAGGGAATCTTCGGTCATCAAGGTGAGTGGATCATTGTATACAAGGTGAAGAAGAAATTTAAACATCTAATGGGAAATCTTGGTGCGATGTGGGACCATTTCTTCTTAAGGATGGAGGTATGATCTAGGTAGTAATTATAGTGGAGAAACTTCTGGGGACCATAACTTTTGCACCATAGCTCCAATTGACTCCATTCAAAGTGAAATAGAAATATCAAATGCATTAAACATGATGAAAGGGTGAAAAAAATTCTCCACAAATTTTGACCCTTAAAATCCATGTTTAAATGGACAAATTATAATTTTTATAATGTTGTCTAAAAAATAGTAAATTATTAAAATATTATGTTTCAAAAATTTATCGCACATGTAATTATTGAAGATTTAATGGTTCATCTCCTCCGGATGAATTACCTTCCACATTTATTTATGTGCCTTTTCATATTTCTAAAAATATTATAAATTCATATGTAACTATACGTACCAAAAATTGTATGTACTATACTATCGGAAAGAGGTTACGAAAACGCCAATGATGATTCAAATATCTCTTCGCAAGATGTTCAAAATATAGAGAGTGCACTAAGTGTATATATTTACATCCTAGAATGAATTACTTGGCCTTAGCATGCTTTATTTTAACTTCTATCCTCTTTTTTACTTGCATTTCATGTTTGTTATTAGGACCGCCACCCTTTTTGGGTGGCGGTGCCGTGACCACTCGCCCGGATAGGGCGGTGGCTCTATAACCACCACCCCGCTCTAGGTGTCATTCCTGTCTCGCATTTTCTAAAACTTTCCGATGCACTCATCAATGCAAAAATCAAGTTGCACTTATAATTCTCAACCACTCTTGCTTTTCACTAAAGTTTTATCCACCTTATAGATACTAATTTGTTTATTTTTGATAGGTAGAAGAGTTCAATTTGATCTCACCTTCTCATCAAAATGCTATAAATACCAAGCTTGTTTACAAGAAAATGGCCCCTCTCTCTCTATAATTTATCATTCAGTGTGTTTGAAATCTCCTCAACAAGTCTCAACAGGTCTAGATTTTGTATAAGTTCTCACCCCTCAGTTCAAGGCTCCTCTCCTTCTTTCTGATTTAGAGATCAATTGATCTCTCTAGTTTCATCTTGTTCATTTTTTGTTCTCAAAACAACTAGCTCAACATAAAAATAGTTTTAGTTATAGATTAAGTTCATTTGAGAATCTTGTTTCTACCTAGAGTTATAGGTCGTTGTTTCATCATAAGAAGTATAGGTCCTAGAGTTTTCAGTGTGTTTGTGTTGTATCCTTGCAAAAATCTTGCTAGGAATCGCATAGCCAAGCTCTATTCTCTTGCGCTATCCCTCTCCTACTTGCATTTTGTTTGGTTTACATCCAAGCTACCACTATTCGAACATCTTCTCCTATTGCCATTGTCACATTCCCACTTTTCTGGATTCATGAGAACACGTAGGAATGAAGAGATCACACTAAGGGGACAAGCTACAATACAACTAGATTTTCCTCTGTTCTATAAACTCCAGGTTTGAATTGTCAAAGTTATAGTTACAATATGTCAAATAGAATAGAAAATCATTTCATTTCAGTTAAGCTTACTTTTAACATTACTAGGGAAGCTATGGGGAATAATAGCTTCTGAGAAGCTATGATTTGTTCCTCACTTCTGAGGTAAGATTGAAGGTCTTTCAATTAAAATTAGTTAGTTATTTATATTTAGGATCAATTCACAAGTGCACAGGCGAATAGCTACATCTGGCTACCTTTCTTGTTATAGTTCTATTCTTAGATTAATTTCTCATTATATGAATTTATTAGATTAGTCACTCTTTAATTTCATTCAAATTCATGTCTTTGAAAATACAAAAAGAACAAGCATAGCGTAGATTTATTTTCATAATTAGTTTACTTCATTCAATTAAGTTTGGTTATTTCTTGTATGAAAATTACGGGACTGGAGAGCCCAGGGATTACATATTCGAACTAGTAATACCTCATCCGAATCTCTTCACAACATTAACATATATAGATCAAGGTCTTAAAATTCATGTCTTCCAAAAAACAACAAACCCACAAACAATCAATGAGCAATTAAGAGAATTAAACATCGAAGACAATAAAGCATATGAATTTTGGTCAAATCAACCCAACTATAGATTACCTTGATAGAATATCCACATGACCATACAAGAACCTGAAAGAGAGAAAACATTTTGTTGTGATCCATTAGTTCTGCAGCCATATGTAGGAGACCTTATTATTGATATAGACATAGGCTTACGCATACAAGTTTCTAGAACACCCATAAGGTATTCTGAGAAGATCGCACAACTCTTGGTATTAAACATAGAAGCTGAAAATCTTATGACTACTAGATAGTCAGAAGAAGAGATTGATTCTTCACATGACCATAAAAGGTCCACAACAACCACAAACTTACGGTTGTGATCCCCAGGTCCCACAACCCAATGGGCCTACTAATCAATTAGACATTGACACTAGTTTGTATACACTCATATTTAGGTCCTCACCACTTCCACCAAACATTATCACATAGTTTTCTATGTTGAACATAACAACCGATCGCTAATATTTTTGGACTAGATTGAAGAATTGCGCATAATTTTCGCGTGATTCATTACACCTCACACCATCATTTTCATGACCTTGTCTATAAATCTACACGAGGTGCTTGCAGGTCATTTTCCATGTGTCCCATAGCCAATAAGAAGGATCTCAAGTGAGAGCTCGACATTGATTGGAGCCTCTGAGTGGCTATTATATCTAAACAATCCATTACACCAATTCAAGTTAGGAGATATTTCTTTTCCTTGGACTTGTAGATCCCGTTATTGCATGTTGAGGATATAAGATTGCCCAACTAGTTTGTCCACATCTGCATATATTTCATTTCCACCAGCTATCTCAACACGATCTCCTTAGGGTGTCAAGTGCACGAGAAAGGCTACTTGTCAATTTTCATGCTCGCCTGTCACTTTTCTATCATACAAAATTGGTGAACCCAACATGAACGGAACAAATACTCCCTTTCCATTTCCATTTCTTTCATCCATCTTCTCTCCTTCCCATTATTCTACAGGTATTTATATACCCCCAAATATGTCGGGATACGATGCATATGGTAGACCTCTCTCAGGTCTCGAAGCATATTATGGCCAATCGAGTAGGCAATAGTCACCCTCACTTTCTACATGGGATGACAACTACTCAAACAACTACCTTTCATCACAAACTCCTCCTCAAAGTACTAACACTAGTACTTTGTTCCAAATTGAGGAACTAGACCAACACACACAAACACAACAACTTGAGCCATCAAGCTCTAACAACATGACATTTATTGGAGAATCCATCTCATCTCCTCAGGTTTTGTTTAGACCACAAATCAATAGGAAATAAGATCCACTCCCATTATTAGATGAGGAATACTTAGCACGCTATGACAAAAATGAGAAACACTTCCAAAACATGTATCCACCTCTAGGAAGTTTGCAAACACAACCCAACACCTTGCTTCAAGAAAATACCCCCATTCCTCTACCAATGGAAAATACTCTTGGTGAATTTTACCGAGTAATGAAAATTCATATTAGGGTACCATACCCCTCTAAGCAAGGAAAAACACTATGTCATCACCAATCGAGGTCATCTCGGCTTTAGTTGAGAGGGTTAGATGACTAGAACTTGCTCAAGAAAATAAATCTTCACATTCCAGAAAGCAAGAACTTCCAACCCTCTGCATCATCCTAGCCAGGTTGACCTCCTCATAGGAACATGAACATTAGGCATGCCTCCTCAACATTTGTATAGCTACCCACAACAAACACCAACTAGAACTGCATTTTTCAAACACCGCTCTAGTTGAACGTATGATACATCCCGTTTAATACCAAAAAACCATATTAGAGCAATGCTCCTCCCTACTTAAACATTTATTCAAAATCACCACAAGGAGACATGTTCTCTTCTCGTAGGATGTTCACTCAACCACAGGGGTTTCCTTACGCTCCTACAAATACATATTCTATGTTATATCAACAACTTGTTCCACCTCCACCCCCTCAGCAGGCACCATCAATGGTTGAAACCTATGCGGTAGGGACTTACTCAAAATATTTAAAAGAACCTCTAGATTTCACCATACGAAGCATCATGCTTCCAAGACCTCTTCCCAATTTTCCTAAATTCAAGGGGGAGATCCAAATGCACATATCAAGGCCTATGCCATGGCCATTCAAGAATTGCTCCCTTGGGATGTAGTTGTTGCTAAGATATTCCCTAAGACCTTAGAGGGTATTGCCCTTGATTGGTATTATAGAATACCTGAAGCCTCAATACACTCATTCAAACAAATTGTGTCATAATTTATCAAAGCTTTTGACATGAACAAATTGTTAAGAATAGGGATCAGGAATTCTTACACATTAAACAAGAGCATAATGAATCTACTGCTCATTTCATTCAAATATGGCGTACATTCCTCTACTCATCAACAAGTTCTCTGAACATGGATCAGATGGAACTATGTGACTTATTCCTTCATTATCTCAAGAAAGAGATAAAGGAAGAAGTCTAGAAGTTCCCACTAAGAAATTATGATGAATTACTCAAGAGTGCTCTCTGAATCGATCAAGCGGCAATAGAGAAAGTGGTCATAAGACATATGGAACAAACGAGAAATTAATCACTCCCAATCAAAACACTACGACTTATTCAAATGTTGGGAATACCAATCAAGGACCCAATATTCTTAATAAAAACTATGGGGTTATAACAGATGGAGTCATAAACCAAGTTAAAAAGGAAAATGTCATAAACACTCCAAAGCACTGTTAACAATTAGCAAAAATAATAGCTTTACTCCAACAATCACCAATGTGGTGGATTTTAATAGTCCATCACGATGACAACAAAAAACAAAAAAATGGCATATCTAGACACAAGGTCCAATCCAAAACCCAACTAGATATCGAACCAAAGCCAAAGGAAATAACCTCAAAATTTCAAATCTAACAACCAAAGAACCTAATCGGAAGTTTGACCGCACAATGTTTCAAACCAAAGAACCTCGTGACTAAAATCCCAACTTGTATTGTGGTTTCCACAAGATTCAACGTCATGATAATAGGACTTACCGTGACTAAAACAAATTCATGGAACTCACAGATATATCTCCTCCCCGGTAAATATAGACAAATAGAAGAATATGGAAATCAAAGAAACTCAAAACCCGACATTTATTTACGCCACAAGTTACGCCTTGCGAAGATAAAAAAATGTTGACAGAAAAAGTTTCACCCTAGGTAGGTTGAAGGCGTAGATAAGAAAATGTCGACAGAGTGTCAAAAGTTCGCGCTCAAGGCAGACAAGGCGAAGATCAAAAAATGTCGATAGGTAAAAGTTACACCTCGGCGTGTGTCAGGTTGAAGGCATCGACACCACATTTTCAGCACCTATGGCACACTTAAAAGTATGTTGACATGAGGATAGATGTGCCAAGGCACACCTTCAAGAGGTGCAACATTTTGAGCGTTGACACCCCGAACCCGACAGAAAGCAAACCCTGACCCAGATATTCAAATGGCCATAACTTTTCACAGGGAGCTTGATTCACGCAAGGTTGGAATTTTCAGAAATATTACAAGGTCCTCTACCCAACTACGACTAGATATATTTAATTGGGTGAGAGAAAGTTCTTAAAAATGCAAAATATAGTTCACCATTTTTGGGTTTGCTAGGTTCTTACACCATCGCCATAATGAGATGAATTAAATACAATTGAGGTGGTTGGGGTAGATTTGAAATTCCTCCCTCTTCCCTCTCTCATTCTTCCTATAAATTGTAAGGAGGGTCTTATTTCTAAAGGTTGTACATTCTTGTTTTCCCCTCCCTTCTTCTCTTTCTTGGCGCAGGTGAATTTGTGGAGTTCAAACCTCCCATCTAAAACTCGTAATGCAACTTTTCCTCTTGGCATTTTCAGTAGTGTATCAGTATCAATCTTTGAGAAAATAATGCATGTCTATGGATGATTCTCAACCCTCTCTGTGTTCATTTGCATCCTCCTGATCTTTCACTACAAATTTGGTTATCTATGTGCATGATCTTGCATTGCATTTTAATGGTTTGTGTTTATTGGCAAGACAGTGTTCTTCATTCCTGTGCATCACCTTTGTTAGTTTAGGTTTATTTTTATGCATCTTCTTACCTTGTCTCCTTGGCAAGTTAGATTAGGTTTTTGAGTAAACCCTCTACATTTTTATGTGTGCATCTGAATAGAGGAATAGGAACCGGCCTTCATCCGGAGAGCTTTCCCGATTTACAAGGTCCCACACTTGGGAAAAGCTCCATGTTATGCAATCACACTGAGAGTCTCAACCCATCGAGTTGCAGACATTGTGGGTGCTTGATTCACCATCAATAGTTTTGGCATGCCCAGTGGGACAGAGAGAGGTCATTCCACAAGATTTGAAGGAACTTTCAAGAAATTTGGACTTAGAAATTACAAGTTCTCCAATTTTAGATTTTTCACCTTCTAGGCTGAACTCCAAAATCAATTTTCAAGGGCTTAACTTGCTCAAAACAAGTCAAAATTTCACCACCTGATAGATCTGGGGGTAATCTTCAAAAGGGTATCTTTAGTTTTTGAAATTTTGATTTTCAAAATTTCAGAGTTTTTTGAATTTCAGATTTTAGAGATTTCAGAAGTCTAGCATTTTTAGGTTTTCGGGACTGTCATTCAAATCAAATTCCAAACCCCAGAATCTCAAATATACAGGTCCTTCAAAATTTTTAGTTTAATTTTTTGTCGAGGTTGGTGTGTAACTTGGTAAAATCAAGCCTTTTGAGGCTCGTTCTCTAACACATCTCGATGACTTCAAGGGATAGAATTCAATGGTGTATAGCAAAGAAAAGTTGCCCGAGTGCACATGAGAAGAATTCAAACCAGTGTCCGATACTCAAGAAGAGGGGTTATTTGTCTACTTGAACTATCACTGGTAGAGGAAGGAGAGGAAGAGCACCACAAATATCACCATCTCCACCTAACAAGACTTTATCAACCCCTCCACCTCGTAGACCTTTCATACAATCAACAAGGATTCTCGTAGCCAATCGAATGGCAAAACAAAACCCTTTTGTCAACTTCACTAGTAGCAACCCACTTTCCCTCAATGCAAAAATCCAGCCCAATTGCAGCATGAAGAACATTCCATTTTTCACTGGAGAAAATCATACCACTCTCGTGATCATGTCAAAGACATTACTAATGTTTTGCAATCCATGAGATAAATGAAATGGATGCTACAAAAATTTACTAGCATCTTCATTCAAAGGGAAGGCATTGCAATGGTTTAGGAGCCTTGGAGCCGGTTCTATCACAAATTGGAATCAGTTATGCATAGCTCTCCATGAGTAGTTGAGAAAAGGGAGACAATTTGTCTCTACTAGAACAATTGACAACTATCAAGAGAGCTCCCAATGAGCAGTTGACTGACTTCAACTTCAGATTTCAAAGGTCTTGGGATAGAATTCCAGTGGCCATTAGGCCAACAGCTGAAGGTGCTTTTCTATACTATCTTAAGGCTTTGAATTTTGATATTTCTATGTTAATTCAATCTATGGGAGGCACAACCTTACCTGCTACTTATAGCATTGCCATTAGGGCTGAAAACTGTCTTATTCAAGCTGGTAAGCTGGCTCCTAGGCCTCCCATGCCCTTGTATCCAAACTTAGAAAATCCAAGCACTAGTCAAGCACCCACTTTGGCTCCTATTCCCACTCCTAGAAATCAAAGTTCAAATGAAACTTCTACTTCATCCTCTAGTGCTTCAAATGAACTCCAAGAGGTCATGAAACAATTACAAAATTTGGGAAATGAGCTGGTTACACTCAAGAGGCAGCAGGCCCAAAGCTTTAGACCTTCTTATCAGCCTCAAGCTCAACCTAATAGGAAACCATACCAGCCCAATAGGCCACCCAATCTAGCTGCAAATCAAATCCAAGTAAGGCCTCCCACCAATAGACCATTTCAGCCCTATAACCCCAATGTTACATCTCGCTTCTAAAGCCTTAGTGCCAAGAAAAAAAAACATAGCTCAAGAGTATGATTGGTGTTTCCCATGTAATGAACCTCACAACCAATCTATGTGCTTCAATGGTGCTTTGAACCAAGCCTTGATGGTGACAACTACTGCATTGAGGGTGAAGTGAGTCAAGAAACAAATCAGCAACAAGGGACATCTCAGCAAAACACAGCTCCAAATGATACCACACTTGTGAATTGGCAAGCTAAGGATTTTTGTGGCATGAATCAAACAATTTCTCATAGTGTAGCAGCTAACACAAGATCAAAGAAGAGGAATATTGGTGAAGGGAAGTCATTGGCTCCAAGTGATCTACAACCTTCCATCACTCCACAAGGTGTTGGTAAGCAAAATACAGTTCCAAACATGCAAGGACAGCCCAAACCACCTTCTAAACCAACTCAAATGCCAGCTGTTGCTGCCCATGCACAAGAAAGGAATGTGCAGGCTAAAGGACAAAAAAGAGATGTTTCATCCCCATTTAGCATCATTGATCAAATGAAGAAGACAAATGTGAATATATCAATGTGGGAATCTTTATCCATCCCAGGCCAAAGAGATCTTCTACAAGCTACCATGAAGAATTGGTCAACTTCAAACTAACAGGTCCATATGCAAGAGAAGGTCCTCACAAATGCTTCTCAGCCTGAAGGGAATCATGGAGGACAAAAAGGTAAAGTTTTGAAGCCCCCTCCATTCTATGTTTCATTAATCATTGGGGATAAACTAGTACACAATTGCATGATTGATTATGGGGCAAGTAGTTTTGTCATGCCCAAGCAAATAGCTGATCAGCTGGGTCTCCAATATGAAGTCATATCAAAGGGGTAGTGCAATTGGATGGGACAATAGTAGCAATGGTGGGAGTGATTAAAGGTTTGAATCTTATCTTGCATGCATGCCCCAACGTTACCATTTTGCAAGATGTGTTAGTGATAGATTTTCCACCACTCTTTGCCCTATGCTTATCAAGGGATTTCACAACTAGAATCGAGGATATTTATCTCGCATTTGGTCACACATGATTTTCAGGATGAGGTATGGGGCCAAAGCAACAATCAGATCCGAACCAATTGCAAACTTTCACATTGAGCCTCATACTCCAAGCCAAATCAATGCCAACTGTTTAGCATTTGATCAAGAAGATTATCCAAGCATAGATGAAGCTGACACCAAAGTTGGAAGCATCCCAGATTTGACTCTTGATGAATGGGCAAGCAAGGTACATGATTTTGATCCCTACTAAGAAGTAGAAGAATCTGAGCTAGGATTCTATTGCATACATGAAGAAAACCATCCTATTCCTAACATCACCAAACCAGACCATAAGGATGACAATGAGGTATGGCAGTTATTTTTCAATGGATCAAGGAGTAGGCAAGGTGCAGGAGGAGGAGCTATGCTTGTTTCACCTCAAGGCATCAAATATTATTCAGCTTTCCGTTTCCATTTTTCCTGTTCAAACAACACAGCTGAATATGAGGCATTGATTCATGGACTTCATTGGGCTAGGAAAAAGGGCATAAAGAACTTGTAGGTGTTTGGGGATAGTGAGCTAATCATCAACCAAGTCAGGGGACAACATGCTACAAAGAATGACCTGCTAAAAACTACAAGAATAGGGTATGGGACCTCATTGAGGATTTTGAAGCTTTCAACATCGTGTCCATACCTAGGAAGAAAAATGAAGCCAGCAGATAGGCTCACAAAGAGCTTGGAGCAACATTTGATGTGGCTAATAACATCAGAAGGGAAAAAACACAACCACATATCCATGTGATTGTGAGGCCAGCAGTTCCAGATAATAACACAAGTTGGCAGGTGTTTGAGAACGATCAACAGATCATCAATTTTTTGTAAGAAGAGGCTGAATTCTCAGCTAGGAATCAAGACAGACTAGAGCAGCAGTATGGGGATCAAGTAGTGCATCTACAGACAAACAAGCTTCCCAAGGGTTTAGTAACATTGGATTCTATCTTCAACCCTAACGACTAGTTCCGTAAGGAAAAGGCTAACATACAGTCAAGAGAGAAGATTCGAGCCAATTCCGATTGGGAAAGGAAAACACTTAAAATTGGTAAAGTGGCCACTAAAGGTGAGAAATCAGATTTCATACAACTTTTCCAAGAATTTCCAGATGTCTTCACTTGAGCTATGAAGACTTGAGAGGATTCAATCCAAAGTTGGCACAACATACCATAGAATTGGATCCAGATGCTAAGCCCATCAAGCAAAAGCAAAGACCAGTCAACCCTCACATTGAGCCTCTAATGAAGAAAGAGTTAAACAAGCTAATAGAGGTGAGCATTATATTCCCAATCAAGCACTCAAGCTGGGTTGTAAACTTGGTACCAGTCAGGAAGAAGAACGGAGAAATGAGGTTGTGCGTGGACTTTGAGACCTCAACAGGCATCTCTCAAAGACCATTACCCACTTCCTTCAATGGAACAAATATTGCAAATAGTATCCGATTCGAGAGATTCTCTCTCCTAGATGGCTACTTAGGGTATAATCAGTAATGGTGAAAGAAGATGACCAAAGGCAAGATGGCTTTCACCACCAAATGGGGCACCTATGCCTACAAGAAGATGCCATTTGGACTATCAAATGCTGGAGCCACTTTCCAAAGGGAAATGGATATGGCATTCAAGGGATTGATCAATAAAATAGTTCTGATATATCTTGACGACATCACTGTATTCTCCAAAAATGCAGCGGATCACCTCTTTCATTTGAGGTAGGTATTTTAGAGGTGTAGAATATTTGGGGTATCATTGAATCCCAAAAAATGCATATTCTTGGCTCATGAAGGAAAACTTCTAGGCCATATTGTTTCAAAGGAGGGGTTGACGATTGACCCAAAAAGAGTTGAAGCAATTCAAGCATTGCCATTGCCAAGTCACAAGAAGGCTCTTCAAAGCTTCTTAGGAAGGATCAATTTTGTCCGCAAGTTTGTTCCAAACTTTGCAACTCTTGTAAAGCCAATAACATTGATGTTAAAGAAGAGCATGGAATTTAAGTGACATCTCAAGGCAAGGAAATTTTTTTGAGGCAATAAAAGAGGCTATATCTCAAGCTCCAACTCTCATCAATCCAGACTTCTCCAAGGACTTCATGCTATATGCCTTCGGTGGTGGAGACACAATTTCTGCAATCCTAGTACAACAAAACAAAGAGGGATTAGAACAACCAGTTTCTTTCTTCAGTCAAGGCTTGGAGGAATATGAAACAAGGTACTCTTTCATTGAAAAGCATGTCCTTGTAGTGATCAGAGCTTAAAGAAATTCAAGCACCTAGTCTCAAACAACAAGATCCAATTATTGGTCTCTCATGCGGGAGTCAAGGACTTCCTTCTAAACAAGGATCTGAATGAGAAACGTGCAGGATGGATCACTCGTGTCATGGAATATGACATCGAAATTAAGGTCACTAAGCTGGTCCGTGGAAAGGATTATGTGAACAACTAGCCTCAAGCCGTAAAGTTGAAGCAGGTGATGGAAAAGAGACTATTTCTTCGTACTACAGATGGTCAAGAACAAGAAAATGATGATGTGCCCACTCCTTGTTGGACTCAGAATATGATACACTTCCTACAGGCAGGCCTATGCCCTCCAAAATGAGCAAAGAAAAGAGGAGATACTTTATATTACAAGCCATTCCATATGTGCTTGTTGATGGTGTTTTGTTCAAGAAAGACATCAATGGAGTTCTATTGAGGTGCATTGGGATAGGTCAAATTGAGAGGGTGTTATGAGATTTTCACGATGGAGATTCCGGAGGACATTTCACCCCATGAATAACAGCTCTCAAGATAATGAAGGTAGGGTATTATTGGCCCACAGTGTTCAGTGACTACTATACATGGATAAGAAAGTGTAAGAAATGTGCACTCTTCACAGAAAAGAAAGACTAGCAGCGCTTCCATTGCACCCAATTTTGGTTGACCAACCATTTATGCAATGGGGATTGGACTTCATCGGGGTCATCAATCCAAACTCAAGCCAAGGCCACAAGTGGATTCTCATGGCAACGGACTATTTCACCAAGTGGACCAAGCAAGAAGAGCGTGCTCAAAGAAGCAAATGAGTCTAACATACTAGACTTTTATGAAGGAATAGTGACAAGATTCAGTGTGCCGGCCACTATCATATCAGGTAAAATGCATTGGAATTCATAGGTTCCAAGATTATAGAATGGGTTGTCAAGAATGGAATCTATTTGAGCACCTCTTCAAATTATTACCCATAGGTAATGGACAGCAAAGTGCAGAGTCCACAAAAAAATTTGCTAAGAATCATCAAGGACTCTGGATGAAAACCAAAGAACATGGCATACCAAGCTAAAATCAGAATTGTGGGCTGATAGGATAACGCCAAAAGGTCTACGGTAATTCTCCCTACAAGTCAAGTTTATGGGAAGGAGGCAAGATGTGCCTATATCATTAGAATCGCTACATTGGAGCTCATGAAGCAGTTGGAGTTGTCTAAGTTCAAACTAATGGAGGCCAGGTATGCAGAGTTGATGGAATGTGAAGAAATCAAAGAACATGTAGTTCGGACAATTGAGAAAGATTAGGCCTTAGTAAAAAGATGGTTTGATAAGAAGGCAAGAGCAAAGACCTTCTAGGAAGGGGACCTAGTTCTGAAATGGGATGCAGATCGGGCAAAACCAAGAAGGCATTCCAAGTTTGATGCCATTTGGAGTGGCCCCTACATGGTCACAGGATGTAAAAGTAGTAATTCCTTCCAATTGTCTACATTTGATGGAGAAGAACTTCCCAGATTCTGGTTAACAAAATCTACCTTAAACATTGCTACTAAAAGGAAAAGGTTTACCCTTGTAAATATTAGCCTAGATTTCAATTCCTCTAAGTGCGGATGCACATTTTCTTGTTGTAGTTAGGTTTCAATTTCCCTAAGTACTTCGGATTTTGCTCTCTGGGTTGACTTTCTACAGCTTCAAATGTGCTCTCGGAGAAGGAGTTGCGGTATTAGTATCGGGATCAGATATCAGGTTGGTTTTAGGTTATTGCTTATGACTCCATGCCCAATGGATTGATAAAAGGCCACTGATCTTCTACCTAGTAGGTAGGTGATCCCATTGAGTCACCAAATTGTTGTATATATCTCCTCCCCGGGTAAATATAGACAAATAGAAGAATATGGAAATCAAAGAAACTCAAAACTTGGCATTTATTTATGCCACAAGTTGTGCCCTCAGGAAGGTGTAGATTAGAAAATGTCAACAGAAAAAAATTTACGCCCGACACAAAGTTGAAGGCGTAGATCGAACATGTCAACATGAAAAAAATACACCCTAGCACAGGATCAGAAAAATGTCGACATGGAAAAATTTGTTTGGCTGCACAGCGCGCAGAGGCACAAATAAAATGTCGATAGGAAAAAGTTACAGCCCGCACAAAAATTGAAGGCGAAAATCAAAATGTCAACATGGAAAATTTGTGCCCTAAAGCACAAGTTGAAAGGCATAGGCACCACATTTTAAGGACTTATGGTGCACTTAAAAGTATTTGACATGAGGATATATGCGCCGAGGTGCACTTTTAAGAGGTGCAACATTTTGAGCGCAACACCCCGAACTGACAGAAAGCAAACCCTGACCCAGATATTCAAATGGCCATAACTTTTCACAGGGAGCTCGGATTCACGCAAGGTTGGAATTTTTGAAATATTACAAGGTCCTCTACCCAACTACAACTAGATATATTTAATTGGGTGAGAAAAAGTTCTTCAAAAATGCAAAATATAGTTCACCATTTTTTGGGTTTGCTAGGGTTCTCACCTACCGCCATAATGAGATGAATTAAATACAATCTGGAGGTGGTTGGGGTAGATTTGGAATTCCTCCCTCTTCCCTCTCTCATTCTTCCTATAAATTGTAAGGAGGGGCTTCTTTCTAAAGGTTGGAAATTCTTGTTTTGCCCCTCCCTTCTTCTCTTTAGGCAGCAAATTTGTGGAGTTCAAACCTCCCATCTAAAACTGTAATGCAACTTTTCCTCTTGGCATTTTGTAGTGTATTGTATCAATCTTTGGAGAAAATAATACATGTTTGTGGATGATTCTCAACCCTCTCTATGTTCATTTGCATCCTCCTGATCTTTCACTACAAATTTGGTTATCTGTGCATGATCTTGCATTGCATTTTAATGGTTTGTGTTTATTGGCAAGATAGGTGTTCTTCATTCCTCGGTGCATCACCTTTGTTAGTTTAGGTTTATTTTTATGCATCTTCTTACCCTGTCTCCTTGAAAGTTAGATTAGGTTTTTGAGTAAACCCTCTGCATTTTTATGTGTGCATCTGAACAGAGGAATAGGAACCACCTTCATCCGGAGAGATTTCTCGATTTACAAGGTCCCACACTTAGGAAAAGCTCCATGTTATGCAATTGCATTGAGAGTCTCAACCCATCAAGTTGAAAACATTCAGGGGTGTTGTGATTCACCATCAATAGGAACATTTTCTAAAATATCAAAGACAACTCTTTGTAGATATGTTTCTAACAAATTCTGCATTACCCACATCGAACACCTATATGTGATTAGTTTCCCCTCAAAATGCACCCCTCAAAATTTTTAAAAATCCTCTCCTAAATCATTCTAACAATAACAAGTTATATTTTTAATGATCCTCTCCTGAATCATGAAGCCTCAAATTCATCAAATCCACTGGTCGCACCTCAATTAGGAACTCGACCATAAACCAAGATAGTTGGTCTGGTAGAGTTAGACATTAAACTACAGGTAGAAATCATAATAAGAATGTGAGATTATTCTTATCAACCAGCCCAACCTACCCATCAATACCAGACAACGTTCAACAAACACTAGCAAAACCTATAGGCACTTACGACCTAATTAATGAACTAACAAAGACCTTCTCTCACATTTCCTTCTTGGATTTGTTGAAAAACTCTCCCACTCACAGGGCTGCTCTCTTAGAAGCGTTGGGTCTTGGTCATCTGATTAACATCACTCCTCCTCCTGAAATGCAAGTAAACCATGTAGACTTTGATGTTTACCCTCTAGGGCATTCAGATAGGGATACTGAGTTTATATTTGATATAAGAAAAATTCCAATGGACGCTGAAATTACACGTAGAGGTGACCCAACCTTGCATTTGTAGGTATGGGTTTATAATAATTATGGTAAGTGTGCAATGAATGATGATGGGGCAGAAATTAACATAGTCCCCTTCATTTTTCCTCAAAAGCTAGGATATGGAGAAACAAATTGTTCCTCAACATGAAATACGCTAAGGGGTTATGATAGCCTCAAGAAAACTTCAATTGGGACTATAGTGTTACCAGTCACCTTAGGACCCAAGACATTCCTCATCAATTTTATATTATAGATCGGGAAACCAACTATAATATGATTCTTGATCGACCATGGATACATCGTGTATGAAGGCAATCCTTCCATGTTATTCCGAAATAAGATTTTTACACTGGGAAAAATATTTGTGGCGCAGGTGATCAAAAACCTTTCACACACGCTGATTTGAAAAAGAGACCAGGCATCCACTTTGAGTTCGAGCTCCCAATGAATCAACTTAACAAACTAGTCAATTCAAAGCCAGAAGTAAAGGTGGTAGTTACAATAGAATTAGAAGTCACAAATTTGGTTAAAGGCATTCTGACAATCTTAAATGAGACCAACATCATAGAGATAGTATTATTAAGAACCACTGCAAAAATTTCCGAGTTACTAGAGAAAGATCTACCTATTCTCCTTTTGTTTGATTCCATGGGTATAGGATGTACCCTAGGAATTGGCTCCCTTCTAGCAGATGAATTTTATATGGTAGAAGTAACCAAGGAAAAATAAGAAGATACGAATAATGTTCCAACATCCATTTTTCTAAGCAATTATTTGACTCTCCACCTTGATGGAGCTAGATGTTGTTTCAACACTGGCGCAGGTGTGATCCTTACTTCTCTCAAGGGAAAGATCCTACCTTTTTACTTTAAGTTAAAATTCAAATGTATAAACACCGGGGCTGAATACAAAACCATCCTCCTTAGCCTCATCATAGCTAAAAGGATGGGTGCTGACAACATTAGAGTTTTAGGAGACTCACAATTAGTTGTAAACCAAGTATCTGAGGTATATGAGACTAGAGATGAGCACTTGCAACTCTATAAAATGACGGTATTAGATCTAACAAAGGGATTCGACTTCATATCAATCGAAGCAATTCCACGAGAACATAACCTTCTCACAGATTCAATAGTAACCTCGGCTTCCCATTTCACTCCAAGCAGTGAGTTGGAAAATACAAATTTCATGGTATCACTTCATATTGAACCATTGGTGCGTAAAATACCAATAACCCCGATCTTGACACACATAGAAGCTGAGAATGAGTTTACCATCCTAGATCACTTTGAAAATGATAGGGTCACTCTTGGATATCTAAATGCCTATGCGAGAATTACATCTTGCTCATCACATGGTAGATTTCTCCCTAATCCCATATTCCTCTTCCTATTTTGGAAATCCCATGATAAAATCTCCCCCGCAAAATAATCTCGAAATCTACGAGGTAGAGAATGAAGAAAGTTTGGAACTACCTCCACCCCCCCTGAATTTGAAGAAGGCAACGCTTCCTTAATCGAAGGAATGATTGATATAAATATTTGAATAGAAGAAGAACCAAAGATTTTGAAGTTGGGATCCTCATTAACTCCAGAGGAGGTAGAAATACGTACCTATATCCTCAAGGAACATAAAAATGATTTTGCAAAGAAATGACGGGAATTACACCACATATCGTGGTACACAATGTTGTCACCAAACCAGATGCAAAGCTAATTAAGTAACAAATCCAAGACCAATGAATCCAAAAGTGGCTCTCATGGTGAAATAAGAAGTAATGAAACTTCTCCAAGTGGGATTCATCAAACCGATTGACTATTCACAATGGGTATCTAATATCGTCCCCATTCTCAAAAAAATGGGAAGATACACATTTGCATAGACTTCAAGACATTAACAAAGTTTTCCCCAAACATGACTTCCCTTACCATCCATCGACATTATCATTGACGCAAAAACTGGATTTGAGTTGTTGTCTCTCATGGATGGATTCTCAAGATATAATCAAATCAAAATATCTGAAGAGGATCAATCCAAAACTATGTTTATAACTCCTTGGGAACTTATCGCATTCTGTTGTCATGCCATTTAGTCTTAAGAACGTTGGTGCTACATACCAACGGGAAATGACATACATATTCCATGACCTTATTCATAAGATCATGGAATCCTATGTAGATGACTTGTTGGCCAAGGCCAGGAAGCGTTGTGATCACCCAGAGGTGCTCCGTATCATTCTCTCATGATTGATCGAATATGGCGTCACATTGAATCCAAAGAAATGTGTATTCGATGTAACAGGAGGAAAGCTTTTAGGTTACATTATATCATCACGAGGGATTGATGTCAACCTAGCCAAAATCCAGTTGTTCTTGAAATGATTCCACCATCAGACGAGTCTGGTATCATATCATTTCTTGGGAAACTCGGTGCAATTTGAAGGTTCATCCCCGACTTAAGTTTTGTTGTTCATCCAATCAACAATTTGTTGAAAAAGGATTATAGCATTGATTGGACGTAAGAATTCAATGAGGTCTTTGAGGTAGTTAAACGATTCTTTTTGTCTCCTCCCATGTTAATGTTGCCTAGATCATATTGCCCTTTGATCTTGTGTTCACGAGCTACATATGTTTCACTAGCTTGTATGTTGGCTCAAGAGGAAAATGATAAACAAGAAAGTGCATTTTATTTCATTAGTCAGATGTTGCTTGATTATGAGACGCGTTACACACAGGAAGAAAAGGAGTGCCTTGTTATAGTCTTTGCAACAAAACGATTGAGACATTATATGTTGAACCAGGAAACAAGGGTATTCATAAAATTGATCACTTACGAACCTATCTAAATCAAGGTTCACTGTCAAAAAGGGTTGGGCGCTTCATAACACTAATAGGCAAATTTGAGTTGAATTTTCTTAACCAAAAGTCTATGAAAGGAAAAATTATTATAGATTGGTTAGTTGATAACCCAATGGACAGTGGCGATCTAGTTCACTTAGACTTTCCAGATGAGTGTGTATACTTTGGCAAAACTTGGCCCCCCATTTCTATGTGTCCATGGTATAATGACATCATCAATTTCATAAAAGACCATACTTACCCAGAATGGGCAACACCTCAACAAAGAATGTGGTTATGCATTATTTCTAATAAATATGTTATTTTAGAACAGGTTCTCTATCGTAGAGCCTTCGACAGAATGCTTTTAAGATGTGTTGACATAGAAGAATCCAAAAGATTCTTTATGAATCCCACAGTGGGATATGTGGAGGCCACTTTGGTGGCCACACCATTACTCGAAAAATACATCAGATGGGCTATTTATGTCCCACTCTAGAACATGACATAGTAGATTTTGTGCGTAAGTGTCATAAATGCCAAGAGTTCTCCCACGAGATTCACATGCCAACGCACAAGCTCTGCAACCAATCGTAACCCCATGGCCCTTTTCCATGTGGGGCCTAGATTTGATAGGGAAATTCTCTCCCTCATCAACAGATGGCCATAAATTTATAATCACGGCCACAAAATATTTTACTAAATGGGTAGAGGCCATGCCTCTCACCACCGTATACTAGGTTCTGTAATCGCTAAGTTCATTCGAATCAAATCATTTATAGGTACGGTGTCCCGCAAGTCATTATCTTAGATAATGGCACATCCTTTAAGAATGATGAGGTACATGAGTTATGTAGAAAATTCAAGATAAACCATCACATGGCCTCTCTTTATTACCCCCAAGCCAATGGATAGGCTGAGGTAACAAACAAAACATTAAAATCCATTCTCCTCAAAACAGTTAAGGAGAACAAATGGGATTGGCATTTAAAATTATACCCAGCCTTGTGGGCCTATCGAACATCAATAAGAACACCAACAGGGGCAACCCCTTTCTCATTGATATTCGGGAAGAAGTTGTTCTCCCGCTTGAGGTTGAAATACCTAGTCTCCGCATCTCATTACAAGGGATATTGGGAGAATAAGCCTATAGAGAGGAACATGTCTCTCAACTAGAAATCCTTTGTTGAGGCCAGGTTAAATGCCGAACAATGACATAGAGCCTATGTTGACTAGATGTGCCGAAATATAACAAGAAGGTTTACGAATGAGAAATATACGAGGGAGATCTAGTTCTGAGACTAGATAGCTAGATTGACAAGAAGACCGACGAAGGAAGAAAATTCTGGCCTAAGTGGTTGGGTCCATACCGAGTCATGAAGGACTATGGAAATGGTGTGTATCTCTTATGTACACTAGAAGGTGAGGAATTTAGTGAAACTGTCAATTCCTTACATCTCAAATGGTTTCATGCATAGGTCATCAACATCACCATTTGTATAGTATGTTCATCTACATTACATTAGTCATTCAATTAGTGTATTCTGTTAACTCATTTCGTAAAGTTTGTGGTCAAGGAACTTATTCTTAAGCAATTTGTTACAAGCTTCTGAAAATATTGGCAAAACGTTCAAATCATATCTCTTCAAATGGTTTCAAAATCATCTCATCAATTCAACAGACAAAATCTTGACAAAAACCATACCAAGGCCTGCATACTTGGTCATACTCATTTTCTTCTACTAGGTTAAGTTTTTCTTACCTATGGTCTGTTCTAGAAGCTTCTTGGTGTCACATCTATCCCCCTTGCATCTCTTTGAAACAAGGATACTCCAAAATCACATATCAGAAATGTCAAGTTAAATTGAATCAAAAGTACTAAACAAATAGAATATTTTTTTTTACACACTTCTTTGCCCTACCAACCTTTGGTGTTGAGCCCATGCCTCTTACTAGTGGCGTGAGTTTGGGAAAGGAAAGAAGTGCCCTTACCCGCCTATGTCCTAGCTTTCGGTGATAAGCCCATGCTTCTTACTGGTAGCATGGGGCAAGGTGTAGGGGGTCCATTCATACAAATTAATGAATCTTAGTATTTTAAGATCAAAACAAAGTATATTGTGAGAAGTGAAATTAAGCATCCAAGTTCCAAAGAGATTAAATCCCCAAAACCATATTTTGTCAACCAAGTTGCCATCTATGGGTCTAAGTCTAGATAAATTGGAAAGTAAGTCACACTTTCAATCATGTAGAAAATTTTGAGTGTAGTAGGTATGTAGGGTCAAAATTTGGTTTCTATCAATACTTTGTCTTTTCCTCATCACTTACCACTCAATAAATTCACATAATTTACACCTTTCCCAACTCTCGGTGTTGAGCCCTCACATCTTACTAGTTGCATGGAGTTAGGAACAGGGAAAATTCATTTCATTATCACTACATATTCATCACATCTTTCCAAAACAAGAAGAAGCAATGAACATTGCTAAAAGAAGCTAAAAGTTCAGTACCATAGTATGTTTACATTATCATATATTAGCATTACAAAAACAAACAAAAAGAAAACATTCTTTAACATTTTCATCACTTATCATCCACTGCATACATTCTGAAAAGCATATAGAATCAGAGATTCTAAAACATCTAGTGTATACATGAGAAATGAATCACAAAACTCTAGATACAAAGAATATCTGAATCTAAAAAAAGAGATATGTCCATATGTATATGAATCATGTTTTATACACAATGTCCTCATCCACTAGTGCATGGCCAAAATGCTCAATCAGCCCAAAAATACAAAAACTCATATAAATATCTAACAAAATCACTACAAAAATATCAAGTGGCCTCTCAGTCCTTATGGGACCCCTCGGATGGTGCACGATCATGCCTAGGGCTCCTGTTGCGCTACGATGCCGAGAATGCACTAAATGGTGAGAGTGCTCATGATGGTGACCACCGTATGTAGTCTCACTCACGGGAATTGTTGCACCTCATCGATCTCTCGAGAACCTCATACCTTTGAACCCACGTACAAAGAGCCACCTGTGCCCTCGCCGCCTTCCGCAGACAGCATGCAAACACATCAGTGTCTCTACCATCTACTAAAGGCTCTCCTACATCCTTAGTGAGCTGATCCCGAGTCTTCCCCACGAGGGATCAATAGGGTATCCACGCACACCCGACGAATCAGATCCGCCTCCCTACACAATGTGATAAATAAGAATGAAAAACAAAAATTCAGAAAATCACCAAAAACAAGCCAAAAATAAACAAAACAACAAAAAGGAAATATAAACTAACATTTCTAACTAACAAGGTCAAGAGAAGAATGCTAACTTACTTAGATCTCTAGGAATCTAGGTAGGATCTCTAGGGTTAGCACCTCATCGACGCTGCTACTCGATTGTGGAGCCTCCCCCAAGCATGGAACAAAATGATGTCCTGCTACGGACTCATCATCTCCCTCACTGCCTTGAGAAGGAAACTCCTTTGAGACCAAGGTCCCCTTCTCCACACTCACCTCCGCACTCTCCGCCCTCAAGATATATTGAGTGTTATGCTACTAAAAATCACTATCATCCTCCTGGGCCACCCCACCAGCCTCACCTCCAACCTCCTCTCCCATCATCTCCTCCTCAGTATCCCCTCCTCTGAACTCCTCAGAGTCTAAGTCCACATCAATGGGCTCATCCTCCTCCCCACTAAAATCAAGAGTAGCCTTGATCTGAAGTAAGGGTGCTCGAGGAGCACCAGCTTCCTATCGGGCATGAACCACTCACCTAACTATGATAGGTACTCTAGGAGTAACTATGGTCCAACCTTGATCTCCTCTAGGACCTCCCGAGCCTCACGAATAGTCCTGTACATAGGCCCCACTGGAGGAAGCATATCAATATAAGGGAGACCGAACTGCTGAGGGACTCGATCAAAAGGGTGGATCTCCACTCTCCCTATCCTGTCCACCAACTGACATGTGGTAGAGCAAGCAACCAATGTAGTCACCTCCTACCCCCACAATCCTACCATATCCTGATAAGGAGTAGCCTCCATATCTACAGTAGTCAGTGAAGCCACTGGCTGGTGTGGCATCCTAAGCACTGACATCCCTGTCCACCTGGCTTCCTTGACAACCCCAAGTCCTCTACTAACACACCCCTCCCATAGGGAATGATATGCTCATACACCCAACTCATAACTAGAGTAGGGTGACTCAAAGACTACCCCTGTAATCTGACCACCCTATACAAATCACAGGAGCCCAACAATATAAAAGAGTGTCTCCTCCTTATCCCTAATCAACTCGCGAATCCAAGATACCCATGATGGGGATTACGGAGGGCAGGGATAGGATCAGAGAATGGATCAGACCTTCACCCCCTTCTTCGAGCCAAAGGAGACAACAACATCCCCCATGTAGGTGGCCCACTAAATCATCTGAGGCCTGGATCCTACTGTCTTGAGAGATAGCAACCTCCTAAGAATTAGAACCCCCAAAATGCAAAACGTCCTCCAAGGGTGATAGTCCACTCAACCCTAACACTGAAACTAGAAAGTATTCTATTCTACATCCCAAAGATGAGAATAAGTCACACAATATGTGACTGGCAGGAGCAACATGAGGAACCCATGAAATCCTCAAAATACTGGCCCTCTAAAGAGTCTCTCACTGCCCAAGGTCATTATGTCTAAACCTTCCAGGAGCCAATCACACTCCTACTCTCTACTCCACCAAATACACTCCTCCTTCTGCATCCACCCAAAAAAGAGAAAAATAGCTAGTTAGCAACATAATCTGATAGATAAGCTCATCAAAAACATAGAAAAATACCAAAAATTTACTTTTATGGTTATCTTTTGCTTTTTTGTCAAAAACCACCACCCTTTGCACAGTGGTAGTTCCATGACTATCGCCTTCTAAGGGTGGAAGTCCTATGACCGCCGCCATCACAGGATTTGCTTCAGAAGTCCCATGACCGCCACTCAGAGGGTGGAAATCCCGTGTTGATTCGACGTACGGCTCTAATGCCCTAAAACACTTAAAAAAAAAAAAATACACCATTTTGAGAAAAATAAAAGCCTACCCTATGGGCGCCCCCCTTAGAGACTCATTTAACACTAAGATTTTTGAAAATAACCCCCCTAAGACAAAGATTTCAACATTTTTATATTTTAGGTTTAAAAACAATAAATTGAGAAAAACTAACCTGAGACTTCATGGGTCGATCTCCTGCTCTCAAAGGCATGATCACGATCTCATAATGAACATTTTGACTACACTCTCATCGAAAATGGTTACCATGGGCCCCAAAGCTCAAAAATTACAAAATTGATACACACAAATGAATAGGAAAATGAGCTCGTTTAATATATATATATATATACTAACATTGTTTTGAATGTTCTTTCATAGAGTTGGAGTGCCGACGAAGGTAAGTTCTTATCCCTGCAAATGGTAAGTCCACATTTCATTTTAATTTAGTATTTATTTTTTGTTTTTAATCTATTTGCACTTGAGTCCTCTTTTCATTTTGTAGATAATGGGAATCTAGATGGCAACATTACGACACACAAGCGTGTCAAGTATAGATTCTAACTCCCATTTCAGAAGATCCATACTTGGACCCACCATTTTATGCCCCTTCATGGCTAAAATGCTTCTCCGAGGGGACAATATACGTACCTGCATTATATGTACTATACTTTGTTTGAAAGAGGTTAGGGAAACCCCAATGATGATTCAGATCTCTTCGCAAGGTGTTCGGAATCTAGAGAGTGCACTAAGTGTATATATTTGCATCCTAAAATTCCTTACTTGGCCTCTGCATGCTTTATTTTAACTTCTATCCTCTTTTTTCTTGATTTTCGGTCTTCAGTTTCAGGACCGCCACCTTGTTTGGGCAACGGTCCCATGACCGCCAACCAAGATAGGAAAGCGGTTCTATAACTACCTCCCTACTCGGGCAAAGGGTTATGTTCTTGTTTTCAAGAACTTTCGAGGCACTTGTCAACGTGAAAATCAAGTTGCGCTTATAATTCTCAACCACTCTTGATTTCATTAAAGTTTTAGCCACCTTGTAAATAGTAATTTATTTTTTTAATAGGTAGAAGAGTTCAATTTGATCTTACCTTCTAGTAAATCAAAATGCTATAAATACCAAGCTTGTTTACAAGTAAATGGCCCCTCTCTCTATAATTTATCATTCAGTGTGTTTGAAAGCTCCTCAACAAGTCTTAACAGGTCTATATTTTGTAAAAGTTCTCAACCCTTCAAAAATTCGAGGATCCTCTCCTTCTTTCTTATTTAGAGGTTAATTGATCTCTCTAGTTTCATGTTGTTGATTTGTTGTTCTCAAAACAAATAGCTCATCATAGAATCAATTTTAGTTCTAGATTAAGTTCATTTGAGAATCTTGTTTCTACCTATAGTTATAGGTTGTTGTTTCATCACAAGAAGTATAGGTCCTAGAGTTTTCGGTGTGTTTGTGTTGTATCCCCAGCAAAATCTTGCTAGGAATCGCATAACCAAGCTTTTTAATCTTGCACTATCCCTCTCCTACTTGCATTTTGTTTGGTTTACATCCAAGCTGCCACTATTCAAACATCTTCTCCTATTGACATTCTCTCATTCCCACTTTTACTGATTCATGAGAACACGTAGAACAAAGAGATCAAACTCGGGGACAAGCTACAATACAACTAAATTTTCCTCTGTTCTATTAACTCCAGGTTTGAATTGTCAAAGTTATAGTTATAATATATGTCTAATAGAATAGCAAATCATTTCATTTCAGTTAAGCTTGCTTTCAACATTACCAGGGAAGTCATGGGGAATAATCGCTTCGAGAAGTTATGATTTTTCCTCACTTCGAGGTAATATCAAGGTCTTTTAATTAAAATCAGTTAGTTATTTATATTCAGGATAAATTCACAAGTGCATAGTTGAATAGCTACATCTAGCTACCTTGTTTTTTTATAGTTCTATTCTTAGATTAATTGCTCGTTATCTAAATTTATTAGATTAGTCACTCTTTAATTTCATTCAAATTCATGTCTTTGAAAATTTAAAAGAACAAGCATAGCTTAGATTTATTTTCATAATTAGTTTACTTCATTCAGCTTAAGTTTGGTTATTTTTTACATGACAATTACGGGACTGGAGAGCACAAGGATTACATATTCGAACCAATAATACCTCGGTCGAATCTCTTCACAACATTAATAAATATAGATAAAGGTATTAAAATTCACGTCTTCCAAAAACAACAAACTCACAAACACTCAATGAACAATTAAGAGAGTTAAACATCAAAGACAAAGCATATGAATTTTGGTCAAATCAACCCAACTATAAATTACCTTGATAGATTATCCACATGACCATACAAGAACTCCGAAGAGAGAAAAAATTTGTTTGTGATCCATTAGTTCTCAGAGCTGGATGTAGGAGGCCTTCTTATTGATATAGACATAGGCTTACACATAAAAGTTTCTAGAACACCCGTAAGGTATTCTGAGAAGATCACACAACTCCTGGTATTAAACATAGAAACTGAAAAGATTTATGACGATTGGATAGTGAGAAGAAGAGGTTGATTCTTGACATGACCATAAAATATCCACAACAACTACAAACTTACAGTTGTGATCCCCGGAGTATCACAACCCAACGGGCCTGCTAATCAATTAGACATTGACACCAGTTTGCGTACACTCATATTTAGGTCCTCACCACTTCCACTAGACATTATCACATTTTTCCATGTTGAACATAGCATCTAATTAGGATAATATTTTTGGACTAGACCGGAGAATCACCCATAAATTCTGGTAGATTCATTATGCCTCGCACCATCATTTTCATGACCTTGTCTTGAAATCTACACGAGGTGCTTACAGGTCATTTTCCACGCATCCAACAACCAATAAGCAGGATCTCAATAGAGCTCGACATTGATTAGAGCCTCCGAGTGGCTATTATAACTGAACAATCCATTACACGAATTCAGGTTAGGAGAGCTTTCTTTGCCTTGACTCACGAGATCCTTTTATGACGTGTAGAGGATATAAGATTGCCCAACTACTTTGTCCACATTTGCATATATTTCATTTCCACCGGCTGTCTTGGCACAACCTCGGGGTCAAGTACAGAAAGGCTACTTGTAAATTTTCATGCTCGCCTCTCACTTTTCTATCATACAATAACCCACAAAGGGAAATTAAACAACTCCTTGCAGAGATAATTAATGTATTTGAAGTCTTTTGAGCAATTTACATCTCTTTTTAGAGATAGTACATTTTCAATTTATACGCACAATCAGCACTGTTATTTAAATCTGAAACCCTCGGTAGAGCTGATCAAAACTAAGGGTTTTCAGATTTAAATAACATATTAACAAGTGTACCAGAGATGAATTGAAAAGAACTATCCTTAAAAAGAGATGTAAATTACTCAAAAGACTTCAAATACATCAATTATCTCTACAAGGAGATGTATAATTTCCTTTTGCAGAGGTTACATAGGCATTTATACTATTTTTAGAAATACAAAAGAGAACCTAGATGAATGTGGAAGGTCACTAGTCTCAAGGGAGATGAGGTGTTTCATCTTCCAAGAATTACATGTGCACTAATTTTGTGAAACATAATATTTTTAGACAACACTATTAAAATCACAATTTGGGTCATTTAAATATGGATTTTAGGGAAAATTTTTTCAAACTAAGTTCCACACCTTTTTATCACATTCTACGTGCTTCAAACTTTCTATTGCACATTAAATGGAGTCAATTGGAGATACGGTGCGAAGTTATGGTGCTTAGAAGTTGCTCCACTATAATTGTTGCCTGGATCATTCCTCCCTCCTTCAGAAGAAATGGTCCACATTGTAGAAATGGGTCCCATTAGGTGTGGAAATTACTTCTTCACTGGTATACGGTGAGATACTCACCTTGATGAATGACATTCCCTTTCTTGATCACTCGATAGAAATGCAGAAATAGGTTGTCCTCTGGTGGTCTTTATCAAAGTTTCCATAGTCTAATCTTCTTCAACTGGGGAAAAGATTTTTGGGTTGAGATCAAATATGTCCAATTGTTCTACTATGACTGAAGTATATATAATTTTTAAAGCTAGTAGGAAAGTGTCGTTTAGATGCTAAGATTTATTGGTTCACCACATCCGACATAGTAACATTACTATAGAGAGTTGTGAGTTTAGCAATAACGACCTCATTAGAGAGTGGATTAATGATGACATGGGACATTATGATCTAAGAAGGAGAAGAGCTATCCTTATCCATTAAGGTTTGTAGTGGATCCGAGGGGAAAATTTTTGATCTATGGGTTCACCAAAAATTATTCACTAAAATTTGATATTTTATATTGAATCTAAGAGTACATCAATGTTATAAATGAAATACAATGAAATGTAAATGCTAAATAATTTATTTGATATATTTAAATGAAATGAAATTAAAGGGAAAGGTGCTAACTTAAAATGAACTTACCTTGCAGTGATATGGGACTTAATAGAATGATCAAGAGGTGAAATGATTGTCACAAAACACTTCATAAATTTACAACGGAGGTAGATCTAGCTAGACTAGGTGCACAGGGAAGGATGAGGGCACACAGGGCATCATGGTCTACAATATGGGTGCCTTGATCTACGGAACAACTCAAAATCTTGTCCTAGTATGGTCCTAGGTCTTCGCAATACTTCACCTTTGGTCGCGTGGATGTCGTAATTACTTCGCTAATGTCATCGTAAACTTACAATGATGAATCACTTGTAAAACCCCACATAAAGCATCAAACCCTAAAAAAAGAAAGATGCATATGAAGGGGTCGGACTATCCTTAGCGGTCACACTGGTGACTTACAACTAATTACTATACTACATCGCAGACCCAATGTAGTTTTGTGTGATTGTGTGTGCAATAATGTGCCTAGGATGCTTAAGTTCCAATGACGCAGAGATAGTGGGAAATAGATAGATAAAATGCAAAATGGTGGATGGAATAGAATAGACTCCCTTTCCTATACATTGTGTGATGCATAATAGTGCCCAAATGCAGTCCCTTTCTCTATGTAGATAGTTATCCCTTAGTAGAAAATAGTCTTCCCATAAAGTAGTATGTATGTTGTGTTTATATAGGGATCTCTTGTTAAAATTTCAACACTATTGACTCCAACACACCGACTAACATCGAGGGAGATGAGAGGGAAAAATGAATAGAATGACCTCGAATGTCTAAATTAAAACCAAGTGTGTCAGGGACTATGGCGCCCTAAGCTCCCTAATCCCTTCCTAGTACCCTAGTCAAAGACTAGTGATCATAATCGAGTGATTACTAATAGATAGGAGCCCCTAAGACTTGACCGGAACTATGCGCAAGTGAATGACAATTTTGCAAGACATACAATGAGAAAGATCAACTAGATTGATAACTAGACAACGGGATGTGTCATCAGTGAATACTTTTCTTACACAAGATCCATGATAAAACATCATATTTGGTGATATAATAATAGTAGTAAGTGTGTGATACATTTAATGATTGAATTTGGAAAATAAGTCCCGATAGAATTTTAAGTTTTCTTATCAACCTTGTCACACTTTTCTTGTTTCATTCCCACGGAGTTCTATCTCTCGACATAATAACATAATGATCTTTATTTTTCAAGATATCTTCCATCTTGAGTTTGCATAAATCAAAATGTTAACAATTGAACTTGACACTCTCTATTCATAACATTTCACATTATTTTTAACACACATGATCCTTTAGCACAAAGATCCCACTCAAAACAACTTTTTATTGTAGAAAAAACCAATTCTCACTAAGAATTAATAATTCCCTAACTAACCATGTATGTTGGGAATTATCCATTACATAATAAACTAAAATAGAGAAAATATACGCTAGATTGTAATCTAAAAAATTGTAAAACACCAAAATCTAAGCATAATAAACACAATATTTTACATGGGATAACCTTTTTAGGTAGAAAAACCTATTACAATTAATCCATACACTCACTATGTAAATGTGTTATATTCAACTACATTCATAATAAAATGAAATGCTCTTAGAAATGGTCATCTAACCACTTGAACAATCTCTAAGATTGTTATAACCATTTTTATATTCACTTCGATGAGAAATGTTTTGTTATACCAACACATTACTTTATAATCCTCATGTAGTAGTGAATCCAAATATTATCTATAACTATCGAGTAATGTTATTATTGCATAACAATCCTCCACTAACCTTGTTAGAACAATAAAAAGATGTTGTTTTCACACTCTAGTTAGTAGATATTGTCTAATAATTTATAGTAAAACTTGTAAATAACATAGGTTATATTAACATGTTTTGTTACTTCCACTACTCATCACTATGTAACTCTCATATACAACAACCATTTAGCGTGTAAATTTACACATGACATTCTAAATGCATACACATATTTCCAATTTTCACAAATCGTATCAAATTCCCTTATGCATAAGTTTCATGTTCCCAAATCCATGCTCAAAATTTCCTACAGAGTAGGGGTGTAAAATACTTCACAATATGAAACCACCTTTTATAGCGATATTATGCATAATCAGGCATATTTGAAAATTCCCAAAAAAAAGTGGATAGTAGAAATAAATTTTAAGATTTATACGATTTGGACGAGGAGATAGTTATGGCACATGATGAGCCTATTTTATTTGTAAAAGAAACCCACATCGATTCAAATCAACATAAAATTCAACACAAGGTTTTATATAAAAGCATGATTTGAGATATAAAAAGAGCTTAAAATTTGGATTCAATTCAATATGATAATTGTTTTGATTTAGTGGACGAAGGAGATAATGGTGAAGAACAAGAGGATGTATGAAATAAGAGAAATTGCGTCCATAAGAAATCTTGTATCACCCAAAAGTAAAGTTTATCTTGTGTACATGTTTATGAAGGAAACTTGTCACATTACGACATTTTTGCATGAATGGAGGATGATTATCACATCCAAAAGCACCTCATGGATTCGAAGACCTCTATCACATCAAAAATCACCTCAAGGAGTACAAGACCTCATAAAATGCACTAGGAAGTGATTTTAGTCATATGTAAAGGTCACAAGGAAATTTTCTTTCTAGTATGATGTTGTTTCTTTGAATAAGATATTCTCAAAGTTGTGTTAATGTTCCAAAATTGTGTTCATTTGTTCTTCCTTTTGATGCATGTGTATTCTATGTCTAGCATGATGTGAGGTGATTCCTTGTTGAACACCCCACCCATCTACATCATTTAAAAAGGTGGTGAAAACCATTAGATTATGTAGGGATATAGAAATGCATTAGTGTACCTATATATTAGTGGACTTAATAAAATTCAAATCAAGGCCCTAATGGTGCCCAAGCCAACCAATTATGGATGGGAAAGACTAAATATAGAGACATAATCCTTGTAAAAACAAGTTTTTGGGTGGAGGGAGTTCCCAGAAAGGAAAGATGACCATAGTTTGGTCATAATATAATCATTTTCACATAGGGTGAAAATGATACAATTTAGTCGAAATGGAAAATGACACTAGAATATAAAAAGTAGAAAAGGATAAATAAAACCAAAAGAAAGAGGAAAAACCATTGTTTATTGAGATATGAACAAAAGGAAACTTAAAAGGCTCTAGAAGATAAGAAAATGATGATTAAAAGGAATACACATGAATAAGAGCCTAACTTCTATAAATAATCAATAAAAACAAAAATACACTACACTATGACCATAGCAATTGATTGGTCCAATGCAAAAATTATGTGTCTACATAATGCCCCACTTTTATGTGCACATTTTCATCATATCAAAATAAAACAAACAAATATGTCTCTGAGGGGCTTAATAAAATTATAGTGGCCAAAACCTATTACAACTTTATTTAGAAGTCAATGTCTATAAGAAGTATTGTGTATAATTTAGACTTATTTTAGTCTAATTAGTTAAAATATCTCAAAATAAATTATACTTTATTATAAATAACTTGATACTAATACAAGTAAACTATACTAATCTAATTTATTTACATTCACAAAGAGGTCACTTGATATAAATATATTCTAAATGGATTAGGATTCATCATAAATAACTTGGTCTCATTAGAAATAAACTAGATTAATCTAATTTTAGTTGACTTATTACCGATCCAATTCATTAAAATATATATATAAAAACTATAGATTTTGTTCATAAAAAATTATGACGATTACAAATAAAATATATCATTCTAATTCTTTTGGAATGATTCTTAGTTATTAATTTAAAAATTAATGTTGAACAATGCCCCTTTCAATCTCAATTTGCAATCCCAAGTAACCTATTAGTAGCTTAAGCTCAAATTGGAGGATTTACACAAGCCATGGGGACTCGAACTCAAATCCGAATGCACTAGCTAAAAGTGGGAGATTGTGTTACCAAGGAATTCTTCGCCTTGGTTTGATCCAAAAAAATGCTACCAAAATAAAATCCATTAAAGACAACAATACCAGGTTGATATAATTGTTAAACATTTTGCATGTCTTTGTCCACCACTATAAACAAGTGTCTTATGCTCATCCTTCCTCCCCAACTCATCTCAATGTTCTCGGGAAGTGCCTCCAAGCCATCCCATGAAAGCTCTCAAATATCAAAGAGTGGCTTGTGATAGGCCTCTTTCTATATGTAACCTTAAGGAGGAAGTGATGCGGATGACGGATGACAAAGTCCACCGGCCTTGATGGATTCTGTGGTGAATTCTACTAGACCCTTTAAGACATTATTGGGCATGACCTTCATAATGTCTATCTAAAGATTGTGCACTCCAATACCCTTGAAGAGATCATAAATCAAGGTAAGAATAAATTCATCCCTAAGTCGGGGACCCTGAGCAAATCAATAATTAGAGGCCCATCACCTTTCTCAATGATTCCTACAAAATCATTGCCAAATCTCTTGCATACGGATAATGGAATTACTTCCCATAATTTTTCACAATGAACAAATGGGTTTCATAAAAAATTAGTACATTCTAGATAATGTTATTATGGTGTGGGAAGGAATGGAATGGGAGAGAATCTCCAAACAAAAAACCCTCTTCATCAAAATTAATATTGAAAAATCCTACAATTGAATTAAATGGCCCTTCATCATTCACATGTTTCAAGCCCTTGGCTTTGAGCCTTGGTTCATATGCATGGTTAACATGTTATTCCAACATGTTGACACTTGCATCACCATCAATGGGGTTCAATCTTCTCGGTGTCGGATTTCTAGGTCTATATGAAAAGGTTTCCCTCATCTCCTACTCTTTATGTGATGACTGTGGAAGGCTTTAGTTATTTTTTTATCAATACACCTAGCCGGACCTTGTGAAGGGAATTTCTCTTCTCAATTCTAGGTAGTAGCTAACCAATGGTAATTGTTATGAAGATTCCTTTCTCACTCTTCTCGAGGAAGAACAAAGTCTCATTATGGCCATGTAATGCCTTAACATTTTTTTCTTCACCTTTGGTTTAGCCATTCAATGGTGCAAAAATTAGTGCTATAAGAAAGCCTCCACTCCTACCCCTCATTGGATTAAGCAAGATCATTGGTAGTGGATTCATCCTGTGGACCAATTTAAATATTAAAAGTATTAACTATTGTATGGAGGATTCAATTACAACTTTTTGGCTTAGTACAAAGACAATGTCATGAAATTAGGACTCATAAGACCACTATTGATTAAGAATAAAAAAATTGGACTACACCTTACAAACATTTATTTTAATCATATGCCTAATATTTTACCAACTATCTTGGGGTTCATAAAACTCATCATGTGATAGAACCATTTCGATAAACTCAAAGCAACAAATTTCCATCAATAGAACATGTAAAGTTGATTAGTTCAGAGTATCTAAAGTGAATGTCTGCCAACATGGCTCACTAAAGAAGATATAAGAAGTAGCAAATAAAAATTCATCGATTGAATTTTATTAATACTAATGCAATGCTAAGAAAAATAAGCTTGGATTTACATACAAACTTCAAATATGTCTAAAAATTAGAGTTGAAAATTTCAAAGGATGAGAACGAGGTGGACTTAATGAGAGCTAAGATTGTTGAAGCACAATATTCATTTGCAAGGTTTGTTAGAGTGAATTTATACATTTCAATATTTCTATATAATAATTTGTTATAGTAAAATATTTATGAAATTTGTAAAGAAATACAAAAATAATTAGTAATACTTTCTTTAAAACACTTGGATTTGAACTCCCAAAAATATTGTTCATTTCTAGGTCTAGTTTACTCTTACAAACCTATTTTACTACCATTAAAACATTGAAATACCCTATATACCAATAAATCCAATAGTTACTACCATATATTCTCACAACCTTATACACACACACACACACACACACACACACACACACACACACACACACACACACACACACACACACATATATTCATTCTATTTTATGAGAACTAAAAATGTATTTCTTTCATTATTTGTTTGGTCACCTTCCCCCACACCCCCAATTTTACTTAAAGACTATAAATCCTTTACAATTCATTGTTTCTTTCAAGATTTGAGCTTTTCCATAAACAAAATGGTGCTCACAAGAAAACATGTTTAAATTTATGGAATCAAAGGATACAAGATAGGGAATCGAATCCTACATTAGGAGGGAATAAAATATGCATCGACATTCAAAATAAAAACAAGCACCCACGTTGAGAAATAATAGAGATGAATAAGATTTAGATTTTATTATAATCGGGGGAATGACACAGATAATTATTCTAAGACGTTAAACTAGTTAGTTATGTGGAAGTGGTGTTAACACTTCTAGATACCAGCATGAACCAATATAGAAGAAATGAGAGGCAAAAATGTCTATAAATCATATTGTGTTACTAAATACCATACACAATGTTAACATTTCCATTCACACTATCTCACCATCCTCTTGAAAACCCTTTACTTATTTAGACCGATCACACATCTCATAGACATAATTCATATAAACTAGTATATACATTTTATTGACCCTTGACATATTTGAAATGTATCTTGTGTTGAAAATACCCTTCCTTATGATTTTGTAGTCAAATTTATAGTTGTTCTCGACATCATGGTACTAAGACATCATCAAACATGGTTTTTTAAAGTAATGTTTCTTGAAAATCTCATACACAACATCGTTCCCATCCTATTTTATGAATACATTCAATGCATGACACATTGGCGGGAAGACCAAATATCTACATGGAGCAATCACCATAACATCCAGTTTCTCTTAACAAGATGAGAAGATTCAAATACCCCCGAACCGGTCCTAAAATGGATATACTTCGACATTGATAGTGCACCCAGAGAGTAAACAATGATCTTCACAATCTTAGTTTACTACATAACTATAAGGCTCTGTGTTTGAAACCCCATACTTTACTTCTCAACAAACTCAAAAATTCTGCCCGAATGAACTTGCTTTGATACCCTACATTCTAAGTTTACCATTAGCACCGAAGCCATTCATTCCATCACCAACCTTCCCATGGATGGCAAGCTGGTTTCTTACATGAACGGACGAAACCCATGTATAGAAATCTATAATACGCGAACTATTAGGACCTGGGCTCAAATCGGTGAACGTTAAAATACCTTTGGACTAGATTAGGAAGCCTTTGAATTAATGGGTATGTGGGTTTCTTCGTACTCTCATTGTGGTAGGTTGTGTAATAAGAACAATTTGGTGGATTTTGGTCTAGGGAAGGTTGGGGTCGAGGTTTCCAATGGTGGAAGTATCAATTAGTGCCATTGGTGGCTAAACAGGTTGACCCTCAACTTGGAGGCTTATAGACAGGGCATCTCCAATACCTTCTCATTTGTTAGTATTCTTCAAGGTTGGGTTTATGATCACTTCCTCTCTTGTGTAGCCTCACTTTAGGGGATTTTCCCGTTAAGAAGAAAGATCTAACCCTATGTAAGTGGAGGGAAATTGATATGGTGGATACAATTAGGGATAAAATTCAAAGAGTGGTAAAGGAATAAGTGACAGGTTTGTATTAATTTATTTGGAAGAAAGAAAACATTGGTAGTCTTAGAGCCATATGTGTTTCCTAAGAATTTATAGAAAAAGGTGCATTGCAAATCATAGTACAAGAGGATTCATTCTCCGATTCAAGTTGTAGGGGTGAGCCTAGGTGTAGATAGTGAAAGGGAGAATCATTTTCATCCTCTTCATTTGATACAGGAAGATTGAGTTACCAAAAACTAGAAAGTAGGTTCAAACAGGGGTCTTGCTAGTACATATAACACAAACAAGTGAAAAACTCCTGAATCACCACAAGAAAATGATGTAGACACCTTTGTTTCCAAAAGGTCAAGCACTGCAATGTATTGTGCAAGAAAACCATAGTTCGGATAAATGGGGATTTAGTAAAGAAATAGAGAATACATGTTCCTTTGTTGAAGAAAAATTCCTATCATGATTTAAGGAATGAATATGGAAAATCAAAATTCCCTAGATCATGAAAATGGTAACATTCGTTGAACCATTCCTTGACTTGATTCATTTTAGATATTCTCATTCTATTGCATTTTTACATATGCTTTTCTTTTGAATGATTTCTTATTTAGGTGGGGTGGGAGAAAAGGAGAGCCTACAAACTTTGTCGATTATTTTTTCATCTTTTGTAATCTTTTTATCCTCAATGATTTGGCACAGGATGTAACTATGTAGACTAGGAACTTATTTTTGTTGGGGAGACCACTAATATTCCAACTGCTTCATTTTGAAATAATGAATATCTTCAATCAAACAGAGAATGAAGAGCCTAAATTTTTTGGACATTACAAAAGGTTGTTTGTGCCCAAAAAGAAGTCGAAGGCCATATAAATTTTTCAGTCTTCAAATTTAGATGACAATGAACATCATGCGAAAAAAATTAGGTGAAGATGTCACTATGATTCAAGAATAAATGCCTCCTAGAAAGTCATAAAGAGTTAATTCTGATTACCCAAAAACATCTAGACGAACTTAAAGAGAAGATAAGAGCAAAAGAAAAGGAAAAATGGTAAGCATGGAAGGATAACAACTTAACTAGAATGGAAGATCTATGTGATGATGTCGATAGAATCATGGATAATCTTAAGGACAACATGCCAAGTTGATTATTTTTATTAATCCCAGCTGCTTCAACTTCACAAATCAAACTAGGTAGTTCCAAAAGCAGCAAACTGGCAAGAAAACTGCAATGAAGTATTGATAATTGATCCTGAAACTCATTTAGAATTGTACTTTATTTTTTGATTGAGCATTCACCCATAGTTTATTTTTTGAAGGAATAAATTCATTTGATATGTGAGAAATAGAATGTTGATTTAGTCTATTACTCTAACCGACAGTAAATACAGTAGTCACTACCATTGTGATATCCAATGAGTGGTCTCCTAAATAGATGATGTTAGTTCCACTTGTTTTATATGCAGTGGTTAAGGAATTGTAAGGCATAGTAAACATGCCATCTCTAGAGAGGTGCTTTTGGTTTATCCATTTTGTAGTTAAATATCTATCGGTTTTTTGAAGAGAGGGCTAGTGTTTTTGAACACAATGTAGATGACAACATCAAAATGTCATTAGCTGAAAGTTTTTACAGAGAAGCCTAATGTTTTTGCATACCATGTATATGGCCAAGTCAAAAATCCTGCCAAGTTTTGCATTGGATCTTTATCATAGGAATGAGTTACTTTTGGTATAGGCAGGAAAATGGCATCAACTGATAGTGGTAACTTTTACATGCAGTGTTTTCATCATAGATATGCATATCAAGCTCCACAAGATTCATGCTACCATAGGGCCAACACTTGTTAATCAATCTACTCTGACCATTTAGGTTAGATTTTCTGTATTCATTCAATGAAATTTGTTGCAAATATGAACAACATGAGCAATTGAGACTGCATAAATTATATATTTATCGTGATATATGTCATAGAAATGGGAGATGGAAGAAAATACCCTTTTATCCTTAGTTTCCTTAAACAATGCATAAACACACATCAAGGATCACAAACTGTGATGGTAGCTTGGAGTAGTAACCTGGACGAATGCAAAAAACATGATGTGTGTGATTCAGCTATGAGCCTCACCAACTCAATTTTAAAAAAAAGGCTTGGATACATGTTTCTTGGAATCATACTTGTGACTATGGTATGTATGTACTACTAGGTATATTTATGTATTTGATAGCTGTAGAAGTAGAAAAGTAGAGGGAGGATGAATTGTTGGTTGTTGTGGTCATGACAGGAAATTTATGGCTTGATGTAGGTGGCCACATATGACATCTTTTTATGGGATTTATATTAACTTGGTAACTTTGATTCCTTGCAATGTGACTGAGCATTTTGGTGTGATATGGAGGATTGAAACTTTAATTATTCATATTTTCTCATATAATGAATCATGAGATGATTACATACACAAGAAATGATCTCAAACATCCAATAAGATGCAATAATTATGTGTCCTTGAAAGAAGAGATGAGAATGTTGTAATGTAGGGGTCAAAAGTTTGAAGCTCTTAAATCTGTTAAGAAAAGAAAATGGCATTACACAACATGAAATAAACCATTTCATGCTACTTAACATGGAAAAACTTTATTGATTGGCTATAGGTAGTGCAGGTGGAATTGGATTGCATTCCGATTGAAGAAGATTTAGCCAAGCATTCCCCTTCTATTAATATTAGCATATCATATTGATTCAAATAAATTTAGAGATTGATGCTCACATTCTATACACCTTATATAGACTTATATTCATGAGTTGTTAGTGATTTATTCTGCATATCTATTTCAACTTCTAAAGCATTGAGAATTGTAGTCTAGGTCATTGACATATTAGAAACAGTAATGTAACTATAAAGAAAATAAACAGACAAAACATGAAATAAACCATTTCATGCTCAAAGTTACCAAATTCTTATATTCAATTTTTCGCTTTTAGGAAATGATCTTCAACTAGCAGAGAGTAGAGTATATATGACATGAACATGTACACATTAGGTTTAACTTTTAAAAGATGAAACATTAATTAATAATTGAGATTGACAATAAATTTTTTATTATGAATACCCCCAATTGCAATGTCTTACAAAGAAACTCTCAAATAGATCTATCACAATTAGTGAAAGTTTTAACCCAAAGCTTACAACATATGTGTCTATCCTATAACAACTAGACAAATATGTAGAACTCCAAATTTGAGCTTCTTTTTCGATCCTTCATATTATAACAACCTGAAACAAAGGATAAAAATGAAGGGAAAATTAGATGAATGACAAGAGAATAGTGCATAGCAACAATTGTTAGACTCTAAACAGGCCAAAACTAATCATAATTGTTGTTTCTTGATGTGCCTTTTTAGATTTGGAGTACTAAAGTTAACTACAGCTTGCTTGTTTTATCAACTTGGATTAAAGTTAACCCCACTTACGGAAATATTCTTCAAAAGTGTTCAGTTGGTATTCCATTTTAACACCTTGGACCCCTATGAAAAGGGAAAATTTTAGAGTCGGGAGAAACAATTCTAAGATGCACTAAAGATGTATAGTTGACTTGGGGTAGTAAGACATGTATTTAGAGGTAAACAATGTCTTTCAATTACTCTTAAATGATTTCAATGGAACATTTAAGAGATTATTTTGGTAACATTTTTTGAAGTATTATAATTGTTTGTTTAAGATTTAAAAATCATATCGAGTCAAGATTTTGAATGACATTTCACATCATACTATTTCATTATGTTCGCTACTTGAAAGGTGACAACATCGATAGAGCCCATTCGGATTGGAGGAGGCGAGATGAGGTGGATGTTATGAAAATGCCTCTCAACCGAAAGGTGTTAGAGCTTGGTTATTCAAAATATTCAAGACATGTTTGAATTCATCCCTTTTTTAGAAGGGGTTTGAACCTCTTGTAGATCTATTTCAACACCAATAAACTCTTCATATATTCCATCAACTTCTCCGACCTTGCCTCCCATAAATTCTTTAATTTTTGCAGTTAGTACCATCTTCTTAGAAAACCTATTCTCTTTACAACAATTTATCACTCAATATTGTGGTCAATATATCTACCTCTACCTTTGATGATTCATTCAACAATACCACAGGGAGAAGATCCTTTGTGATTCCTTTGTCATGTTCTAGTTAACATACTCTTCCAAGTGTTTAATCAAATCAATTGAGTTACCAATCATGTATCAAGTCAATTAACTTGTAAATGTAATTCCACACCATAACACCAAACCGGGGTGCTTGGTAAGGCACTTACAAATTTTCATGACATATGATAGCCTCTCTCAAGTGGAGATTTTAGACTTGCGTGGTATAGACATACCAGTTACTGAGATTTGATCTTGGATCAATTAACTTGTAAATGTAAGTCCACACCAAAACATCAAACCAGGGTGCTTCGTAAGACACTTACAAATTTTCCTTACCTTTGATTAGGTCTTACCATATTCATATTTTCGTGATTCTTCCTTAAACAGAGTTGTTGACATTTTCATAATGGAATAATTTAACCTTTATTGTCTCTCGATGACTTAAACAACAAATATTTATCTTTGTCTAGGAAGTCATGTACCCTTGTATAGGTAGCAGAAATGAATACGGAACGTACCTGATACAAATTCACTTGTGGGTACTTGGATGTGCCTGGATACAGTTTGGCGAAACCTTGGTGAAATTCCCATGTACCTACAAGAAAAATTGAAAACTATTTTTTTCCATTTTTTTGGGTCAAAAAAGTCCAAATTAATTTTTAAAACTTATTAAAAAACCCTAATCCGAGAAGCCACTCCCCAAAACTCTTTTTAAGCAACAAGTTGACTATAACTGGGGTACATACTCCTTTATACACTTAGTTAAGTGGAATTAGTTGGGAGTGAAAAAGGGAGAGGATTTTATCTGTGTATCCAATCTACACCTTCTAACACACAAGCAGGAAAGGAAAAGTAAGGAGGAAAAAGTGTTGGAATGTTGACCTATTTAGAGACTTCAAACTTGAAAGTATCCATTGATCACCTTCCATTGATATATTTAGTGGGGAAACAAAGTGTTAGAATGTAGACCTAGAGACTCCAAACTTTACAAAGGTTTGAGGAAGAGATAACAAAAGGTGCATACAAAGGTGGAAGGAGCAATGCAAGAACCTTATGTGGGACCACCTATCATAATTGATAAGCTTCATAAATTTTTTGAAGAGAGAGCCTAGATAATAACATCTTATTTTGGTGAAAGAAAATAACACATACCTATTATGGACGTTTAAATAATAAAGGTTATTTCCATTTCTAGCATGGTTTTTCCAAGAACATACTTTTACCCACCTCATATACGTCGATATGCCATATGTATTTTCAATTTGAAATCTTAACAATCAGTATAGACATGTGCATTTATACTCTACATTAATTCAACTATTTAGTATCCAATGAGTACATAACACACATACTAAGATGATATAAGTTTGTGGGGTAGAAATTATTGCCACCCATGACTTGCTTTTCCTTCAAAACATGAGGTGCAACAATGTCGGGTGATATATGGTCTAAACATATGACTATGAGAAGAATTGGTGGGGCCCAAAAGAACCAAATGCATGTGGATGACACAAATGTATACATATGACAATGACCAAAGAATCCAAAGCCATCCAAATTTTTTTCCTTGTTAGAATTCACTTGCATTGGTCATGTTTGTGAAAGTGGCTATCAATGTATTAAAGTTTGTTAACATTACATATTTAACAACTAGTATCATGTAATATTATTTTTGGATAATTTTTTTTTGGCCTCTATTTTTGTAAATATAGGTGATGGTATTTTCTTTTTCAAATTGTCTTTTATTTTTCCATGCACAATCATGGAGGATTTGTGAATTATGGGTCTGTTTCTATTCTTCAGTGGGAAGTGGCAGGTTGGGGAGTAAAAATATTGGTAGACGGGGTGTTTTCACCCTTAGTGCTGAGAAATATATATACAATACCCACCTTCCATTAAGCTTCAATGGTTTTCTATACTATGCTCTAATCTCCCATTTTAGCCTAGCTGGATGGATGGTGGTTTAGCTCTAAAAGGGTCGATGGAATCAAGTAATAAAACAACATGAAGTAGAGATACTATTTCACAAGGTAGTTGGAATACCTCAAATAAATCCATGGGATGATGTGAATTATCTCGCAAACATTCCCATTAGAAAGAATAATTGTTCACATAATGTAAATGCCTAGTAGAGGAGACAATATAGTCTAGAAATGTCTAACCCGATTCTAAACTTGATCTCTTCGAAGGCTACCGAAAGACCTCGGTGACCCTTTCTTAAGGGGGAAATCCTCAAGCATTAACCCAAACATCCACATTTCCCTAGCCTCGTAGGATTTGTAGAGTCTCATTCACTATCATCTATAGAAAGTAAGCTTGCATATGCTTGAGTCTAACACACTTCTTCTTTTTCTTGTCATTCCCTTTAGCTCATCCTTTTCATTCAACTTATACTCTATGTTAAAATATAACATAACGTCAATAAAACCAATCAACATGTTTGTTGGAGATGTGGATTTCAATGCCTTTATTTGGTGTTGATGCAAAGAATTAATACCATGTTTTCACTTGTGCTTACCATTTTTTTACCTTCCATGCTCACATTATTAAAACACATAACAATGTAATTGAAATAATATCTAAAAGATGCAAATCCAATAAAAAAAGATTTTTCAAGTTGGTAGATATTAAGATAATATTAATTTGATCATTAAACATTGCATTTAATAGATGATGTGGCAATGGTATGAAAAAGTGACATGTGGTCCATATGTGACTTGTCGGAAGAAAAAAGAGGATCACTTATGTTCCTCCAATAAATTCCATAGCTTGAAAATTCTCCTCCCTCAATCCCCTTCTTCATCACAATTGTTCTCTCATCTAATGTTTCACCTCCAATTTCTTCACTCCCTCCCTATGGGCAGCTCATAGAACATTGGAGTTATTTAAGAAAGTTAATAATGAAGTGGTGCATGAGATATCTATTTTGTAGCACAAAATAGCAAATAATTTACACATGTTAGAAATATGAGAAAATAAGGTGAGAATATATCAGGGATAAATCCACAGATAAGATGAAATAAGTATTGAGTAACATGAGTCAATAAAAACTTATATCGATTTCAAGAATGAAAAATTGTATTGCATCTTTTCCTCCATATGGAGGGGTCACTCAATCAATGTCATTAACTTGTCTATCAATTCTAGGGCCTGGAAAATGTCCTTTACATAATTGAAAGAAATATATTTTTTTGAGAAAATGTGAGAAAAATGGGCTTTGATATTTTTAATTTATTTTGGAGAGTGAAAACATTTTCAATCGATGATGTTTCATTTGGTAGACAAGATGAATACATAAATGGAATGTTGGAAAATAACATATGACTCAAATGTGGGAATTAAATAGTTGCATGTGTACCACCTATTCAATGGATCATATTGTTCCTATCCAAATAATATATGATATCTATGGTCCACTTTATCATCCCAATATTTCTTGCATTATTTACGTGTGTGCATTTTGTGCCTAAAAGGGTAAAACTAAAAATAGGGAGAATCCAATTAGTTCTAGGTTTGAAATCCAACCACAATGTTGGCTTCTTATAACACAATGTATCCCCCTTTTAGTTTTAAGCCTTCTTAATTATATAAAACATGTAATGTACGAACAATCAATGATATTTGAGCCCCTTTAGCGGTTGGACATATGAGCGTTAAGTAGATTTTATCTTCTAACCAAAATGTTTAGACTAAGACTCCATATGATTTCTTATGTTGTTGAGTGAAAATTTCTCTTTGATTTACAAGAAGGGATTTTTACTAATAAAAACATCAAAGTGTACCGTGTAATGTCCAGAGGTAAAAGAGATTCCTTGTATTCTTAATTTAATATGTCCACATGTGAAAGATATTCTTCATAATATTAATTTAAGATCTCGATGTACTTAGTCTATGTTAAAAGTTATATCTTTGTGTCAATTCTAGCCATGGAATTTGTGAAGAAAAGAATCAACAACCATATATAAATAAAAATTAAACTTCATATGTTAGAAGCATGTTAGAAGCAACAACCATATGTTAGAAGCATGTTAGATCTACATGCGGTCATGCAGAGAGAGATTGCACAAATAAAAACAAAGTGGCTAAAAAAAATGACAAAGCCATGTATTAAGTTACTCACAGATTAGAGAGTTATTGTCAATAAATATTGAGACAACGCTAAAATCCGAAATTGATTTTCCCACTTCAAACATGCATCATGAATAGAAAGTGCATGCCATCACCAATTCAATTCAACCCCTATTTGTTCATACAAATCCCCACTCACGAGCTAAAAAATGATTAAGTTTTCCGTTATTTTGAGTAACGAAACGTAAATAACCAACCCTTTAGACCAAAGAATACCGAAGGAAACTCACATTCCACCGTGAATGAGCTTGGAAGAGACGGTTGAATAAGATTTTGAAATCAACTCAAGGGGGATTAAGTTCTAAGCTTACTAGAGAGTTGTTTAGATGGTATTTTACTAAATTTCTGATGTAGCATAATTTAATCTAAGTGTATAGTTTTTCTATGAAAATGTTGATGTATTTATGATAATGTCACTAGTGTATCTAGTATAGGTGATTATAATTGAAGGAAAGAGGTGTTTAATTCTTTATTCGTAATATGTTGCGTGAAATGTCTATTATTTTTATGGAGGAAGTGGTAGGCCCGGTCCTAATATTACTCTTCACAAAACCATAAGAGCTACATAATCATTTATATTGCTTTCTAAAAAATGGTGCTTTATTCATGATTGATTGTCATCACCTCCTTGATATAGGTAAATTGAACTTGTAAGTAAACATGCATAAAAAATGCATTTATTACATTCTAAGTACCTATTGTGATTATCTCCATCCATAGAATATTTATCATCCTTCCGTAATACTTTTATAAGATGTTTTTATTCTTTTTGTATAATGGTTTCTCTTTAAATTGTGATTTATTATGATCTTGATGTTAATTTTAAAATGCGAGAATGTAGGGAACTTTTATTTATTTATTTAATGTGAAATTTTTTAATTGAAATTGTGAGAAAGGCGTCCACTATAATTATTGCAAAGGGTGCTCCTAACATTTAATCCGACTATGAAGTAGTTGTCGTATGTACCATGTGGACGGCTATAAAACAACCACATTTCCAATTTAATAACTAATTGAATCGACACTATTGCATCTCTTGACACAAGTAAAAATTGCAAGTGTCTTACCAAGCACCCAAATTTGGTGCTATGGTGTGGACTTATATATACAAATTAATAGACTCGACACAAAATTTCGTTAAAAATGACATGTCTATGCTAAACAAGTTTGAACCTCTACTTACAGAGGCGAAAATAAATAAATGTTTTTGAAATACCTTATTAAGAACACTAACTCAGTAATAAACATACATATACAAATAAAAATTACTTGACCCAAATTTATGCCTCACATTTTTATTATAATATATAAATAAATATAATTAGATATAAAATATATTTTAAAAAGTCAATAATGAAGTGGTGCATGAGATATCTCGCTTTGTAGCACAAAATAGAAAATAATTTACACATGTTAGAAATATGAGAAAATAAGGTGAGAATATTTTAGGGGCAGTCCACGATAAGATGAAATAAGTATTGAGTAACATGAGTCAATAAAAGTTTATATCGATCTTAAGAATGACAAATTGTATTACATCTTTTTAGCCATATAGAGGGGTCACTCAATAAATGTCATTAACTTGTCTATCAATTCTAGGGCCTCGAAAATGTCCTTACATAATTGAAAAAATATATTTTTTTGAGAAAGTGTGAGAAAATGGGCTTTGTTGTTTTTAATTTATTTTGGAGAGTGAAAAAATTTCAATCGATGATGTTTCATTTGGTAGACAAGATGAATACATAAATGGAATGTTGGAAAATAACATACAACTCAAATGTGGGAATTAAATACTTGCATGTGTACCACCTATTCAATGGATCATATTATTCCTATCCAAATAATATATGCTATCTATGGTCCACTTTATCATCGCAATATTGCTTGCATTATTTACGTGTGTGTAGTTTGTGCCTAAAAGGGTAAAACTAAAAATAGGGAGAATCCAATTAGTTCTAGGTTTGAAATCCAACCACAATGTTGGCTTCTTATAACACATTGTATCCCCCATTTAGTTTTAAGCCTTCTTAATTATAGAAAACATGTAATGTGTGAACAATCAATGATATTTGAGCCCCTTTAGCGGTTGGACATATGAGGATTAAGTATATTTTATCTTCTAACCAAAATTTTTAGACTAAGACTCCATATGATTTCTTATGTTGTTGAGTGCAAATTGCTCTATAATTTACATAAAGGGATTTTTACTAATAAAACTATCAAAATGTACCGTGTAATGTCCAGGGGTAAAAGAGATTCCTTGTATTCTTAATTTAATATGTCCACGTGTGAAAGAGATTCTTCATAATATTAATTTAAGATCTAATGTACTTACTCTATGTTAAAAATATATCTTTGTGTCAATTCTAGCCATGGAGTTTGTGAAGCAAAGAATAAACAACCATATAGAAATAAAAAATTAAACTTCATATGTTAGAAGCATGTTAGAAGCAACAACCATATGTTAGAAGCATGTTAGAATCATGTTAGATCTACATGTGGTCTCGAGAGAGATCAGAAATAAAAACAAAGGGCCAAGAAAAAGACAACGATGATATTAGAGCCATGTATTAAGTTACTCATAGATTAGAGAGTTATTGTCAATAAATATTGAGATAACGCTAAAATCCCAAATTGAATTTCCCCACTTCAAACATGCATCATGAATAGAAAGTGCATGCCATCACCAATTCAATTCAACCCCTGTTTTTTCATACAAATCCCCACTCACGAGATAAAAATGATTAAGTTTTCCGTTATTTTTAGTAAAATACCATCTAACCAAAGAACACCAAAGGAAAGAGTATCCCCTTGAAATATCCCACACGACATGTTAGGAAACTCACATTCCACCGTGAATGAGCTTGGAAGAGATGAACTTGAATAAGATTTTGAAATCAACTCAAGGGGATTAATTTCTAAGCTTACTAGAGAGTTGTTTAGACGTTATTTTACTAAATTTCTGATGTAGCGTAATTTAATCTAAGTGTAAAGTTTTTCTATGAAAATGTTGATGTATTTATGATAATGTCACTAGTGTATCTAGTAGAGGTGATTATAATTGAAGGAAAGAGGTGTTTAATTCTTTATTCGTAATATGTTACGTGAAATGTCTATTATTTTTATGGAGGAAGTGGTAGGCCCGTTCCAAATATTACTCTTCACAAAACCATAAGAGCTACATAATCATTTATATTGCTTTCTAAAAATTGTGCTTTATTCATGATTGATTGTCATCACCTCCCGATATAGGTAAATTGAACTTGTAAGTAAACTTACATAAAAATGCATTTGTTACATTCTAAGCACCTATTGTGATTAATTATCTCCATCCATAGAATATTTATCATCCTTGTATAATATTTTAGAAGATGTTTTTATTCTTTTTGTATAACGCTTTCTTTTAAATTGTGATTTATTATGAGCTTGATGTTAATTTTAAAATGCGAGAATGTAGGCAAATTTTATTTATTTATTTAATGTGAAAAATTTTAATTGAAATTGTGAGAAGGGTGTCCACTCTAATTATTATCAAAGGGTGCTCCTAACATTTAATCCAAATGAAGTAGTTGTCGTATGTACCATGTGGATGGCTATGAAACAACCACATTTCCAATTTAACAACTAATTGAATTGACACTATTGCATCTCTTGACACAAGTAAAAGAATTGAAAGTGTCTTACCAAGCACCCAAAATTTGGTACTATGGTGTGGACTTATATATACAAATTAATAGACTTGACACAAAATTTCATTCAAAAATGACATGTCTATGCTAAACAAGTTTGAACCTCTACTTACAGAGGTGAAAATAAATAAATGTTTTTGAAATACCTTATTAAGAAAACTAATTTAGAATAAACATACATATACAAATTAAAAATTACTTGACCCAAATTTATGCCTCACATTTTTATTATAATACATAAATAAATATAATTAGATATAAAATATATTTAAAAATAATTACACCAGAGGTGTCTCCTTTGAAGAGAGTCCTCCTAGAAAACATCAAATTCCTAAGCTCTTTTCTGCAAGATAATTACGATACATGCATAAATTATTTTTAGGAAACATAAAACATAAATAAAATTCCTAAGGCTCTTTTTCCGTGGGATGATTCTTATACGCACATAAATAATTATTAGGAACATAAAAAAATAAATTGGTCACACTTCCGTTGACAGTGACTGTCACACCAAGCAAGTGCAGGTGGATGGGCAGCTGATCCTTCGCTTGCCTACCTAGTAAATGAGAGAATCAATCAATCATGTATAATTGTTTATGTTATTATGACTTTGGTTTGCTGCTTAGTGTACTTGAATCATCAAAGTGTTCCTCAAATTGTATACATATAACATGCATAATGTGCATGCACTGAGGGTTTTAGATCAATTTTTAGTTTTTCTTACTAAAATTTTCTATGTTTCAATTTTCCACCCGAGGTTAGAAATCGTATGAAATTTGTTGCGGATTTTTTCACGTTTTCCAGGATTTGAGTGCATTTTATGGTACGATGGAATCAATAATTTATGTCATCACTTCATGTTGGATACGTAACCATGGACAACATTGTTTCATCTGTCTGTTTGTTTTTTCACACTCAACAAAGTTTGCAGATTAAAGGGCTCATTTTTGTATCCTCTACCTTACTCGCCTCTAAGGCTCAGCATCACCAGTCATTCTCTTACCTTGTGTCATGTTCAACCTTATAACGGTTTGTAACCCGTTTCATTGGTCATTTGGGTCGGACCACGTTTATTTTCCTAGAAATTTTGCACAACCGATGCCACAAATATTGGTTCATGGGTTGGGAGGATGCTATAAAGAAAGTATTTTAATGCGTCTACATTAATCATTCACTTTTTGTTTTTAATTAATTTCTAAGCTTTATTAGTCACATTGGTTGCTTGTTTTTTTCTAAACATTTTCTGCTTTGGGATGTTTATTAAGGGACATTTTCCGTTCACATTTTCGGTGCTAAGTTAAAAAGATTGGAGACAAGTTAGGGTAAAATGAAGAATGTGGATGTATAATTGGAAAGTTCTATAAGATTCCGCATGTGCATGTGCTAGATTTTGAGGTTAGACTGAGTGAAGCGATCACTACTTGTCCATCCAAATAAAAGTGAAAACAATCCAAGCGATCGCTGCCTATGTCTATGATGCTCATTGTTATCAAGAATTCTCTAACTTTTCTTTGTATGGTTAATCAGATCCCACATGACAACGTCGGTGCCATCTTATCCTTTCACTGACATTTCAATATTTTTAAACCTGGTGTTGCTTCGCGAATGGCACTCCAAACTCAAGGGCCCTCTTGAGTTGTCACGCTTATCATAGAATGCATGTGCTTCATGTCTACTCACAACGCTTTCACTTGGCCGCCATTAATCATCAAAATTATCATCACCAACAATATCAACTTCACATTTTATCATTACTTTATGTCATTTCCATTGCAATGCAATAGGTCTCCATCTAATTAAGACCCACAACTATAAGGCGTAGTTAATATTACTATGATGAACATGGTAATAGATAATTTTCATAACAGACATGTCTATGCCATGCAAGTCTACAACCTCCGCTTAAGAGAGGCTATCATATCAATAGTGCTAGATTTTACAAGGTGTTTAGGCATTTTTAGTCATTTTGACGTCAAAATACAACGATGTTTAAAATATGACCATCATGATTGTGAGATAAATATATAATATAATGTCAAAATGACTCGTATATTCGAATCCACCATTATATATAATCAATATTTTATAATAATTTTAAAAATTAAAAAATAAATATTAATACATACACTACACATTATAAATTTGTGAGATTCATGAAAAATATAACATAAATGAAAATGGAAATTTTGGAATGTAAATTAGAATAATAATAATAAAATTATCTTAATATATTATTAACAAATATAAACCTATTTATATCTCATTGATAAAATAGAAACATCTACTAATTTCAATTTTAAATGTTTTTTTTTTGTTTTATTTCTTTTTTATGAAATAGTCTATATTAAAATATTACAACCTATCCACAAAAAAATATGGGTGGTAAAGGGCACACCCCATGATCAAACTAGTCATGACAGCTAGGAGACTAAAGTATCAAGCCCAAGGGGCAACAACAAACTTAACAACAATTCCCAGAAAACCATAAAAACTAGGCAACCACGAAAACATAGGGGTAGGGGTGGTGGTGGCCCCTTGTCCTCCAAGTTACTACCAGGAAGATCTTTTCCATCCGGAAGGGGCGGTCCGCCTGAAGAAACTTCTTCATCTTTTTCTTCATTCTGGCTAGGAGAATAGCAAGAGCCAACCTGGGAACTTTGCCAGAGTCCCACCCATCTCTCTACGCAGGAGGTGGGGAGTGGTGGTGGGAACCCTAGCTACCGTACTACACATAATGGTGAGGGGGTCATGTACGTACCAAAAATTGTAGGGTACTACACCACCGTAACGATGTTACACATGCCCCAATGATGATACAGGTCTCCTCGCAAGGTGTTCAGGATCTGGAAAATCTCTCCAAGTGTACATTAACATCCCGCATGCCCCACTTAGCCTCCACATGCTTTGTTTTACTCTTTCCCCCTCTTTTCCTTTGCATTTTGGTATTCAAGACAAACCACCGCCCTACAGGCAACGGTCTTGTGACCGCCGCCCGAGCAGGTGGCATCTGTAACCGCCCCGCTTTCAGGGTAGCATCCTTCATGCATTTTCCAGCATGCTCCTTTAATTGTGACTTGCGTGATTTTTCAACTTTCACCGGCTTTCTCACCGCTTTGGCTAGTATTTATGTTTTATGTCCCTTGGAATAGTGTTTCTCCAGTGTTTAATGATAAAAGAGTCCTAGTTGGAGTTACCTTTGGGTGAATGGGAATTCTATAAATACTTGGTTTGATTACAAGAAAATGGTCCCTCATCCTCTCATTTCAATAGTTTAGTCTTTCAGTTCTTGCTTAGGAATTCAATAGTTTTCATTTGTTACATGCATAGTTAGTTTTATTCTGCTATTTAGAAGCCACATGATCTTCTTGTTACGTGTTATTACTATTTCATACAATCAATTGAGGTAGGATAGTTTCATTTTCATCAAGCCATTAGAGTTGTAGGTTTTGTTCATTAAGAAGGATAGTTTCAGGTTCTGGATGTTTTGTGTTGTATGACTCGCAATAAATCTCGCTAGGAATTACATAAGCCAAGCTCTATTCTCTTGCACTATCCCTCTCCTACTTGCATTTTATTCATTCTACATCCAAAGTGACATTGTTCCAATATCTACTTCTATTGATGCTAGCATTACACGCTTTTTCTAGATTCACGTGAGCATGAAGGAACGAGGAGACCACATTGAGGGACAAGATCATGCACTAATGGATTCACCAATGTTCGGAAAATCTAGGTTCAAGCTATCAAATTTCTAGTTAAAACATATCAAATAGAGTAGTGAATTATTTCATTTCAGTTAATATCACTTTCGATATTGTCGGGAAGTTGTGGGGATTTATAGTTTATGAGAAACTATGATTCTTTCCTCACTTCGAGGTAGGATCGAGAGTCTTTCAATTAAATTAGATTAGTTATTTGGTTATTTAGAATAGATTCACAAACTGCATAGGCAAGTAGCTATACTCTACTACTTTTTTTGTTTTTAATTTTGTTATTAGTTTAGTTGTCATTTTCTAGATATATTAAATAGTTTTTATCTTAATTTCGTTAAATATTCTCAAAAATAGAAGGATTTATATATGTTGTAGCTATACCTTGCATAATTAGTTTATTTTGTTTCAGTCAAATTTGGTATTATCTTTTGTATAACAATCATGGGACCTAGAACCCCGTAGAGATTCAACCATATATCCATCATCCATTTTTCGTGACTCACGCCGTGGATATCTACGAAGCACCCATAGGTCATTTTCCACATATTCCCCAACCTATGAGATTGGATCATGGTAGATCTCGATATTGATTGGAGCCTTCGATCAGCTATCCTCTTCAAAGGATCTATCACACCGGTTTAGGTTAGGAGGGCCTTCTTTGCCTTAGATTCGCAGATCCCATTATTACGTGTTGAAGACATAAGATTACCTAACTAGCTTATCTACATCTCGTGTGTATTCCATCCCCACCAATTTGTTGTTTAGGCATGACCTCGAGAGGTCGGGTGTGAGGAAGAGTCACTTGTAGATTCCCATGCTCGCATGTCACTTTTCCATCGTACAAAATTGGTGAACCCGACGTGAACAAACAATTGTTTCATCTTACCTACCTCATTAGCCTTCACATCAGCTTCACCCCCAAGATTAGTGAATCTGATATTGACGGAACAATTTCTTCACTTTCACACTCTTCTTTTAGTTTTATCCATCTTCGCTTCTTCCCATTATTCTATGAGCATTCATATACCCCTTGAATATGTCGGGATTCGATGCATATGGCAGACCTCTCCTAGGTATTGAAGCATACTATGATCAACTGAATAGATAACCATCACTCTCGCTCTCGCATGGGGTGACAACTATTCAACTAACCAGTTTTCAACAAAAACTCTGCCTCAAAGGACTAGATATAGTTCTTCTTTCCAAATAGAGGAGTTGGATCAGCTCACTCAAACGCAACAACCAGAGCCTTCAGGCTCGAACAACATGACGCTTGCTGGAGAATCTGATTCATCTCCTCGGTGTTGCTTAAACCGTAAATCGTATGAGACAATCGATCCATATCTATTTTTAGATGAGGAACATTTAGCGCGTTATGCCAGGAGTGAACAACACTCTCAAAGTATGTACCCACCTATAGGAGGTTTACAAACACAACCCAAGGTCTCTTTTCAAGAAAACACCTCCATTCCTCCACCTGTGGGAAATGCCCACGATGGAACTTGGCAGGGTAATGATCAGTTCATAGCAGGGTACCATATGCCTATACAACCTCAAAATATACAACAACCGCCACTGAGGAAAAATACTATGACTTCACCAAACGAAGTCATCTCAACTTTAGTAGAAAAAGTTAGAGGGTTGGAACTTTCTCAAGCAAGTCAAAATTTGTAATTCATGCAGGCGGGAAATTCCAATCCTCATCATCATCCTAGCCAAGTAGACCTCCTCATAGGAACAGGCATGTTGGGCATGCCTCCTTAGTATTCACAAAAATTCCAACTAGAACCACATTCTCTAACGCCACTCCAGTGGAAAATATGATACCTCCGGTTTAGTACAAAACAATCCATTTCTGAATAATGCTCCTCCATACTTAAACATGTATTCCAAGTCACCACAAGGAGATATGTTCTCTTCTCCTAGCATGTTCACTCAACCACAGGGATTTCCTTATGCCCCTGCAAATACATATGCTACACCATATCAACAAACCATCCCACCTCCACCCCTCAAGCAAGCACCATCAATGGTCGAAACCTATGCGATAGGAACTTATTCAGAATATTTGAAAGAACCTTTGGACTTCACTATACAAAGCATCATGCTTCCAAGACCTCTCCCCAATCTACCCAAATACAAAGGAGAGGGAGACCCGAATGCACATATTAAGGCCTATGCCACAACCATTCAAGAACTTGCTCCTTGGGATGGAGTTGTTGCTAAAATATTCCCCAAAAATTTAGAGGGTATCACCTCAATTAGTATTATAGAATACCTGAAGCCTCAATACATTCATTTAAATAACTCATTTCAGAGTTCATCAAGGCATTTGACATGAACAAATTGTTGAGAACATGAATCAAGGAATTCTTGCATATTAAACAAGAACACAATGAATCTGTTGCTCATTTCATCCAAAGATGGTGTACATTCCTCTATTCTTCAGCAAGCATTCCAAAAATGGATCAAATGGAACTATTTGATTTATTCCTTCATTCTCTCAATAGAGAGATAAAGGAAGAAGTACGAGAGTTTCCACCGAGAACTTACGATGAAGTACTCGAGAGTGCTCTCGAATCGACCAAGCAGCGATAGATAGTGGTCGTAGGACATATGGGATGAATGGGAAATTAACCACTCCCAATCAAAACACCGCGGCCTATCCTAATACAGGGAATGTTAATCAAGGACCTAAAATCCTTAACGAAAACCGTGGGTTTACAACAGATGGAGTCACCGATCAAGTCAAAGGACCAAATGTTGTGAACACCCCTCCACCTACTAATAATCAACATGATAGTAACTTCACTCCAAAGTGATCAATACAGTGGATTTTAATCATCGTCCACAAAAACAACAACAACAACAACGGAAGATCTGAACACGGGGTCCAAGTCAAAACCCACCGGATATCAAAACCAAAAGAAAAGACAACAAATGCAACACTTTAATCCTAATAGTCAATGGTTTAATCAGAGTTTTGGACCACAACATGCGCCAAACCAACAACCTAGGAATTATAATCCTAACTCATATTGTGGTTTCCATAAAATTTGAGGTCATGATACTAGGACTTGCCACGACTACAACAAATTCTTACAATGTTTACCAGATGATCAAAAACAACTCTTTATAGACATGTTTTTGGCAAGTCCTACACTACCTATGCCAAACACCTATATGGGATCAGTTTCCCCTCAAAATGCACCTCTCAATATTTTCAACGATCCTCTCCCAAATCATTCTAACAATAATAGGTTAGATCCAAATGGGACAAACAAAGGTGTCATAATAGGAAATAACAATCAAGATGCCTCAACTCCTGACAACTCTCGGATTGCTCCTAACCTAGGTTCAAACGGTAATACAAAAATCTTAGGATTAGTTGAGTTGGAGGTTGAGCATGAAATTAATGCAACAACTCGGACAAAGGAGTATGTTTCACAACCCCTACCCGATATTTTCTGCACACGAGATGAAGTTCCTACAATTGCTAAACCAGTAGGATCCTATGATTTGATATCAGATTTGAACAAGACCTTTTCCCACATTTCATTCCTAGATTTATTGAAGAATTCACCCATGCATCGCTTTATGTTGCTCAAAGAATTAGGTCTTGGACATCTAATCCATGTTATGCCACCTCCTAGCGCTCAAATAAACCATGTAGAATTTGACATCTACCCACCGGGGAAGCCAGATAGAGATACTGAGTTTTTATTTGACATAAGTAAAATGCCAATGGACACTAAAATATCACATAGAGGCGATCCGGCCTTTCATTTACAAAGATTATGGGTTTACAATAATTACGTTAAATGTGCAATGGTGGATGATGGGGCAGTTAACATTGCCCCTTCTCTTTCCTTCAAAATCTAGGATATGGAGAAACAAATTGTTCTACAACAAGAAATACGCTAAGAGGTTATGATAGCCTTAAAGCTACTTCAATTGGGACTATAATATTTCCAGTCACCTTAGCACCCAAGACAATCCTCACCGATTTTTATATCATAGATCGTGAAACCAACTATAATATGATCCTCGATCGACCATGGATACATCGTATCAAAGCAATCCCCTCTACGTTATTCCAGAAATAAGTTTCTTACACATAGGAAAGATATTTGTAGCAAAAGGTGACCCAAAACCATTCAACATACACCTAAGCGACCTAAAGAAAAGATGAGGTGTTCACTCGAGTTTGAACTCCCAACAAACCAACTTAACAAACCAATTGACTCAAAACCGGAAGAAAAATTAATACCTACAATAGAACTAGAAATTACGAACCCGATCAAGGGCATCCCAGCCCTCAAGTATGAAGCTAACATTGTAGAAACAGTGTCCACTAAAACCACAACAGGAATTATGAAACTCTTAGAAGATGACGAGCCGATCTTCCTCCCATTTGAACCGCGCAGAAATGGGTAGTCTTCTCGAGATAACATCCCTTCCTCCGCGACTGGGTCTAGATATGAACATGATAGAATTAACAAATGAAGAAGGTCAATTTGAAACTGAAATGATGCCTATCAAAACCATCTCTAAGGGTTTTTCTATTCTAAACCCTAGTTTCAATCCATGTGCATTTGAAACTGAGCTTGCCATACCCATGGGGCAAGGCCCCATCATCCAGAAGTTTCACGAACAAACACAAGGATCCATATGGGAGAGAAGGTCGAGCAGCATAGTCATTCTCACCCACATGCCATCTCTCAAAAACATGAAAAAGAGGCATGCGAATGCCTCTTTCAAAAAAATGTTTTTAATAATGGGACATATACACCTTTGGGCAAGGGTTGTAAGTTCAAACCCAGAATGGTAGGCCCTCGTCAAGAGAACGAAAACTTTGAGGATAATGGTTCTCTGTTGTGTACTTCTAGGGGTGAAGAATTCAATATTCATCAACTTTCTTTGCCTTAGACATCATGACATATAGTTCCACCTGCATTTTCATATGTACATTGTTGTAGTTGCATTACATTAGTTATTTAGTTAAATTCATTTTGTTCACTTGTTTTGTAAAACTTTGTGGTCGTGGATTTTCTCTTAAGCAATTCATTACAAAATTTTGATGGTATTGGCGAAGCATTCAAATCATACTTCTTCATTTTCATAACATCATCAACTATTTCAGAATCATTTCATCAATTAAAGCTAGATATGACAAATTCTTAACGGTAGCCATACCAAGGCATGCATGCTTGTTCTCACTTTTGGTTTCTTCCTAGGGTAGGTGTCTTTCCTATGGTCTGTTCTAGAAGCTTCATGGTGTCACATCTATCCCGCATATATATCTCTTTGGAAATAAGAACATATTGACATTTTTCTCAAGTAAGTAAGTCAAATATAGATCAAACATAGAATTTTACTTTTACACATTTCCTTGCCCTACCAACCTTCAGTGTTGAGCTTGTGTCTCTTACTAGTGACGTAGGGTTGGGAAAGGATGGAAATGCCCTTACTAACCTATGCCTTGTCCATGGTGATAAGCCCATGCTTCTGCTAGTAGAATGGGGCAAGGTATAGGGATCCACTGATAGCAAAAATTTAAAGTCATAAGTGAATAATCTAAAAAATTTGAAATCTTGAGTCAAAACAAAGTGAATCGGATGTCCAAAATTCCAAAAGAGTTCAAAATCCCAAAAACCAGATTTTGTCAACCAAGTGGCCATCTACGGATCTAAGTTTGGATAAATTGCAAAGCAAGTTGCATTCTAAACTATGGAGTCACTTGAGTAACATAGGTTTTTAGAATCCTAATTTGGTTCCACCAACTCTTTGTCTATCTCCCATCATTACCATTTCAATACACCTCATAGCTTGTGCCCTTTCTAGCTCTCGATGGTGAGCCCTCACATCTTACTAGTTACATGGAGTTAGGAGTGGGAAAGTTCATCTGCTCATCATACCAGCTTGTCATCATGTTACTCAAAAACAATATGAAGTACCGAATCATGATTATACAAACTAAAGTTCAAAATATCATTGTGTCTCGCACTATCATACATCAGCATCATGAAATACAAAAAGGAAACATTCTATCACTTGTTCTCCATTGCATACATTCTGAAAAGCATATAAATTCAAAAACATCTAGTACACATATAGGAAATGACTCAAAAAATTCTAGATACAAGGAGATTTAGATCCAAAAATAATATACATATATATAAGTCATGTTTCGTATGCAATGCCATCATGCACTAGGCATGGTCAAGATGCTCAATGAGCCCGGAAATATAAAACAATCGTATATACATTCGACCAAAGTTCGCTAACAAGGAGACATGATCACTATCTCGCCACAAATGTTTCAACTATACTAGCATCAAAACCATCACCGTGGGTCCCAGAGGTCAAAAACTATCAAATCGACTGCAAATGAATAGGAAAGTGGTCCCATATATATATATATATATATATATATATATATATATATATATAGTGTTTTGACTCATTTTGAATGCCCTTTTCGCAAGTTTAGAGTGCCAATGGAGGTAAGTTCTCATCCCCATGAAAATGGTAAGTCCTCATTTCATACTAATTTAGTATTTATTTTCGATTTGTTTTGTCTATCTCGCACTTGAGTCTTCTTTCCATTTTGCAGTAGCGAGGAGCTCGGATGGAGGGATTTGAAACATGGGCGTGTCGGGTATAATTCATAGCTTCCCATTTTGGGACCACCATACTCGGATGCACTTGCATTTACGCCTCTTCATGGCTAAAATTATTCTCCGAGGGGGAAATATGTACGTACCCAAAATTATAGGGAATCGCACGGCTAGAACGATGTTACACTTTCCACAATGATGATACAGTCTCCTCAAGGTGTTTGGGATCTCGAAAGAGCTCTCTAAGTGTAAATTAACATCTCGCATGCCTCGCTTAGCCTCCGCATGCTTTTTTACTCTTTCCCCTCTTTTCCTTTGAATTTTGGTCTTGATGGCAAAACCGCCGCCCAGCAGGCGGCGCGGCTGTCTGCTGCCGCCATACTGTCGGGCGGCGGTCCTACATGCATTTTCCAAGACGCTCCTTTAATCGTGACTTGCATGTGATTTTCAACTTTCACCAACTTTCTCACTGCTTGGGCTAGTATTTATGTTTTATGTCCCTTGGAATAGTGTTTCTCCGAGTGTTTAATGGTAAAAGAGTCCTAGTTGGAGTTACCTTTGGGTGAATGGGAATTCTATAAATACTTGGTTTGATTACAAGAAAATGGTCCCTCATCCTCTCATTTCAATAGTTTAGTCTTTCGGTTCTTGCTTAGGAATTCAATAGTTTTCATTTGTTACATGCATAGTTAGTTTTATTCTACTATTTAGAAGCCACATGATCTTCTTGTTATCGTGTTATTACTATTTCATACAATCAATTGAGGTAGAGACAGTTTCATTTTCAATCGAAGCCATTAGAGTTGTAGGTTTTGTTCGTTAAGAAGGATAGTTTCGGGTTACGGATGTTGGTTGTGTTGTATGACTCGCAATAAATCTCGCTAGGAATTACATAAGCCAAGCTCTATTCTCTTGCACTATCCCTCTCCTACTTGCATTGTATTCATTCTACATCCAAAGCTGCCATTGTTCCAATATCTACTTCTATTGATGCTAGCATTACACGCTTTTTCTAGATTCACGTGAGCACGAAGGAACGAGGAGACCACATTGAGGGCACAAGATCATGCACTAATGGATTCACCAATGTTCGGAAAATCTAGGTTCAAGCTATCAAAGTTATAGTTAAAACATATCAAATAGAGTAGTGAATTATTTCATTTCAGATTAATATCACTTTTGATATTGTCGGGGAAGTTGTGGGCATTTATAGCTTATGAGAAACTATGATTCATTCCTCACTTCCTCGAGGTAGGATCGAGAGTCTTTCAATTAAATTAGATCAGTTATTTGGTTATTTAGAATAGATTCACAAATCGCATATGACAAGTAGCTATACTCACTACTTTTTTGTTTTTAGATTTGCAGGTTTTGTTTGTCAAGAAGGATAGTTCCGTGTTCGGATGTTTTTTGTTGTATGAATCACAATAAATCCCACTAGGAATTACATAAGCTAAGCTCTGTTCTCTTGCGCTATCCCTCTCCTACTCGCATTGTATTCGATCCCACATCCAAAGCTGCCATTGTTCCAATACCTACTTCTATTGATGCTAGCATTACATGTTTTTTCGGATTCACGTGAGCACGAAGGAATGAGTAGACCACACCGAGGGGAAAAGGTCATGCACTCACCGGATTCGCCACATTCGCGCAAAATCCAAGTTCAAGCTATCAAATTTTTAGTTAAAACATATCAAATAGAGTAGTGAATTATTTCATTTTAGTTAATCTCGCTTTCAATATTACTGGGGAAGCTATGGGGATTTATAGTTTCTAAGAAACTATGATTCATTCCTCACTTCTGAGGTAGGATCGAGAGTCTTTCAATTAAATTAGATCAATTATTTGGTTATTTAGATACGATTCACAAACCGCATAGGCAAGTAGCTATACTCGGCTACTTTGTTTGTTATTAGTTAACTTGTCATTTTCTAGATATATTAAATAGTTGTTATCTTAATTTCGTTAAATATTCTATCAAAAATACAAAAATAGAAGGATTTATATATGTTGTAGATATACCTTGCATTATTAGTTTATTTTGTTTCAGATTAAAGTTGGTATTATCTTTTGTATAACAATCACGGACCTCGAACCCGTAAAATCCACCATATATCCATCATCCATTTTTCTTGACCTATCGGGGATATCTACGAAGCACCCACAATTCATTTTCCACATATTCCACAACCTATAGATCGGATCACAAAATAGATCGATATTGATTGGAGCCTTCAAGCAGCCTATCCTCATTTGAACGATCTATCACACTAGTTTAGGTTAGGAGGGCCTTCTTTTCCTTAGATTCACAGATCCCATTATTGTGTGTTGAAGATATAAGATTACCTAACTATCTTATCTACATCTTGTGTGTATTTCATCCCGACCGGCGGTCTCGCATGACCTCGGGAGGTCGGGTGCGAGGAAGAGTCACTTGTAGATTCCCATACTCGCATGTCACTTTTCCATCATACGTGACCCCAACCACCTTAATTAATAGGGCTATGTCGTTACTCGGAGTTGCTTCTCAGAGAGCGATGACAATGTGCTTGGTCTACTGACCGGCCATGGCCACGATGCCCTCTTGGACGAACACTCCCAGAAGGGGAGGTAGGAGGTTCCTATGCCATAGTGCAAGGAGTGTTGGCCCAATGATCCAAAAGGGTCTAAAGGTGTTGCACCTCTAGCTCCACCTTGTGGGCCTAGTCTTGGATCTATAAGAACACATTTGAGATAAGCATGGCCTTATCATAATGTGAAAGAATACAAGAAACTGTGGAATTAGCAAAAACAACATAATTGTGTTCTTTCCATATAAAAAAGGATCTCCACTCTGAAAGTATGCCACACTTGTGCAAAAGCATGGGGAATGGAAATAGAATCCCCCAGCAAAATATGTTGCCAATGAAATTGAGCTGGTCTAAACAACTGAAAGAAATCGTGGATCCAAGCCCAAATAGCTTGAGCTTTTGGGTAGTACCAGAACAGATGCATGAGCATCTCAATGTGCCCAAAAAAAGGGCATAGCCAAGGAGCTATCCCATAATGAGATAATCTATGCCCAAGAGGAAAGCCTTCATAAAGCATACCAAGCAAAACCGCTAACTTGAGTGAATGATGGCATTCCATACAATATGAAATCTAGCTTCCCAGGATGACCATCCATAATTGATGGACCATCTGGAGTTTAGCAAGGCCACCATCGCAACCTAGGGGTGAGAAATGCATAACCTTTTCCTGGGGAGTAATTTAAAAAAGGGGTATCTGGAAACCATTTCCAATCCTTCCACCAAGGCCTGAGAGAGATGACACCAACTTTGTGAAGCATCTCTGTAGGAATGGAATCAAGAACTTCCTAATAAGACTCTTTGTCAACAAAAGAAAGTCAAAACTTTGCTTGATCTTAAGGAAAAGTGAGAATTAATCTGTCCGCTCTACCAAATATGTCTTTGAGAGTGCGCAAGCCTTGACGAAACAACTTAAGAGCATGAACCCAGGGCACTTGGGCAAGTGGCACATCATGAAAATTGATGAGAGGAGACCACCAAATGTTGTGGTCATTAATGGATAGCCCATTTTTGAATCCATCCCCTTCCCAAATTAAAAAGGGTTTGAGTAGCTCCCAAGCTTTCCATATGATTTTGACAACAAAAGTTCCCACAATCTTAATCGGGGCTTTGATAATGAGCAGGCTATGAAAATCCAGCCCTTTCCAAGTTTTACACCCGGGAGCCTTGACAAATACAGTTGTGAATCAACACTTCCAAGCTTCATTGTCAGTGCAGGCTCAAATAATCCACTTGGCTATAAGAGCAGACCCTTGGTGGCCAATGTCAGTCAGACCAAGACCTCCAGAATCCTTAGGGAGACAACAATACTCCTAGGAAACTCTGTGAAATCCTTTGCCAAGGTCCGAGCTAGCCCAAAGGAAATCTCTAAGAAGTTTCTCCAATTTCTTATAAGAGGATTTAGTCGACACCTAGCAAGAAGAATAATAAACATGTGTGGCTGCCAATATCTTGGAGAAAATATGAAATTTTCCTACAAGCGAAAGGGGTTTAGTAATCCAGTATTCCAATTTGTGGGAAACCTTATCAATAACATATTGCCAAAGTTGACTGGGAGAAGCATCAAAAGCAAAGGGAATGCCTAGAAATTTAAAAATTTCTCCATGCTGGATATACTTCTAGTCAAAATGATTCAGCCAACTAGGTTTAGGGAGAAAATATTTCCTGAAGCACTGGGTCTTTCTCCATTGGATACTGGAACCTGAAGCTAAACAATACATATCCAAACATTGCATGGCATTGTTGATATTCGCTTCACCTCTAGGAGTGTGAGGAAGGATTCATCTGTAAAATGCCCATTGACAAGCTAAAGGGGAGTCACAGAAGGGAGTTGAATACCCTTCACAAGCCCTTGATCATGAGCATGGGCAAGGAGGAAACCAAAACCTTCAGCGGCTAGCACATAAAGAGTAGGTGCTAAAGGACAACCTTGTCTGATAGAACAAAAAAATCCCAAACTGCTTAGAAGTATGTCCATTAATAGATAAGGAGGCCGTGGCATCTGAAAAAAGCATTTTGACAGAGGCGATGAAAATTGAATCAAGCCCAGCACTTCAAGCATCATGCAAGAATGAAATGCCATTCAATCCTGTCATAGGCTTTTTCAAAGTCAATTTTGACAAAAATGGCTAGCTGTTGAGAGTTTCTTTCCCACTCCATACCTTCCCAGACAACCAAAATGTTATCTAGAATGTACTTGCTTTGTATGAAACCAGTCTGCTCAGGACTGACAATAATGGGAAAAAGGGCCGAAGCTGAAGAGCTAAAGCCTTAGCTATGATTTTGTATGAAACATTGAGCAAGGTAATCAGCTACCAATTACAGATGAGCTCTGGGTCGCCTACTTTAGGGATGAACTTTATGTGACCCTATTAATAAGGGCACTAAGGGACCCTGAGTGGAGAGCCTCATGAGGTAGACTTGCAGCAGATCATGGCCTACCATGTCCCAAAGGGCTTTGTAAAACTTGCAAGGGAAGCCATCAATTCTAGGAGCTTTATCATTGGCCATAAGGGAAACAACTTCATATAAGTCCTCTAAAGTAAGCAATCTGTCATAGATAACTCTGTGAGCAGGTGAAAGCTTGCAAGGAACTACTGAGAGGCATTCAGAGAGTGTGGATTTTCACTCAGGAGACTCATCCTGTGCTTTGAAAACCTAAACATAGTGCCTAACAAAGGCTTGGACCATCTAAGGAGTGTCTATAATCCGAACTCCAACATCAACAATGGTAGAAATTTTTGGTTCATGTGTTTGGCCTTAAGCTCGGGTAAAACTCTTTGGTGTTTCGGTCTCCAATTTTAAGCCAGTGGAGCCAAGCCTTAATCTGAGCACCCCGAGCTATGTAGTCATCAACAATGCAGATTTTTTGTCGTAGTTTTGCCACTTGGAGTTGTAGAGAAACATTGAACAAAGCTTGTTCAAGTGCCACCGTCGAAGTGGCTCAACTCGGTGGAGGTGGTGGAATAGGCCCATCATCGGAACTTAGCGAGCTGAACACCATACATCCGGAGGAATTTAGTGAGCCAAATTATAGCATCTTTCCACCAACTTATCCAACCCACCTTACCAAGAGGGTGAGGTGCAAGGTTCCAAATTTGGTGGATGTGCACCAAAGTTGGGTCATGATGTAGTAAAGTAGTATTTAAATAAAACTGCGTCTTTTTAATTTTTGGTAGTTGAAAAGTCCATTCAATCTGAACCGAATCAGAATGTGGTTGGAAAGAGAGTAACAACTGAAAATTTAAAGAAAGGTTGTAACAAGATCATGGCACGATCTAGCCTTTTAAAAACTCGATCTTGGCCATTTCTAAGATTAGACCAAGTGTACCATGGCAGCGCACTAGTGTGACATGAATAATTAGGGTCATAAAACCCAAATTTATTATGCATGTAAAACCAAGCTTCCCTTTCACCAGCTGGCCATCTCATGGGTAGAAGGCCCATTTTGTCTTTGGGATGCTCAACCATATTAAAATCCCCATTGATTAACCAGTGGGTGCTTGGAAGGTTATCAGCCACCCACCGCCAAAGTGACGTCCTTTCTTGACGCATCATTGGGTGCATAAACATTAATAATCCCAAAGGAGAGATTTTCAATATTGAATAGCACCTAGAGAATGTGGTTGTCGGGTCACATCCATGATTGACATAATGCGGCCACCATTTGGAGAAATAAATGTGATCATTCCACCTCTGCCGAAGCATGGTTGCTAGGGATAGCTAAACTATCTGGCCAAATAGTCTTGGCGACAGAATCAAGAAAAAACTCTGTAACTTTGATTTCCTGTAAACACAGAATATCCATATCTCGGGAAGCTTTTCCTAAAATCTTGCACTATGTATTTGCGAGTGGAGTCTGTGAGACCCCGAAAATTCCATGAGTAGCAATTCATGAGGAAACATTGTCCAGATGCATTTCTGAGTCTAGCTCACTCAAACCATCAAGGGCCCCAAAACTGTTCTACAAAAACCATTGTTGGTTAACTATAAAGAAATCAGATAGTTGAGTAGCCCGCCGGCCGCCGTTGGGCTATATTCCCCTCCTCGCACTATGAGAATGCCGAACCACCTACTTTCGTGGTGAAACCACTTTGTTAGAAACTAGTAATCGGTTGAAGACCACTCTCATTCTGCAAAAGAGCAGGTTGAGTGTTTGAGGCCAAAGGAGCCAATTTTCTTGAAGAACCAACCATACTACTAGCCATAACCTTCGTATGAACCAGAGGCAACTTGGTATCCAAGGTTGCTTTGCAACTGAGCTGGAGGCATTTGGAATTGTCTTTCCAGCTTGAATAGTTGAACCAGGTTGCAAAGGCCCGACAGGAGTGGCTTTGTTCTTGTTGGCTCTTCGGCCACCCACTGTGTGTCAGCCCTCCTCTTCAGGTTGAGGGCGAGGATCACCAAGTGGCTTTGAAGCGGCTCGGTGAGTGGCCAACAAGGGATAGTCCTGAATTTTATGCTCAGAAGATTGACATCGAAACAAGTATTCAGAAGATTGATGTATACCACCTTCTGAGAAAAATACACATCACCAACCTGGATGGCAATGGACTCTTTCAGGTCCTTTAAAAGATCCAGTTCTATGCAAACCCTCTTCTACGGATGAGCTGCAAAAACCTGTTAGGCTCTGTAAATAACACGGCCGAGGGTGGCAGCAATACGCTCTAAAAAATGCCAGCAAGGCATAGGAAGCCCTGGGAACTCAACCCAAATGGGGACCTTAAGAGCCATCTGGTCAGAGACTACAAAGTCCCTGGTCTAGGGAGACAAAACCAGAAGGGAGCTTCTTACATACCAGGTTTGCTGCTTATGTAAGATAAGGGAAGCATGACTAGGATCAAGCAAAACGAAGGCAAAAAAAACCACGGGTTAGGTTCTGGATAGATTCCAGTTTAATACCATGTGTCATCCAAGCAGTTTGGACCCACGATTTAAGCATACTTTCAGAGGGAGTCCTTCCAACAAAATAACCTATTAAGCAGAATTGTTCTAGCCATTTACAAGCGGAATCAAATTCTGAAAGTGGTAAAACAATATCAGGGGAAGTATCATTACCTCATGGAATACTTTCGGCATGAACTTGTGAGGGTGTTTCCCCGGAGCCATTTTTCATAGAATCGTCGCTCTCTCATCATAGTTGAAATAACTGGACTAGAGTCTAGCAAAGTCATATTTAAAGCTTGCCAAGTGGCTAGGCTCTAGAAAAGAGGTTGAATAAATGTGTTGTTTTATTTCTTTTTAAGTTTTATATGATATTTTTTTATTATAGGTAAAACAGGGTTAAGGGGACCCTACCTCTTACATGGAAAAGCTCCTAAGTGAGCAGATAATCACATACAAAGCATTCCAAAAGATACATATAATGGGAAATATAAGAGTTAAGCTCCAATCTGAGCATATGAACCAATACATAACAAAGCAAAAAGATAATTAACAATGCCGACAAAACCAATATAAACAAACAACATAATAAAACTAACAATGAAACAAATACCATCATAACATTTACTTTTTAGTTTTATATGATTTATTGTTTAGATTTTATTTATTGATTTTTTCTTGTAATTGATTTTTTTATTTGTTTGATTATTAGAAATAAATCTTAGATACCTTGGACTTGATGCATTGATTTGGGATTTCGTAAGATCGTGAAATTTGAAGATTGAAATTGCCTAGAAGTTGGAAGTTTCTACGAATAATGAGTCATTTCTATCATTTTCTTCAATAATTTATTTTTTTCAATTGTAATTTGAAATTATGTTTTAAAATTCTCATAAACTTTAATGATATTTATGGATCTTTAAATTAATTAGTACAAATTAAATTTTATGAGAAAAAATGAATCTATGATAAACTATGAAATTGATTATTCCAATATATTATCTAGAATTAAATAGAAGTCAATAACTATGTGAGAATATTTTAAAAATCAACAACATCCATATAAAATTTAACTTAATTTATGTGTTTTGTAATTTTTAAAAAATAAAAATTGACGTGCATATTAAATTTTGAATGCCAAATGACATCCATATAATTTTTTAGACCGTCAAATAATTTTATTGTGACGTGTAACATTGAATGTCAAAATCCAACACTGATCATATGTCATGCAAATTTGTAAGTGTCTTATCAAGCACCCTCATTTACAAGTTAATTGACTCGAGATCAAATTAATTATAAGAAATATAATAATATTCTCCATATTTGCTTGTTGCAGGGGTTTGTTAAGTTCTATTAGATGCTAATATTTGTTTCCTTCATTCATTGTTGTATTTGATGGAGATTTGTTAGGTGTATATTTTGGACGCTAAAGAAAAATTTGATTATATCCTCTTCCTATTTCATTAAATCAAAATGGTTCACTTGGAATTTATCCAAAGCATGCCCATAACATTTAGGTAAGATAAGAGTTTTGGAGCAAGGTATGGACATCCTTCATGATAAAATGGGAGGTAGTTTTCTTACATTTGTCTATTCTCTCCATCACAAAAAAATTTAAAACAATTTTAAAAGCATATATTTCACTTAAAATCACAACTCCAATAAACAGGATATTGTCATTCTCTCCGGTATAATTTTTAACTCGTGTGCAATTGCTAGTTTATTATATAACATCCCAATGAAAATACATGTCAAATAATGAACAAGAAGATTGAATATTTATAATTATGCCGAAATACGTGCTATAAGTTAAATGAGCACTCCCATTTCTGACATGGTGTAGGTCATCAGACGGTGGGGAACCAGTGGCAGGTGATGTTGATGCACGACCATGTTTACGTGTCTCGTTTCACAGGTAAAGTGTGCATCGATTTGGCAGAAATACCTCTGACAGTGTGGCAGATCTACAATTGAAGCGCGTGACCTGTCGACTTACAGGGTTTTTGAATCCTTTTCAGCTCCACCTTTCCCTCCTCGTTCTGTTATATTCTATTTTAGGAGCTAAGTAGACAAAGATGAATCACTAGAAAAGGATCACCAGGAATGAAAGCCCCTCCCAACCCACACTGTTCGATGTATTATCAAGCAGGATTTTGACATTCTTCCCCTAATTATGTGTGGTCAAGCTACAACATGAAATTATGGTGACGTAATTCAGAATGAAGGTAGTTACCCTCCACTCAATTTACACCAATGTATGGTGCATCCCCCATAAAGCATGCATGATGACCATCATGTAGGATGAAGTGGCAGGGAAAGGAGGGGTGGTGTCAAGGGTATGTCAGTGTCGGAAATGGTCTTTTCACCACCGTAGCTCCTACGAAATCTGGCACAATCAACTTTGATGATAGCATCATCACCAGCATTAACTTCGTTGCAAACTTCATTTGGGGAGGCGAGTTTACCTGCCTAAACCAGCTCATCTAGTTGAATGCATATCCTGTCACTTTTCTTTAGAAAGCTCTGTGAGCCATGGAGCCCACACACACCTAGTCGGAAGCAATAGACTACTAAGCACCAGCACAGGTAAACTACTAAGCACCAACACTACTAATTCGGAGTGAATTTACTAGTTAGGAGACGAGTTAACAGTTAGCAGAGCCAACAGCTACCCTCAACTCCCTCGCCAACGACTACCCTCCACTGAAAATTTACCAGTTAGCAGAAGCTCTTACGCCCACACAGGTAATTTCATAAGTTTAATTAGATTGCACTGAAAATTTGTAAAAGCTTAGTTTCATAAGTTTCATTAGTTTTCCATATATACCTCTTTATCCCATTTCTAAGAGCTTCCTAGCACATTGAGATCATGGAGTAGAATATTTCTACACTATCGAGACCCAAAAGCTATTTGAAACACAAATCCAAAATTATTTTCTCATTAAAATGCATATCTAAAACACATTTCAATTTCTTAATGATTTCCATTCATTTCATCCCTCACCCGTAAAACTCATATGCAAATAAATAAATTTTAAACAAGTTCTTCAACATGAAACATCACAAAACTCACACATAGTCTCAATAATCTATTATTACAATTTGGGCACTATGTCACTTCAATAAATACAATAAACAATGGCTAACAAAAGGAACTAAAGGGATCCAGAAGTCTTCAAATGTCTCTTCAAACAATTATCCTCCTAGTGACAAATCTCCCATAAGAAAACTCCTCCATAACTAACCAAGAGATGGGTTGCTCATCTCCAAACCAAATTTAACTAGAAAAATATACAAGGATCCAAACACATAATTGCCATAGATTTGTTCAGGGGTATTCACATAGGTCTACTCAAGACTCTTTTCAAGGTAGTATAGTTAAAACATAGAGAAGAAAACTCTATCCATGACCACAAAAACAACAAAGAGCACAACAATGGGTGCCACAAGGGTAATCCATGGTTACTTTTAAAGGGATAAGGGGTTGTATCCATGTTCTTGAGAATCAAATCCAAAACCCTCCAAGGATTTGAATAAATATAAGTCCTCTACCTCCAAGATAGACACGAAATGAGACCCTCCACCTCCACATTAGGAATGTAATAAGTCTTCCACCTCCATGGTGGAGATGAAGTGGATGAAGGAATGTATGAGGCTTTCCCAGAAAAATCATATGTACAACCCAAAGGACTTGTCATGCAGGCCATGTGGAAACATGGAGTCTTGACATGCCCTCATTATCATTCCCATATGTTTGCTAGCCTCATTTTGACATCATAACAAGACACAAATTTTACATAAATAACACATAAAACCCTACAAGATAAAGTAATTAAAATGAGGCTCAAAATGCCATAAGTTCTCAAAGATATAAAAAATATTGCAAGAAAACTCACAAAGAAAAATTAAAGAAACAATACTAAAATAGATCAAAATTACTTAACACATGTAAACCATTGATCAATTCCATCAATATTAGAAAAGCTTCAAAGCATGATAAAAGTTATATGGATAAAAACATACCTCGAGTCATCCACTTGACGCTAAGCTCCTTTCTAAAATTTTACAAGAAGCCCCCAACAACTCCAAGGAAAACCTCTTATAAAAACTCCCACCAATCAACTCTTGACATGTGTCTCTTGGGTCTCTCTTTGGCTTTGCTTCTCAAGACATCCTCAAGCTTGTATTTCCCTTCTAGACCCATCTAAACTCCTAAGGGCCAAAAGACACTCATAAATTAAGCCCACATGTGTCCCTATAGGTCGCACTTAAGATTTTCATGCTTATCTTCTTTTACTTTCTCTCCAAGTCACTTCAAAATATCATTTATGCTCAAATTCATGCTCTACAAGTCATTTACACCTAAGTGAGATCAAGAGGAGTTAAGCACAACACCTAGAGATAAATACTACTTCAGCTATACACATCCAACACCTTCCAAAGTCTATAACTATAATCCAAAAGCCTTGTATCAAATCTAAAACATATCCAAACCAAAGTTGCTTTAACTATGTGCCTTGTGTCAAGAGAATGGATTATTTATTTGCATTTATTGAGCATATTAGGATAAAAGTGAAAGACATACACTTCACTCACATGGCAAGAACTACATTAATCTTAAAAATGTACCAGAAGACTATATTCCCTTGTCCCCGATGTCTTTTATGGAGCACCGAGTTTGACTAATAAAAGACACCATGGGCAAGGGAATATAGTCTTCCTAGTACATTTTTAAGATTAATTTTAATTCTTATTAGGTAAAAGAAAGATATCTTTCAAGTTGAATTTACTCTTTCAAATTCCCATTTCAGGGAAATTGTCTATGGAATCAACATGTGTATAAAATTATTAATAAACACACTAATTAGAAATAAATTGTGTATATTGTGTGAAAATTTTACTGTTTTAGTACACTATTACAAAACACATTGTGGTTTTAATGTGTTGAAAAACAAAATTGATTCATAATTTTTAAAATAATATTTATATGTTGTACTAAAAAATCAAATAATACAACTATTGTGTCATTAATTTATTATTTTGGAACTCTTTAATTACAGTGAAAAATATATTTTGAATTTACTTAGTTCCAATTAAATGACTTATAACATTGTAAAATATGTGAATGGTGTCTCATTAACTTACAACCTATGTGACAAGTTGTGATTGACCATTAAACACTATTACTAATTTAAATTGAACTCCTCTTTATGCCATTTTATTGGTTCCTAGCCTGGTCATAGAGACATTTTCCATATATAGAAGAAAATTCCTATTTCCATTGACTAACAACTAAATGTTTAAAGTGTGTTTTTCTATCCCTAAAGTGTGTTCTTTGTCAAGATGGAAAACACACTGTGTTTTTCAACATGTTGAAAACATTGTAGTGTTTTTCAACAAGATGAAAAACACATCATTTTTTTCAACACGAAGAAAATCACATTGTGTTTTGAATCATGCTTTGACTGTTATGATTACCATGTAGTGATTAACACATTATGTTTTTGTCAAGATGGAAAACACACTATGTTTTTTAACATGCTGAAAAACACTACAATATTTTTCAGCATGTTGAAAAACATTTCCACATTTTCAGGGTGGCCTATTTGAGTGTCAAGTATTAGTTAGCCCCTGTTTCTACCGAGCGAGCCCTAATACACCTAATGTGACAATTGAACATGTGTTAGGGTTAGATTTGGAATCATTTATACCAATCGAACCCTAATACATGTTAAATTAATGATAGGTGTTGTAATATAGTTTAGGGTTTTGTAATTGTGTTATATAAGATGACAAGTTAGTTTTAAGGCATCATATCAGTGTTTGATTGTTTAGGGTATCGTATGATTGTTTAGGATGACACATTCATATTTAGGGTGTCATATTAGTGTTTAAGGTGTCGCATGAGTTTATAGGGTATTATAGTAATGATTATGGTTTTGTATGAGACCATGTGTTTCATTAGTGTTTAGGTTATCCTAATTATGAAATAGAGGATGAATCATTAGTGCATAGAGTATCATGACATTATTTAGGGTATTCTATCAATGTTTAGGGTGTTAAATTAATGTTTAGTGTATCTTAATTATTTTAAGTGGGGTGACTAAATTATTGTTCAATGATCGTATAAGTGTTTAAAGTGTCCAAAATTAATTTAATGGGGGTAACTTATTATTGTTTATGGTGATAGAATTAGAATAATTTTAGCTAATACTTGTAGAGATGTTATGTTAATGTTATAAACAATTTTTAAATTTATTGTTCATTTTATATAAACAATGATGCAAAAAAAATGTTTTTTTATGTGGAAGGAATGCAAATCAAATCTACAATACTATCTAAATGAAGCTAGTGAACATCTAATCTTTCCAAGAATAAGTAGGAATTACCCCAATATGTTTATAAGTGAGATCGATGAAAAATATCTATTACCTAATATTGTGAAAATAGGAACAAATTTATGTTCTTCATATACACATGGATGGCCTAAGAAAACACTTGTGGAAAGTATTTACATAGTTGTCTTGGGCACGCGTGGAGGATGGCCTAAGATAATGGTCTAGAAAGATGGCACAAAACAACCTAACAAGCCATGTTCTATGGTTAGTAAATTTAAATAAGTTACATCAACATGTATTTCGATATATTCAACTCCACATGTTTAACTCTATGTGTCATATGTGTTCTTCGCGAGTGGAAAACCCTTAAAATGATTTTGTTCTAACTACCCTGTCTAGAGACAATCCATATATAGCAAACACACAGGATTGTCATTGGGAATATTGAAGAAAAAGGACTATCTTGAAAGTACATTAGCTCAACAATATTTGTCATTGACATGGAGTATGGGGATTATATCCTTATTACCATGTAGTGATTACCAAATGTATTTAGATCTAAGATTTGGAAATACGTGTTTTTCATGATAGGCATACTAAAAATACTAGAATTTTGATTTTTCAGGATGTTGAAAACATTGGGAATATTTGAGTGTCAAGTATTAGTTAGCAAGAACAAGGACCTAATGTGATAATTCAAATTTATTAGAGATTATCTGAATAATACATTACCCAATTATTTTAAATTAATTTGATTGTTTAATATATAGTGTTAACCTTAATTAATATAAGATGAAAAAACCCTAATTTTAGGGCATCCTAAGCCCTAAACCTTATTTCCTAAACCCTTAACCTTCAGGAACCCTAAGCCATAGTAATGATTCTTATTTCCTAAACCCCGAACACATTTCATAGGCCTAAGACCCCAAACCCTAAACCCTAAGCCCAAAACATAAACCTTGAACCTTAAACTTTAGAAAATAATTATAGGTTTCATTATTATTATTAATTAATATATTTGAAACTGTAAGGAAAGTGTATCAAATTATTTTATGTCATATCTATTACCTAATACTATGTAAATAGGAACAAATCTATGTGCTTGATATACACAAGGATGAATATAACATGAAACTTTATCTTAAGTACAAATATATTAGAATTAGAATAATGTTTGGAAGTTTCTTTTAAAACGAATGATGTGGTCAAATATTTTGTTTAGTATATGTTACACTAAATAATAGTGTGAACTAGTTTATTATCATGGTATAATCCAATTCATGTATTTGTTAATAAATGATAAAGGATTCGGTACTTTCCCATAATTTGTGTTTATTAATCATTGGTATGAGAATAGTTAATTATGTTGATATTACGTTGGTATTGGTTAAATATGCATACGATCTTCGAGCTCTTAGTTGTAATTTCATTGCTCTTAGTTGTGTTAAATTAAATACAATAGGAAAATTTTGATTTCCTAGATGCATTATAGTTGTAAATATTGCGAATGTGTAGATCATTTGTATATATAATTTTTATTAGTTGTTAAATATTGGTAATTGTAATGTTGTGAATGTTTGATGTAAGTTGAAGCTATAAAATTATGTGATATCATACTCTCACTCTCAATTTGGCATATGGGGGCAAGTACCTATGCAAAGACATGAATTAGTGCATGTTGAAGGGGCTTTCCCCTTAAGATGCCACATCGATACGCCCAACTATCATTGCATGATGAAGGGATTTCCCCTTAGGATTCAACATCGATAGGTTTGGTGGTATACTGTGTTGAGTAGAGGTTTTTAAAGTCACCCGCCGACCCTCCACTCAGAAATGCACCCTCCCGTAATATCACAACCGTCCCTTTTGCAATGGATGGTTGTGATATTATGGGAGGGTGCATCTTGAGTGAAGGATAGCCATTGGCATTTATTGATACTTGAATTTTTCATGGATATTGTGATTATTTTATCATATTGGATGACATATATTTGATTTGACATGTATCATACTAACGTTAATTGTATATTTATGTTTTGTACTAGTTACTCTTTTGTGTAGTGAATATGAATACCATGAGCCTAATTTCTCCCGATCTTGTTTGTAAATGAAGACATACAAAAATACGAGCTTCCACGTAAATTGAAGATGAAGGGTGTTCGCATAAAAAGTTTGAAAACTACAAGAGTTCCTAAAAATAGTCCTCAATTTATTAACAATTTATAAATTATATGTATATTATAGATAGTTCAATATGTCAATGAATACTAGTTGTTCAGAATGTATAGCAAATAATTTTTATTACGATTCAAAATTTTAGCACCATTTCTAAAATTCAAATAAAAGTGTGAAATTTTTGAAATATCTATATTCCTCAATTTTAGTTTGTAAGTTCAATTTTTTTAAAAAGAAGGGTATATGGGTGTTGTGAAGATTATTATTTTATTGTTGTTTAATTATTGTGTTTTGGCATGCATAATGTGTGTGTGTGTGTGTATATATATATTTTAAAGATGTTATTAATATTTTAATTTTATTTTTTTTATTTGTGACTTCTGTTTTAAATAAACATGTTCTTGTTTCGATAGTTTTTATTGTTTTTAGCTAAATGTAATAATTTCTATTTTATATACATCATTTTTAAAAATATTATTTAATAAATAAAATAAGCACCATAAAATATATTATTATACGATGTGAATTATATTTATAAGTTAATTATAATATTTTCTATGGAAGTTTCTCTCAACATTGAATAAGTGTATTTGAAATAATATTATTTTTGTGACAGTCTTTATCACATTATATTTATTATGTCACATTCTTTGTCACATTATAGATGACCATATTGTGATATAAATTGTTGTTTTCCTTGCATTTCAATATTGTCTTTTATACACGTGGATTTTGAATTAGACAAAAATTTTCTTCCAATGTTTTAAGATGGTATTCATGTTGATGATGATCAATCACAAGTCAAAATTTATTTTGGAAAGTATGAAATAATTGTTTCATTAATGATGCAAAACTTCATGTAATAATTTTTAGGATGGGAAGGAGGCCCAAATGGCAGAGCATGATCGATCTTCCTATCCAAGAGATTACAGAGGAAAAGAGTTAATTTTCATATGATGACCTAGAATGGACACCAATAGGGGATGAGCCGAACATCGACATTTGTGCCGCCATACCACTCACAAGACTACATGAATTTCTAAAGGGGAAGGTTCTAACAAAAATTTTGAGACTACCTTCACCCACACAAATCACAAGTCAACAAATATAGAAAATCCTAAACCGCATACAACCAAGTCATATTCTAGGTTTGGAACTTTCGCTAACAAATTATTTTTTTGTATGTTCTTTTCGTAAACATTTGTATAGCATTTGATGTTACCATTTTATACAACTATTGGTGTTCATATGGTCCGAAAACAATAGAAATAAGCTAGTAACAAGTGAAAAAGTGAGTAGGTGTATAATTAAAAGGGGTTTCCAATGTCATTTCAATGTGAAGGTTTTTTATGGGAGACCAACAGTGGCCATAATATTATACAACAATCCATTTCATTGTGATGTAAATGGTGAGTGTTGTCATGGGAGGAATGAAAATACCATTAATGATCCTCATTTGAATGTTTCCCATACTTATCAAATGAATGCAAAACTTATATCGAGAGTCTTTTGTTGATGGGAGTCACCGTGGAAATAGTGTACGATAAATATATAGAGGATCCATCCAACGTGGGTATATCGAGCAAGAGGGATGAATACATGACAAGAAAGGACATGGTGAATGCATGGAAAAGAGTTTGCTCCAGAAGGTCTCAAAAGCACGCCGATGATGCCATGAGCATGAACTTATGGCATGCGGAGGAAAGAGACATATTTTTCTACTATCAACGCCCAAATGGAACCACCGTTCCATTCATTATGGGGTTACAAACACCGTGGATGTGTGAGAGAATGGTTCAACATTCACACAATTACATAATCTCCATGGACTCAAGGTTTACAACTAAAAAATATGGAGTAAGTAATTAGAATGAATTTTAAAATGATGTGTAATTTTATGTATCATTAATAATGTTCCCTTTCTGTTATATTAAATCCCATGTTACCATTTGATGTCATATTCTTGTAGTACCAATTATACACATTGTTTGTTTTTAACGAGAAAGAGGTTGGGGTGCCCGTAGCATGGGCCATTTATTCGAGGAATAAAATTGAAGACATTTACGGGTGGTTGGCGAAGTCTAGAAATGAGGAAAACTCCTTCATATCGATTGGTAGATCAATGTGTTCATTACGGATGATGTTCATTGAAATCTCAGGCCATTGAAATCCAAGCCATCATGTGTGTTTTTGTTTGTTCATGTAGTGTTATTCCTATGGCACGTGTGCATGGCATGGTTGAAAAACATGCATAGGTATTGTAGCCAAGAGACTAGGTGGAAGATTTTCGAGAGACTAGGTACCATCATGTATGGTTTTGAAATGCATCATGAGCACATATTTCAATCATTCAATACTTCTTTAATGAATTCAAAGAGGAAACTAAGTTCCTTGAATACTTCAGGAATACATGGTGTGAGAGAGAAGAACATGTTGGTGAGTATGATCATTTATGTGTTTCCTTATTAATTACCATTAATTATAAATCTTGTTTTATAGTGTCACTATTTTCAATGTGTCACTTGATATAATGCTATGTGGGCAAAAAATTTAGAAACTTCTCCCATGCAAATCAAGAAACAAACACATCCATTGAGTCCTACCATTGTTTTTTGAAGACTAGATACTTGTGTGACAAAAAAAAGAAATGTACTCGCCGGATGGACTATTTGTTCTACACACTTGTGTATAAGGTGGAGCCATTTTACAAACACAAGAGGAAGTTGCAAAAATTTGGCTTCTTGACCAATTTAAAAAAAAAAGATAACTATTGATAAAGGTGGTTGAGAGAGTAAAGATTATTTTAAATATAGATTACCTTACAATTACGCTTGATTACAATCAATTATTGGTGAAGAGCCAAACAACTAGAAGCACGTGGTATTTGGTAAGACAATGCGGATCCTTGGACATATGCGAATGTGTTTGGGATATCAAGGAAATACATGCAACCACATGTTGAAGGCATTGGATTTTTACAAGTAATATGTATCGATGTCATCATATTAAGCACCCAAAGTGACAGGTTATTTAAAGTCATCATATGTTACCGATGTAGATTGATACGCATAAGTCATAACAAAATAAGCATCGTGTTGAAATTATTTTCATTTCACGTGCAGGAGCCAATACTTATGGGGATACAATTAGGGTAAATAAAGACACATTCTGTGATGGTGCCTTGTCGTCGTATCCAACATCATGAGTGGAAGGTAATTTAATGTCATCGTATATGGAAAGTAGTGATATAGATTGATAAACATAATTCATAATGAAATAATTCGTGTTGAAATTCTTTTCATTTCACGTGCAGGATCCAATACTTATGGGAAGACAAACAGGGTAAATGAAGATGCTTTCCAATACCGCCCCTCTTCATCATATCCAACAGCAGAAGTGGAAGGTAATTCAATGTTCATGTATGTGGCAAGTAGTGATATAGATTGCTAAGCATAAGTTGTAACAAAAAAAGCATCGTGTTGGAATTGTTTTCATTTCTCGTGTAGCAGCCAATACCTATGTAGAGACAAGCATGGTAAATGATGGCATGTTATGGGATGGCCCCTCCTCACCACCTCAACAGTCACTAACAGTTGATGGTTAGTTGTTAATGCCTTCAATCAATTAATCGATGCCAATGATAATGTTCATCACACATATTTATGATTAGGTGGCATTGTGTATTCATGTGTACAATGATATTGAAAAACCTAGTGTATAAGTAAATAACTTTCTATAATGTCTTATACATCACATGCACTCCTAAAATAGATGGGGCTGGTGTTTTGATGATAGAAAGTGATTCAGATTTTATGGAACACACATCCAAAGAATTCTTGAAGTCGGAATTCGAAACACGACTGAGTACAGATGAATAGAAAAAAACATTATTTGAATGTGTTCAAAGGTTTAGGAGAGACCTAGAAGCATCAAATATGTTAGATGTTTCTTTCAAAGGATATGTCAATGAGACAGCCACCACCCACATGTGTCCATGGTTTAATGCGAGTAAAAAATGCCACCGCATGTGTGCTAAAAGGCTAGTCATTCTATAAGATTTGAAAAATCGCACTGAAGACTACGAATGCTTCCAATTTCCCGATGGAAATTTTGCAAAGAAGGAGAAACCACACAAATGGAACATACATGTTAAAATAGTGAACTATTAGTGTGATTGTGAATTCGTAAAAATTTTAATTGTGGAGGTGAAGACTAACATATTCATCATTTATTTTACAGGTGGTTCAAATGCAGCTAAAACATCTCCCCATCACCGCTTATCTTTCGCCAATTTAGATTCTCTGTGCAGGTTTGTATTGAATGTCCTTAATTTCATAACATTTATTTACTGTATGTAAGGTAAAAATCCTTTGATACCTTGTCTAATATTTAATGCATTGTGTTGCAGATGCAATGGATATGCAGAGAGATGTATATTACGGAATAAGAAAGTTCAGCTTTGGAAAGTAAATGTATGGCATGTTGAGTGGGCCTAAATTATAATTGTAAACATTTCCAATTCATGTATATGAGATTGTACATTGCATATATTTAAAATACATAAATATGGAATGTGTACAACTTGACCTACTCTTTGACTATTTTTAGAGTATTTAAAAAAGTGCTCGATGGCATTATCCAACGTAGAACCGCTCATGTAATATATGGATAATATAAAATATTTTAACAAATAGAAAGTTGATGTAATTATGATGAAATGATGTAATCAACAATAAAAAATTATCATGTTGAATTTTTATTGCTATTATCAAGTGCTTGAAAAATAAACCTTTTTCAACACTATAAAAAATGAACCATTGTTTTCCACAAGGTACAAACCATGATTTTGTTCCACCTTTATGTAACAATACAAAAAGTAAATCTAGTTCAAAAAAGTAAATTTTCCTTCTCCTTGAAAATTGACTCCAGTAAACTAAGTAGGTGGAGAGGGGTGTTTTCCACCAGTGATGAAAAACAAAGTGTGTTTTTTCGCCACGTTGAAAAATGCATAGTGTTTTCAACACTTGAAAAATGCATGGTATTTTTCCAGTTCATGATCCCGTTCTCCAAAAGGTGCAACTCGTGTGCTTTTCCTTCTTGTTGTAAACATTGAATCCACATTAACTACTTGTCAAGTGGATAAGGGTTGAATTTTTCCAAAGCGATGAAAAAAGAGTGTGTTTTTGCCACGTTGAAAAATGCACGATGTTTTTCAGCACTTTGAAAAACGTAATCCCGTTCTCCAAAAGGTACAAACCACGGTGCTTTTCCTCCTTGTTGTAAACATTGACTCCACATCAACTAATTTTCAAGTGGAGAAGGTTTAAATTTTCCAATGTGATAGAAAATTGAGGTGTTTTTCACCACATTGAAAAACACACGGTGTTTTTCATCACTTTGAAAAATGCAATCACGTCCTCTAAAAGGTGTAACCCACGGTGCTTTTCCTCATGGTTGTAAACATTGAATCTACATCAACTACTTGTTAGGTGGAGAGGAGTTGAAGTTTTCCAAAGTGATGGAAAACAAAGTATGTTTTTTGCCATGTTGAAAAATGCACGGTGTTTTTCAGCACTTTGAAATACACAATCCAATTCACCAAAAGGTGCAACACATGGTGTTTTTCCTTCTCCTTGTAAATATTGAATCCACATTAACTACTTATCAGGAGGAGAGGGGTTGAAGTTTTCCAAAGTGATGAAAAATAGAGTGTGTTTTTTGCCATGTTGAAAAATGCATGGTGTTTTTTAGCACTTTGAAAAATGTAATCCAGTTCACCAAAAGGTGCAATGCATGGTGCTTTTCCTCGACTATGTAAACATTGACTCCGCATCAACTACTTATCAGTGGAGAGGGGTTGAAGTTTTCCAAAGCAATAAAAATAGAGTGTGTTTTTGCCACGTTGAAAAATGCATGGTGTTTTTTAGCACTTTGAAAAATAATCAGTTCACTGAAGGTGCGCACATGCGGTGTTTTCCTTCTCCTCGTAAACATTGACTCCACATAAACTACTTATCATGTGGAGAGGGTTGAAGTTTTCCGGATCAATGAGAAATAGTGCGTGTTTTTCTACCACGTTGAAAAATGTACTACACGTGTTTTCCAAAACTTTGAAAAATGCAATCCGGTTCACCAAAAGGTGAAAAGCGTCATGTTTTCCTTCTTGTGTAATATTGACTCCACATCAACTACGATATGTATAGCGGAGATGGGTTGAAATTTTCCAAAGAGATGAAAAATAGAATGTGTTTTTTGCCACGTTGAAAAACACAAGGTATTTATCAACACTTTGAAAAACACAATCACAGTTCACCATAAAGTGCAACCCGTGGTGTTTTTCATTCTCCTTGTAAACATTGACTCCACATCAAGTACTTATCAAGTGGAGAGGGGTTGAAGTTTTCCAAAGTGATGGAAAATAGAGTGTGTTTTTACCACGTTGAAAAATGCATAGTGTTTTTCAGCACTTTAAAAATGTAATCTGGTTTACCAAAAGGTGCAACTCACGATCCTTTTGCTTCTCCTTGTACACATTAACTCCACATCAACTACTTGTCAAGTGGAGAAGGGTTGAAATTTTCCAAAGTGATGGAAAATAGAGTTTGTTTTTCACCACGTTAAAAAACGCATGGTGTTTTTCAACACTTTGAAAAATGCAATCCGGTTCACCAAAAGGTGCAACCTGAGGTGTTTTCCTTCTCCTTGTAAAAATTGACTCCACAAAGAACTAATTTTTGGTGGAGAGGGGTTTGAAGTTTTCCAAAGTGATGAAAAACGAGTGTGTTTTTCACCACGTTGAAAAATGCACGGTGTTTTTCAACACTTTGAAAACGTAATCCGGTTCACCAAAAGGTGTAACCCGCGGTGCTTTTCCTTCTCCTTGTAAAAATTGAATCCACATCAACTACTTGTCAGGTGGAGAGGGGTTGAATTTTTCCAAAGCGATGGAAAATAGAGTGTGTTTTTCGCCACGTTGAAAAATGCACGGTGTTTTTCAACACTTTGAAAAATGCAATCCGGTTCACCAAAAGGTGCAACCCACGGTGCTTTTCCTTCTCCTTGTAAACATTGACTCCACATAAACTACTTATCAAGTGGATAAGGGTTGAATTTTTCCAATGTGATGGAAAAGCGGAGTGTGTTTTTCAAAGACGTTGAAAAATGTACTTTTTTTCAAAGACTTTGAAAAATGCAATCCTATTCTCCAAAAGGTGCAACCTACGGTGTTTTCCTCCTTGTTGTAAAAATTGAATCCACATAAACTAATTATCAAGTGGATAAGGGTTGAATTTTTCCAATGCGATGGAAAATGGGGTGTGTTTTCCACCATGTTGAAAAATGCATGGTGTTTTTCAGCAGTTTGAAAAACGCAACCCCATTCTCCAAAAGGTGAAACTCGTGGTACTATCCCTCCTCTAGTAAAAAATATTGACTCCACATCAACTACTTATCGGTGGATAAGGGTTGAAGTTTTCCAATCGATGGAAAATGGAGTTTTTTTTCCGCCACGTTGAGAAATGCACAATTTTTTTCAACACTTTGAAAAATGCAATCCAGTTCTCTAAAAGGTGCAACCCGTGGTGTTTTTCCTCCTTGTCATAAACATTGACTCCACATCAAATACTTATTAGGTGGAGAAGGGTTGAATTTTTCCAATGCGATGGAAAATGGAGTGTGTTTTCCGTCACGTTGAAAAACGTACGGTGTTTTTCAGCATTTTGAAAAATGCAATCCCGTTCTCCAAAAGGTGTAACTCACAGTGGTTTTCCTCCTTGTTGTAAACATTGACTCCACATAAACTAATTATCATGTGGATAAGGGTTGAATATTTCAATGCGATGGAAAATAGAGTGTGTTTTCCACCACGTTGAAAAATGCACGATATTTTTAACACTTTGAAAAACATAATCCTATTCTCCAAAAGGTGTAACCCGTGGTGCTTTTCCTCCTTGTTGTAAACATTGACTCCACATCAAATACTTACCAAGTGGATAAGGGTTGAATTTTTCCAATGTGATGGAAAATGGAGTGTGTTTTCCGCCACGTTGAAAAACACACTGTTTTTCAACACTTTGAAAAACACAATCCCGTTCTCCAAAAGGTGCAACCCACGGTGATTTTCCTCCTTGTTGTAAAAATTGACTCCACATAAAATACTTATCAGGTGGAGAAGGGTTGAATTTTTCCAATGTGATGGAAAATAAGAGTATTTTTTCCGCCATGTTGAAAAATGCATGGTGTTTTTTAGCACTTTGAAAATGCAATCCAGTTCTCAAAAAGATGTGACCCATGGTGTGTTTCCTCCTTGTTGTAAACATTGAATCCACATCAACTACTTACCAGGTGGAGAAGGGTTGAATTTTTCCAATGTGATGGAAAATGGAGTGTGTTTTCTCGCCACGTTGAAAAATGCACGATGTTTTTAGTACTTTGAAAAATGCAATCCCATTCTCCAAAAGGTGCAACCCACTAGTGCTTTTCCTCCTTTTTGTAAACATTGAATCCACATCAACTAATTATTAGGTGGATAAGGGTTGAATTTTTCCAATGCGATGGAAAATGGAGTGTGTTTTCCGCCATGTTGAAAAATACATGGTGTTTTTCAGCACTTTGAAAAACACAATCCCATTCTCCAAAAGGTGCAACCCGTGGTGTTTTTCCTCCTTGTTGTAAACATTGACTCCACATCAACTACTTATCAAGTGGATAAGGGTTGAATTTTTCCAATGCAATGGAAAATGGGGTGTATTTTCCACCACATTGAAAAATGCACGGTGTTTTTCAACACTTTGAAAACTCAATCCAGCTTTTCCAAAAGGTGTTACCATGCGTGCTTTTCCTCCTTTTCGTAAACATTGACTCCACATAAAATACTTACCAGTGGAGAAGGGTTGAATTTTTCCAATGTGATGGAAAATGGAGTGTGTTTTCCATTGTGTTGAAAAGTGCATGGTATTTTTCAACACTTTGAAAAACGCAATCACGTTCTCCAAAAGGTGCAACCCGTGGTGTTTTTCCTCCTTGTTGTAAACATTGACTCCACATAAATTAATTATCAGGTGGATAAGGGTTGAATATTTCCAATGTGATGGAAAATGGAGTGTATTTTCTGCCACGTTGAAAAATACATTGTGTTTTTCAGCACTTTGAAAAATGCAATGCCATTCTCCAAAAGGTGCAACCCGTGGTGCTTTTCCTCCTTGTTTGAATGATAAAATCCACATCAACTACTTATCGTGTGGACAAGGGTTGATTTTATCGAAATCATTAGGGAATTTTGTAGTCTTAATGAATGGTAACACACATTTAAACTAAGATCATTCCATTGTAATGTATACGTAGTATGAAAATTACATGCTTCAATGAGAACTTGAAATTGAATTCTCTATAATATGTACATTAACTAGAAGTAACATTCACAATACTCACACATTTTAAATCTTATTCCAATTTAAATCTTGTTATTAGATTTTAAAACCTTCTAATATTTTATTATGTTTTGATGGTTTAATTATTATTTACTCTTTTAAAAACTAAAATATATGTTTAACCAACATTTGTTGATGTCAAAGGTCACATGGACAATGTCATTTTATTACAAAGTCATATTTTATGTCAAAGGTCACTTGGATAGTCTTCAGTGTGAGCGACTGGTACTTTTTTCTCAGTCGATGCCTTGGCCAAGATGTACATCTTCTTCCATAATTCTTTGTGACCTTCGTGAATTTTAACAATGGAATTAAAACTTGCTACTTGATTTTCAAACACTTTTTGTTGGATTCACATGTCGTCTCCCAATTCTTAATTTCTAATTCCAACTCTTGAACCTCAAGCTCCAACTCCATCTTCTTCAAGGAAGCATCTAGTAATTGGTCCAATAATTCCTTATTTATCTTTGACAATTTTAAATATTGCAGTCTAAGTCTTTCACGCTCGATTTTATAAAACTTTTCCTTGTTCATTGCAAGTTTCAGTTCTATTTCCATACGAACTGACGGGGACGACTCATCTTCTTGTCCAACTTTGACATTTTCATTTGCAGGATCTCTATAGTCTTTCCAAACACATTAGTACTGACACTATATAATTTTGCATAATCTTTCGGTTCCAGCACTGGTGAGGCCTTGTGCTTTCCAACCTTATTTTGTCTTGCCATCTAATTAAACCTGTATTTAAACAACCAATTAATATTTGTTAACATTCAAATGTAATTGTAACCATATACCATACACGGAAGTAGAACGCAACTAAGTAACCATATACCATTTACCGTAATCCACAATCCATAGTCACATTAATACATTAACCATATACACAATGACAACATCATCATTTATACAATAAATGGAATGTGACATAACAAGAATAAAACCATCTAATGCGCTATAAACAAAACCAAAAACCATATTCAATTTAACAAGAATGTAATACTAAATTGTAAACATCAAACACATTAAAGTAACAACATCATCACACATATATACACTTTTCTTCTAATCACACTTGTATTACTCTTCCTTATTCATCACATCACATACCAAATATAACAATTCAATTACATGATCTAAATACTAATTAATGTGCACATCATAACATCAACCGAAAAATAACCATATTAGTGTAAAATCACATACATCTAATAATCATAATATAACCACATATGTCTATCCATATCATCTATTATGCTACAAAGGAAAATTCATCAAATATAACTAATTTTTGCATACCACATAATCAATATCTATACATATATGTCTAATATATAAGTAAAATTTGTCAAATATGTAAGTGAAATATAAAATTTCTATGACTGGTATATTCATTTGTTATCATTGTCTTGGGTGGGAGTGCCTGGTGTTTTTTCCTCACTTGCCGACTTGGCCTGCATATACATCTTCTTCTATACTTCCTTCTGATCTTCGTGTGTTTTAAGAACGGCATTAAAGTTTTATACTTGATTTTCAAAACACTTTTTCCGCTTCACGCATTGTATCCCAATTCTTAATTTCCAGTTCTAACTCCCGAACCTCGAGTTCCAACTCCATCTGCCTTAAGGCAATTTCTCCCATTTCATCCAATATTTCCTTATTTTTTTCATAAAATATAAATTTTCCAATGCAAAGCTTTCACACTAGTTTTGATACATATTTTTCTTCATCAGTATCAATTTTCATTTCTAAATCCATACAAATCAAGGGGGAAGGCTCGTCTTCTTGTGTAGCACCGACATCTTTTTTTGTAGAGCTCTTTGCATTATTTTTGAATGGATAAGTATCACTATCGAATGATTCATAATCATTTGGTTCTTGCACTGGTAAAGCCTTGCACTTTCTAGTCTTCTTTAGTCTTTCCATCTAAATAAACATGTATTATAACAATTGATTATTATTTGTTACCATTCAAACATAATTAGAAAGGAAATAATGCACTTAACTTATACGTAACAAAATATTATCATGGATGAAATATATACGAAAGTTTCAGTAAGCACATCAAACCCAAGTACGCATACATGGATGAAGAATGCAACTATGTAACAATAAACCACAAACCGTAATCCATAATACACAAAATTTGAAAACAAAATTGTGAATTATCTACGATAAATTACTGAACACGTCAAACCCAAGCAGGCATACAAGGAAGAAGAACTCAACTATGTAACCACATACCAAAAACCATAATCCACAATCCATAGTCACATTAATACATTAACCGAGGATACAGTGATGTGGAACATCATCATTTATATAGTAAATGGAATGTCACATAACAAGAATAAAAACCATCTAATGCATGTTAAACAAATCGTAAATGGATAAATCTATGTAACCCATAACCACAAACCATATTCAATATATCAATAATGCAGTACTAAATCGTAAACCTCAAACACATTAAAGTAACATCATCATCATATACACATATATACTAATCCGACTCCTCACAATCAATGTTATACATAAATGTTTTCATCTCCTTCGTTTCCTAGTGTTAGCGACAGACAATACTCCATCATAAAATATAATACATTTCTTCTCATTTCTATGAATATAATTTGGTGTGATGCCAAGAATGGGTGGGGCATCCGATGTCTTTATCCGAGTATGGCACGTTATCTCAACTTGCACTTTTGCATCATCCTAAAAGCCAACCATATAGTAAATAAGTCAACGTAGATGAATCTCTCAGTTAAACACATAATTAAATTAAATCATTCATTACAACTACTTGCCTCTTCAAGAGTGTCAAGTCTGATATCGTTGAGATCCCAAATAGAAAACCCTTTGACACACTCTGCCAAAGTGTTTGCAAATGTATTAGGGTAGGGAAATGGAGCAGTGGGAACAATGGCCTCAGAAATAATCACTTTGACAGTAAATTTGGGGAGTGTGATGCCATGACACTTCGCGTGCAGGCTACTATCACAAACCACTCCTCTCACAAAACCATATCTCAATTAGGAAAAGCCTAGAATAACGACAATCTCAATTGCATTAATAACTTTTTCTTAATTTCACCAAAAAAGAATATAGAAAATCAAATGAGAACATTCAATAACTTACCAGTCCAGTTCCACCCTCTCTCGTATTTTCAAAAACGATGTTTTTCCCCTCTCCTCGTGCTTCCCTCGTCACACTCTCTCTCCTTAACTGGTAAAAGTTACAACTCTAGAATTTTTCATCTCCACCTCCCCTTACCTCACTTGAATCTATCTCTCCAATAACATTGAGATGATAGGCTGATTAAGAAGGGGTCGTGTTTGCAAACATCCACCTATAACAATCCAGTCATCAATAAAATTAAAGTACCAACAACATAAGGTAACATACATTTTCAAATTCTGTTAAGTGATTTTACCTCTCTCTATTTCACACTACGAATCGAGTGTCTCTGTTGGTGTAAGAGTTGACACAAGGGAATGTCATAATCCTACGCATCGCCTATAGTTAGTATATACAAAAATACACAAAAACTACATTGTATCCTTACTTACGAAAGACCAATAATTACTTACGTTATCATTCGTAGGGGGTCAAAATTTTTGCTACTTGTTCCACCCTCTTCTCTAGCTTCCTGTTCATGACATAATATTAATTTTTTGATTTCTAACCAAACATAATATATAAAATATTATACTAATCTTAAATTTACCTTTGTTTCGATATTTGAGTTTTTTTCCTTTCTCTCTCAACCAATGCTCCTCTCTCACCTTTTTCATCTCCGTTGAATAGTAAGTGTGCATTACATCATCCACCTCCCTCTTTCCTTCTTGGCTCAACTCCTTGAATCGAGATTTGCATTCTTTTTGCAAACTCGATTGATAACCCTCCTCCGCTGCAAGTTTCCTCAAGTTAGTTCACATCCGCCTCCTCTTTTGCACATATGCCTTGCTTTTATCTTTAGGGATAGGTGGTCATTTTCCTATATGCTTATGGCCACACTTACGAGGTTCCATGGAGGGAAGATTGTGTTCTACTTGGAGATGTCAATTTAGTCTATGTAACTTAGAAAACCTAACATCCCCACTAACAACACATGATCCATGCTAGTAAACATAACAAATATGACCATTAACATATTCTGGTTCTATACTCTATGGTGGCTCATGAATATCTGAGTGAATGGGCTCGGAAGGACCATCTGATGTATCGCCATCAACTGTTGGAGGATCATATCCCTTTGCTTCCTCTGTGACACTTGTGAAATGTGTACACGTCATGTGATGTGAAGGTGCTTGTATATAGGGATTTTGAGTGCATAACTATTAGCCCAACATAAAATATTAAGTATTTTTCAAAAGAAGTAATGTTCACATATTCGAATATTACCATCATGGAATGTGAAGAAACCTATGTGAAAAGACAGCAATTTCATAATTTTTATCCCAACAAATGACATTAAGTACATTTCTACGAAAAACAATTAATGTTCAAAAATTTATATATTACCGTCTCATTATTTATGTCTTCCCCAAAAACATAAGAACAGATTGTGAACATGGATTGACCCATGTCGCCGAGCTTCGCATGTTTTGTTCATGTGCGTTGTCATAACCATCATTGAAGTGATGCATTGTAAAACAAGTTAAACTAAAACAAATGGTGCATGAAATTATTTATTTGTATTTTGCATTCATATTGAGAAAATCATGCACAATAAACGATTTGTGATGAAATTAGCTACACACATTATTTTTCAAAACTGGATACTCGACTCTAGATGTTTCCGAAGTAAACATGAAATGTGAATTACAAGTGTGTTAAAAGAGAAGATAGGATAAAGCATGATGTATCCAAAATGCCCGGTTTATCAACCAACACTATATGATGTATCATCATATTATCCACAAAATATATAATATATACACTGGTGATAATTCACAATCTAATAAATAATGTATGTCTACCATTACGCAAAAAGAAATACAATGTGTACATATATCATATTGAAATGTCTTCCATGGAAAGTGCTAGCAAAGCTACCACTTCTTGGTTTATAGTGTCCCTAGACACTTGACATACATCTAACCTACCTCTGTTAACTTTTACATGCACGTATGAACATTTCACAAAGCGAGATACACTCTCTAGCACTTGAACTCGAAGAATTGAAAGATTTACATTGTTACATTGGTATACACCAGTCATTTGTTTCACAACAAGCATATCATGAGAAAACACACAAATTTTCCAAACATCGTGGCGTATCGCTTCCTCAAGACCCAATATCAAGGCCCTATACTCGATCGATGGAAGGTCATAGTGGCATTTCTTAAAATTGTACCTCTTTCTACTATCTTGCTTCCATCAGGGTTGTATAATATGAACGATGAACATGTAATATTTTCAAAGGTATTTGACACTCCATGAATTTCCAATCTCTAAATGGCAACCATGCTTACCTTTACAATGGAAAATAATATTGTAAGCAAACATAAAAAAATAGAATGAACACTTCAAATTTGACTTTTTCAATACAAACATCTGTAATTTAACATATGACAAGGCCCTAAAACATTTGCTCCTGAGTTCATTCATTAATAATGATTTCTTATTGAGAGTCAATGGAGTTAGTACTTTGTCTAGAGACATACACTCTAAATGAGTTAACGTCATGTGTTCGTGAGCGACTTCTTTTTGGGAAACATTGTATTCCTTACAATACTAAAACTTCGTATTTTGTATGTTAGACTAAAGTGTGAATATATTTTGGAATATATTGGAATCGTAATCATGGGTTTGGTTCCATTCCACTCATTTTCTGAATAGATAACTTTATGTTGCTAACATATAATTAATACAAACACAATTTAGAATAATTTTTAAAAATATGTTTTCCTATAATTATGAGTTTATAAATGTAATGGGTAAATATTAAATTTGAATAAATCACTTAATAAATTGATTAGTCTATTATGAATAGATATATTTCAATCTATTTGCAATATCAATATCTATAAACATTTGATTAGTTTTCAAAACCAAATCAATAAAGAAATATCTAGTACATAGGGTTTAGATTTATCATGTTCATAGGAGTGACAAGAAGATGATCATCCAAGATAGAGTTTAGATTTATCATGTTCTTGGGAAGTGACAAGAAGATGATCATCCAAATCTTGTAGTACAATTGATTTTTATGAGACACGGGAAAACTAGAAAACTTACATTTATCAGAACCAACAAGTGTATACTGTACACTTGACATTTCAAGCATACCTAAACCATACACTTGACATTCCAAGTAATATTGTGCACTTTAATTCAAAATATGTTATTACGAGTAGATTTTCCAGAAACGAGGGGTCCAAAAAATCTCTCAAGTTTCTAAAACTTCATTACAATCAATGGTAAAATGTACTTCTTTAGCTTTCCCTAAATGGGATGCTGAAGTTTAAACCATAAGGAAACAATAATATGTTTTGGGGTTTTCATTTTATCAAATAGACTAATCTTTCTTGATATTTAACAAGTCCATCAATAGCATATAGTATTGTGAATGACATTCCAATAATTGTTATAGTTTATTCACTAAAAACATTTGTAATGTATATCTAGTATTAAAATTACATGCTTCAATGAGTACTTGAATTCTCTAGAATTAACTCCTTTTCAAACAATACTGGTTTTCTATATTATGTAGATTAAGTAGGGTACATGTGCATCTCTATATGAGTTGAACTCATATTAGAACACTCTTTACACACAAATAAACAAATTAGTATATGACTATCAAAAAATGTGAATAAGGTAGACCAAGGGTCACATGGATAAATTTCGAAGAGAACGGGACTCTTTTCTCATAAACATGTAGTCTACCAAAACCTTTTGGACTTAAGTTCCTTGTCAAGTACACTGACCTAGCAAAAGTCTTAGAACTACACAAGATAATTTAAAAAATAAGTAAATAATCAAAGGGGGCCATATGAATACCATAAATGATTGGAAATGATAATTGCACCAATACAATCCTAAATTGGACAAATGATCATAACCCATTACTAGTGAATTAGAAAATCATTACCATTACACATTTGGTACCTAAATAGAATTTTAACATAAATGAATTTTAATAATCTAAACTTTCTATAAAATATCTAAACATTAGTAATTTTAAAAATATAATCCATAGAAACACATATTAATACTAAGGAAAACATATTTAATCCAATGCAAAACATATTTAATCCAATGCAAAACATATTTAATATTTAAGCTCATGTGAATCAAGAATATATTCGAACAACAAAATGAAATATATTTAAGTTGGTGTGAATCAACATTCGACAAAAATTAAATATTTATATAGGTTTTTTCAAACACATCATAAGTTTTTTAGAACAAAACATATAAAAGCAGTAACTTTTTTTTTGTTTTTAGCAACAAACTTGGAGTTGCTTCCATGTGCAATCTTTTTTGCACAATTTTTTGGATCTATCACCGGTTTTATGACCAGAACTCCCATCTTCCTCAGCTTATGTGGAGGCTCATACTTCTGAATCCTCCATCGTGTCATAAGCTAGACCATATCCTCGCGAATGTGGCCCTATAGTGCGGAACTTAGACAAATAAATAACAGAAGTTTCCGGCAAATTGAGTTGGGCCTTAACCATGGCTGCAATTTCTGGTTTGGGTGGCTTATTCTGTTGATGATGGTCTATATACACCACAAATGTGGACCTCCTGAAGCATTCCTCCCTTTGGAATTTGGGATTTTTCAACGTTATCCCTACGAGATTAGGAGGAATTAAGCTTTGTGTATTCATTTTCACCACACAAAAGACAAACTGAATACAACAACACACATGCAAACAAAAATATAAAATTAATGTTATTACGATACTTGACAAATCTAATATACGTCATCCAATATGATAAAATAATCACAACATCAGAAATCTAATATCCATGACAAATTCAAGTATTAATAAATGCCAACGGCTATCCTTCACTCAAAATGCACCCTCCCATAATATCACAACCATCCATTGCAAAAGGGATGATTGTGATATTACGAGGGTGCATTTCTGAGTGGAGGTTGGTGGTGACTTTAAAAACCTCTTCTCAGCACAATATACCACCCAACTATCGATGTGGAATCCTAAGGGGCAAGCCCCTTCATCATGCAACGATAGTTGGGCATATCGATGTGGCATCCTAAGGGCCTTCAAAGATGCACTGATTCCTATCTTTGCAGAGGCACTTTCCCCCATATGCCAAATTGAGAGTGAGAGTATCATATCACATAATTTTTATAGCTTCAACTTACATCATAAAAAATATAACTAATAAACAATTTTCTATATACAAATTATATATGCACATTACCATTATCTACAAATATAATTAGTACAAAAAAATCAAACTTACTCTAATGTTATTTCATTTAACACAACTAAGTTCTCTCAGTCATATTAAGAAATTACTAAATGTTTACAATTAATTATATAAAAAAACATACTAAACTTATGATAAACATACTAAATCAACTAACATCAAAAACTAACATCAACTAACATATGATAAACATACTAAATCAACTAACATAAAAAACTGCCATACTAAAGTAGACAAGAGTTAAAATAAATGAGGATCCAAACCACACTCATTTACAATTCAATGATAGAAAATATCATATCATAGTGTGTTAAACTGATAAGGAAAATAACGATTATAATTTTTGTTTAGGGGTAAATATAGCTTATTCGGGTTGACTTTGTTATGTTTGTGGAGCATATTTTCATGTTAGAGTGTGGTACACCTTCTATGTGTTACACTCGGGTATTTTTACGAAGATGGCGTGTAAACTAAAGAAGAGCTTGTATGGATTGAAATAAGCTCCACGTCAATGGCATAAGAAGTTTGATAGATTCATGATGGAGCAAGGTTATATTAGATGTCATTCTAACCATTGCGTCTATACAAAGAAATTTGAGGATGGAAGTTATATTAACTTGTGTTTATATGTTAATGACATGCTGGTTGCAAGTAAAAACATCTAGGAAATAAAAGTAATCAAGAAACAACTAAGTGAATCCTTTGATATGAAGGATTTGGGGGCAGCCAGAAAAATCCTTGGTATGAGGATAACTCGGGATAGGAAGGAACAAAAGTTGACTTTATCTCAGGAAGAGTACATTAAGAAGGTATTGGATAGGTTTAACATGCAAGATGCTAAACCGGTTGGGACTCCTTTGGTAGGCCATTTTAAGTTATCAAAGGAGCAGTGTCCCAAGACAGAGAAGGAAATAAACTAGATGTCCAAGGTACCTTACTCATCAACAGTTGGCAGTTTGATGTATGCTATGGTGTGCACTAGGCCTGATATTGCCCATGCAGTGGGAGCTGTGAGTAGATTTATGAGTGATCCAGGTAAAGAGCATTGGCAAGTAGTAAAGTGGATCCTTTGGTATTTGAGAGGGACCATGGGGACAATTTTGTGCTACAGTGGATCAGACACCACTTTACATGGTTATGTAGATTCAAACATGGCTGGAGATGTAGACAGCAGGAGGAGCACGACAGGTTATATTTACACTATAGGTGGGACAACAGTGAGCTGGATTTCATGACTACAGAAGCTGGTGGCTTTATCAACCACAAAGGCTGAGTATGTTTCTGCCATAGAGGCAAGCAAAGAGATGATTTGGTTACAACAATTGCTTGAGGAGTTGGGGCATAAGCAGGAGGAATGTAAGCTGCATAGTGATATTTAGAGTGCTATACACCTAGCTAAGAACTCGCTTTCCACTCGAGATGAAGCATATATAGTTGAGATATCACTTCTTCATGAAAGCTTTGGAGGAAGATAAGTTGAAGTTGGAGAAGATTCATACCAGTCTCGAATCCTGTAGACATGATGACCAAGGTGGTCACAAGGTATAAACTAAAGCTATGTTCAGCTTTTGTTGGCCTTCGTGGATGACAAGATGAAGGGTTAAGAAGCTTTCTCGGTGGAAATCGGTCTCCAAGTGGGATATTGTTATGTTTTTGGAGCCTATTTTCATGTTAGAGTGTGGTACACCTTCTATGTGTTACACTCGGGTATTTTTACGGTGGTCCCACTCGCCGGTGAGTGGGTTAAGGGGTTTGTGGGAAAATCCCCCGAAGAAAATTTTCATGGGTGGTTTATTAACCCATGGGTAATGGGTAACCGCGTTATGGGCTGTTTTTGGGCCCATGGTTTTTTCTTTTTACCCATTGTTTTGATACCATGGCTTTTTCGGTACCCATTGTTTTGATACCCATGGTTTTTTTCCTTTGGTTTTGATACCCATGGTTTTATATCAAAATGCTTAAGCAATTGTCTATTTATATGGTCTTATGCATATGATAGATAGACAAGAAAATGTATTGCAGATGTGTTTTGAATTCGGGTGTGAATTCTGTAGAGTTTGTTGATCATAGCTCTAAACAGATCTCAGGTATTGTATTGAGAGAGTGCGGCTTGTAATAAAATTTGAGCAAGTGATTCTTGGTGGATGTAGCCCAAATTGGGTGAACCATGTTAAATCTTGTCTCTATGTATTCTCATTATTTATTCTGCACTTTTATTTGAGATCTGTAATATTTTCGCATATTAGTTTCTACTCATTGTGATTCTCAGTAAGGGATTATTCCGCATATTTTATCTCTTATGTCCTAACAGACTTATCACAATATTGGGTAAGTGCACCAAGTTGGGGACACGATTAAGTGGACATCAAATCCTGAATTTTACATTAAAAACAACAAAACATCAAATTTAGTCTTCCGGACTTGAACCATGCCGAAAAGTAAAAAATATGTCATAAAAATGGTACCATTGCGTAGGGGAGACTATTAGCTTTGTAGAAATACTGATTTTAAAGTGAATAGAAGAGGATAAATATCATTTTATAATTTTTACTAATAGTAGGTCTTTAAGACACTTTTTCCTATGAATGTTTATGTCTACGTTTAAGACTACAAAATTTGTTTCACTTATCAGAATGTGATAAAACTTATACCATCCCAACCATGGTGAAATTATATACATGTTCAAAAAAATAATATTTGATTTCAATATTTTTTGATGAAGTTATGGCAGGCAAACGGAAAGTGCTCTATTTTCTTTATGTTTTCATACCACTTTCACGGAAAAAATCATAAAAAATAAAATATTACTCAAAAAATACAAAATAAAATCCATCCCAAGATAGATAGTGGCATATAACTTCTCACTAAAGGAAAAAAATATATATCAATTTTTGGTCATCCAAATTGTGGGAAAACGGACTATAATCTTATCGGCGTTTTAAAAAAAAAAATACCAAGTCATTGAATTTTGAGTGTTTAATATAGCTAATCTTGTCCATTTTTTACAAAAATTAGTATTTTAGAAACTAGATTCCGGATGCTATGATTCATATTAATATAATTTTGTCTAATTTTGAGTGTATGTATAGCTAATAATCCCTACAAGTTGATATTATGTTGTTATTTGCAATATGATGTCCACGGATGACCCTATATTTGTCCATCAACTTCCTGCACTTACGCTATCATTTCTACATATAGTATATATGAATAACTCTAAATGCCTTTAGGTCAATGTTTTCTCAATATAGTTAGCCTTATCCTCAACTCATGTTACTTCTCTTCGAAATTATTGATGCAATACATGTAGCTTGCAAAATAGATTTCTTCTTCTACAAAAATAACAACAATATTTGAAATTTCAGGATAAAATAAATTGTTAGGGAGATCTATGATGTTGATTAGTTGGATTTTCTAGCACCATATACTTATTAGGGTCGTGAGAACTAAACAATATTATAAACAAATAACATATTAAAAAATTCTAGAGTGACAATAAAAAAATTAGGTCATTTGCCAAAAGTGTTCCATATGAACAAGTGGCTTCATAAAAAATAAATATGTTTATGATTGCTTCAACTCTCTTGAATTCCTTTGAAGTATTGATTAATTCTCTATAAATTTCCTAGTATGCTCTTTTGACAATTCTCTATGAATATCTAGATGATTATCTATACCAAATGAGCTATAACACTTGTGTCTACATCAAATATTCAATGTGGAACTCTTTAAGACATGTTTTAAACCTTTTATTGAGCCAACAACTCAAAATCTTATCAATTTGGTTGTTGAATAATTGTAGATAATGCCAAAGGGTAAAATCATAGAACTCATAACTCACATGGGCACCAATAAAGACACGAGTTCTAAAAAATGTCAAAGTAGGAAAATACTTTAATCAATATAACTCATACGACATTGACCAACTTTAGGTCTAGTTTCCACACTTGACTGAAGACGTAGTGAGGACCATTATTTCTCAAGAAATGGTAAATGATCAATGTGTAGTTGCATAGGCCTATGCCCTACTCAAAATGGCCTTTAAATCTCTTCCCTCATGAAATCTCACACCACACGTGTAGAGTAATGGTACTCTTATGTGCTTTTGTAGTTCTTCAAAAATACTTAAGGGAATTTCAACACTTTACATGATTCTAAACAATCTACATCGATCCCCATGGTATATACTCATTCCCATGTTACATGATAAGTGGAGCGCTCTAGGATATTTGCATTTTAAAACACTAATCAATGTAGCATAATTTTAGAAGTCCAATTGCCATTTTTGTAGGAAGATAAACTATCACTCGAGAAGAAGATGAACTATTTTATAACTATCATCGTTTGGAACCATCTTCTATTGTAACTTCCTTTTTGTAATGATTTGTGTACTACATGACTTATTTCACCCTAAGGTGATCATATGACCACAAATCAAATAGCATTGAATACCAACATCTCTTGTGTATCCAATATCTCCCATACACATTTGTTTCTTATTCCAACCTAGAAAAATGATTTGTTTCTTGTTCCTTTTTACTTTACCGTTATATGATTTCAAAAATATTGTATACTTTATGATCCATGCATCATTCCATATGCATACACATAGAGACATACATAACCAAAATATTTAAAATACATTAGAAATGCATAGGCTACTTAAGGGGAACATGGACCTTACAAATCATGTATTAGGTATAGGAAAATGATCCCCTTGCATATATTTTCTATCTTAAGAGGAAAATAATATTGCAACAGACATAAGATATCTATTTTGTTTTTGGTGTTTGATCACAGTATCATGGTGTCATGCTCTTGTAACCTTTTGACCTTAATGTAATATCTTGATGCTCTTATTATAACTACCTATAATGAGTAAATGTTGTATATTCTTGAACACACAAGAGCTAAGTAGGATCCCTTCCCCAATATCATATATCCAAATAGCCTTGCTCATATATTATCCATGGTGTAGTTTATGCCCACTCACCATAGATCTTCCTACACTATTACTTTTCTCCCTCTAATAAGTGTGGGTATCCTCCCTCTAATAAGATCTGCAAATGGAATGGTTTGAGACAGAGCTCAATAGCCACGGGTTTTGTTTGCAAGCACTAAGACCAAACTCGAATGGAAGGACCAACCTGTTTGGTCTAGGAAAAATGAGTTTCTTGGGATGCGTGTGGAGCTCATGTTGATATTTTTGTCTTGTTGTCAAAGAGAGAGATAATTTAAGAGGACCTCACCAAATTTGGAGGAAATAGGAACCAAGCTCGTGTATAGAATAATCCAAGCTTATCAATGAGGCAAGCCATGGGTCTATATGCAATATAAAGACTTGATATAAGCTCTAATTTGGAGAGGTTTATTTGCACAAGATATGAGAGATGAGTTTTATGTGAGGAGCTCACAAACCTTTGTGAGTAGCTCGCCGAACTTGGGAGGGACCTCACCTAACTCACCAAGCAGAGAGTAAAGAGGAGCTCATTACATTTTTTAAGGGATCACCTTGAGCAAGGTTCTTTTATGTGAATTTGTTTCTCCATCTTCAATTTAAAATTTTTGTAGATCAACCGAGATTGAAAATTATAGTGATATAAAAAAATTACATTTTTCTTCAACTTCCCAATCTAAATTGGGAACCCAGTTCTGTAGGGCAATATTTAACTTTTAATATATTTTTATGTGTACCTTGCAACTTTACTACAAGACTTTTCTTCTACAAATTTTAGTTTTGTGATATGTTTGTAAAAAATTGTAAAGAAAAGTTTACACAAATATGTAGGATTGTTAACAACATAGAAATTCTTAAACAACAAAACCCGCTACTCTAATACCATATCGAATATTAAAATCAATTAAAAAATGAAGTATTGTCTACAAAGTTTGTTAAGGATTCAATTTAGTACATCAATGTAACTTAAAATAATTTGAAATAAAAATTGAACATGAAAACAAATGAACACAACATATATCATGGGAAAAATCTAATGTTAAACAACCCCACAAAAATGCACTTTTATTTATATTAATAAACTTAAGGAACTTGCAAAACAATTTCATACATGCACTGACCATTTACATGAGCCAAGAACCCAACATAATAATCTTCCAACGAATCACTCTTCCCAACTAATTTAATTAATTAGTCAAATTTATATAAATATATACAAAGTTTATAAACTTTGGATATATGCTTATTTAATAAAATTTTAATTATGGGTATGTGTTTATGATGGCGGGCCACATTAAATGTGTCCCCAAAATATTACATGCTCCACCATTTATGTTTGTGTTCACTAATTTTCTTGGTCTTATCCACTAGTCTATCATGCATATTAGGGTTGGCAAAATCCCATTCATCTTCTCCTTCAATAGATTCCTCCTCCCGTCTCACTTTCTCTTTCTCAATCTTTATGTCGCTTCATATGGTTACCCCTAAGCTCAATTTCTCCTCCACTTTTATCTCATGTCAACATTTTATCAAAGCTTTTATTTTATAAGCCATCCAATATATCTTTGTGTTCTTTCAATCTATCCATCATGGGTAGTTTCCTCTCATAACTCTCTAATTGATTATAGGCTCTAACTTAATATTTCTCAATTGTGAATTTTTTTATACATGATGAGTTCCTCTATTGTTTGTAGTATTTCCTAATTCTTTTGTTTTGATTCTTCCCTCTTTACTATAGTCTAGTAGGTTTTATGTCCCTCCTCCCATTCTTAAACAATTGTGTTACCATCGGGCAACCATTACACCTCTAGTGGAAAACTCTACACTATGTTTGTTATGGTTCTACACAACTTTCTATTCCATTATTTTCCACATTTGTAGAGCACGTTAAGTTTATTATTTCTTGTCCAAAACATTCACCACCTTGATAGTTTAATTGGTAACCTCTCTACAATACCCTCCACATTATCCTCCTCCACTATAGTTATTTCGTATGTAGCCTCGTATGATATACATCGTTGTTATTTCCTTGAAATCCTCCCTAATTGTTTTGAAATCCCCCCAAATTTTGAATACCTTCCTTGATTATTTTGATAGTCACCTCCTTTATTTCCCTAATAACCATTACATTTTGGTATTGGTGAACTTTGAAGACTTGCATTTAAATGTTTTTGCAATTAGAAAGTTGGTGTTGGTGTGATGTACATTTTTTTGGTGCAGTCAATGGCATTTTTCTCACAATCGCAACCCCTGTAACTCTCACCTCTTTCAATTTATTTGTAGAGTCTACTCCAAGATATGTGGTGATAATGGTTAAATGTTACACACATAGTACAATGCATCAAGTGGTTTTTTATGGCATCACTTTTGTCAATGAGCACATAATTTGATTGTATTATTCTCACAACATATATATCCTACACTACAATTGTTCCTTCAAAATCAATTGTTACATTGGTAGTGTCATCCCTACCAGATTCATTCTTGTCACAACATCTCTTCTTGCTTTGTTTACATGTGGAAATTTCATCCTCCTATCCTTCTTCACAACATACACTACACCATATCTACTTGCTACAATATTTGGTGGTGAATATGTTCTTAAGGCTTAGCCGTAACTAGACTAACTTGTTTTACAATATCTCCAACTCTATTTTAGCTACCACTTTTCCTTCTCTCTTCCAATGTTTCACTACCAACCATGACACCATCTCCAGTGGTGCTCCAGTGCTTCCGTAAAAATCTTAAACTCTTTTTCCATTGGTTGATCCTCTCAAATATGATAATAATCTTAGGACAAACCATTCAATTTTTCACTTCTCTTCAATGGCTCATCCAATTTACTCACTACATTTAGAAACCTCTTATCAAAATCCCTCATTTTTTTCATTCCTTCTAAATCAAATATTGCATCTTGCTCAAGATTTTAGTTGGGATATCTAAAAGCGATATTCATTTTTAAATTCTTTATTCAAAACATGTTTCACCGTTTTCCTTACGTTTTGAAATGACAAAATAGATAAGGGTAAGGACTAGGAGTAATACTTGTTAAATGGGTTGGTTGATGGTTTTTGTGTGCTTTCTGACTTCTCGATCCAATGTTGATTACGAGAGCTTCCTTTTGGCTAGGAGAAACTACCTGTAATAGAAAACAAGACCACGAAAGATAAGTTAAATGATATATTACAAAGGTGGATTGCCTAAGCATATGCTAGTTTCGAGAAGTGTGATACTTCCTAGATAGTTGTCAATCCACTGTTTAAAATAAATTAATGCGAGAAATAAGTAAAGTCCTACTATAGTTGATATGATTTAGGTATCTCATTCAAGTACAATAAGCAAATCCAATCACAACAGTTAGGCTATAATTAGATCTAAAGGATGAGGTGTCTCGTCAAGTGCTCTGGGACGAGTCAAGGTCTTATTCAGGTTGTTTAGGTCAACTGGTAGGAGTTTGTTTGGCTCTATTCTTGGGAAGGGTATAAAACATAGAGACCGATGTCGGTTGGGTATAACGCATAAAGATTAAGGGTGACCACGATGACGGTTATGGCAGTAACCATTAGTGTAAGTGTAATAGGGTGACAATAATTCAATGAAAACCTTATTGTAGAGTTTAGGTGAGGTTAGATGGGGCTAAAGAAGGAGATGACGAGGTCTGTGGGAATACTGAGAACACTCAGAGAGGTGGAAGGGCCAGGATAGGTGATCTGACAAGTGGGTGGGTGAGATTTTTGGGTTTCTTTAGAAAGAAGGCTATGGGGGAATGAGAATGTTAATAGGAGAATGGTAACAAAAATGATAACAAATATATGAACAAAATAGGAATGGAAATGATTAATGATAAAACACTTACCAATATTACAGGTCTAATGATTGGGTGGTGGTGATGATCAGTTGATGGAATGGATCTTGGTGCGGTGGTGACACTTTCTGGAATGTGATCGTGAGTGCTAATGCTTCTGGATCTATCCTAGTGCTGGCTATGGATGCCTGGGTGCGTGAAAAGACTCTGGTTATACTTGCATGCAGATCTCTTCTCATCCTTCTTGCTCTCAAAATGTGCCAACCCAAAAATAAGGTTGCTTAGGTGAATAAATGGTAACCGACGATGGTTCCGGTTGACTCAAAGGTCACTTAGGGTGACCAATCTCGATTAAGTTAGATTCCCTAGGTTTACTAAAATGGGAAGATATTTCTAATTTCTTTGGCCCAATTAGTTTTGTTCTTGTGGATTAGAATGGAAACTTCCCTTCTAATGGGCGGGAATGTGGTTAGAGAGATTTTAGGGATTGATTTTAGGGTTTAGACCAAATCTTAGCTCATTAAGGAAAGTAAGACTTAGTTATTGTTAGTTATGGAAACATGCCAAGAATAGGTCTAGGGTGAGGTGGGTAGATGAGGTGTCTAGGTGAGGTTTCTAGGTGAGGTGGTGGGGTAGAAACTAAGATAATTAGATGATAAATATTGTGAGGATATATATTAATTTAATTAAATCAATTAAATTAATAGTGGTGCAGAGTGGAAGGGGCCTAGGTTAGGTGAGTATGCTTGAGCTGGTTATTTGACTAGGGACCAAGGTAGTGTGACCCAATTTTGGTATCTACATTTTGTCCCTTTTTGTTGCGTAGCTTGTATTGGTAAGTGACGCTGACAAAAATAAGATGTGGTTGCCCCATGTGTGGGTGAAGGTGATCCCCCTCAAACTAGGAACTGATGAGGTAGAAGATAGAATCGGTGAGTGGTTTGATAAAAGGTGGATGTGATGAAGAGGAAGGTAGACAACGGGGTAATGGGTTAAAGTTCTAATCGGGTAATCAAGGTAATGGGACAAGGTTAAAGGTAGTGACAGTCGAACACACGCACACGTATAAACTATGGCACGATACTAGGTTGAAGAGCATGTAAACTCTACATTGTCTAAGGTTGATAGGGTTATCCAAACAAGGTTTAGGTGATTCTAGTATCCAAGGTATAGGATATTGTGCGGAAGTACATCACAGCCAAGTGTAGGAAGGTGTAGGTATGTTCCAGTACACCAAAGGTTGGGTTAGGATAAACAACACGGTAATAGGAAAGGTAAGGTCATTAGGTCAAACAACATGGGTAATAGTGTCGCAAGGTATAGCGAGCACATGAGTTCATAGGTCATTAACAATGTTTTGGGTCTAAGTAGTGAGGTCACAAAGATGGGTAAAATAACAAGTTCCTAAATGCAATGAAGGACATGTATAGGTAAGGTAGGCATGGAGGTTGGTTGTAATAAGGGTGGGTAAGGTCAAATGGTGGTGGGTTGGCTAAGTGTTGGTCGAAATGGGGAAAGGGTATGGACAAGAGTATGACAGTAAACCGATGTCACCATACATAACCGGTGATGCTCTAGGTAAGATGACCACAGCTTTATTAGAGCATATGACCCGATGTCGGTGTGGGTACAACCTACCACAGTTTGGTAGTAGGCACATGTGACCAATTTCATTTTAGGTATAACTGACGTCGGTCAAAGTTGACGTGGGTATATAAAAAGAAAAAATCCGTATAATACAATTTCATTTATACATGTTGGACTTTTAGAAAATGATAGAGCATTGAATGAGTTCTGCTTTATCGAGAGAAAGTGTGTGGAACGTACTCAAAGTGAGGTGGAAATATCCGGGTGGGGAGAGGAGTCAGGTGGACGGGCCCACTAGATCAGGTAGAGTGAGTGGATTGGTGGAGAGATTGGAGGTAGAGGTGTTACATGGTAGATGCAGGGAGGGGTTGAGTGGACCACTAGAAAAGTGGCCAGACGTGCCACCACAGAGGTGACACCGAGACGAGGTAAGAGCTAAGCTTGTCTATGTTTTGTTGTTTAAATGTAGAGGGGAATATGGTTCAGGGCGGTGTGGGTACGGTAGATATTTTTAAATTTGGAGTTAATTTTTTTAGGAAGGATGCGGTGGGAAATGTCATAGGTAGAGGAAATAGGGTTGGGGAGGGATTTGGGGTAGGTTTGGGTAGGTGTCTAGAGAAATGGGAGATAAATGGGGGGAAGAAAATTGGGGTTTAGGTTTGGGTGTAATAAAAGTGACCAACCCCGGTCGATGTATGGATGAAATCAGGCCGATGTATGGTCGACATCGGTCTATATATACCAACATTAGTCGATTGAAGAACCGATGTCGATTATCATGGACCGGTGTTGGTCGAGTGACCTACGCCGCTTAGTAAATTTAGGGTGTCGATTAGGTTTGGGGATTTGGGGTTTGGGTTTAAGTAGGAGGGTCTAGGTTGGAAGAGTCAGAGGTCAGGGGTGGGGTTAGGTTGGGGTTGAGGTTTAGGGTTTAAGTTGGAGGGTTTAGGTTGGAAGGGTTGTAGGTTCGTGGTGGGTTTAGGTTGGGGTTGAGGTTTGGGGTGGAGGGAAAATGTTGGTTAAAGGAAAGTTGAATAATGTTTGTGTTTTGTTGAATGCATGCTAGAGAGTAGCTACGGATGAGAGACTGAGTACCACCCCTGTTCATGGAGGTACGAGGGAGTGTGACAACGGATGAGTGGAGGCATGTGACGGATGTCGATTTGAGAGGCATGGAATGCTATAGGCATATAGTACGGAGCCTATCCTTATGGTCGCACTCATCAATAGATGGGATACAATGACCAACACATTCCATTTGTTGATAGGTGAGCTGATAGTCACCCTAGAGGATGTCTATCAGATCCTGCACCTACCGATAGTGGGACAAAGCAGTGTATTCTATCTCCTGAGGCTTCGAGGAGTTGATGCTGATAGTTTTGGTGAGGGTATGGTAGAGATGAGGTTCCATAGCGCCAGTCTGAGCTATGGTGAGATGTATACAGCCCATCTAGAGGAGATGAGGCTAGTAGTTTTGATTATGGAGGTAGTGTGCTATTTTTTTGCACTGCTAGATGCAGAGGGTGGGAGATTCCCACGAGCACTAAAGGGGGTCCTCCATGACACGATGGAGAAGAAGACCCACTTTGCTTGGCACTAGCATACTTGGTGCAATTTTATAGGGGGTTGTGGGTATATAGGATATTACGGTGATTCACCTACGCCGCACCTTTCTTCTCTACTTTTAGCCATACAAGTAAATTATATGTGTGAGGACACTAGATATGCCCTGTGTTGATGCATTCGAGTCGGTTTTGTTCGAGTGGAATACAGATGCTAGGAGTACCTAAGTTCTTGGATTGCATAGAGCCGTCCAGGAGCCGCGGCCACACACGATGTAGCCTATTATAGGAACTTTCTAGAGGGTTTTCCGACGTGGACATTATTAGAGGCCCTATGTGGGTTTTCCATCATATGGGTGGATGGCGGCGGATTTAGATGAGATGTAGCTAGTTAGATGGATAGAGGGGTGTTGTACAGAGAACATGAGCTGATACCCATAGATAGGGTCAGATGGTAGTTTGGGATATTGCAAGATGTACTACCCCCTTCCCACAACGACAGAGGGATGATGTGGAGAGGCCGATGTCTCCTTCACAACCTATCATGCCAATAGGGCGGAGGAGGTACAAAGACCCGACACATTGATGGTGTCAGGTGCATTGATAGATATAGACAATGGTGGGTAGATCATCTCGCAGCGTGCCACCCAAACCAGGATAGCCAGACGTGACCACGCTCATAGTCTAGAGGGACATGTTACAGGACAAGTGGTCACCTTATAGGGCCAGTTACAAGTTTACAGGATAGCTAACGAGGTCACATGAAGAGGTGGTGACGTTATAGGCACGGGTTGTGGTGCCTTCGAGGCCCATGTCACAACATTACAGTGGCGTAACCACATAGGGTGGGGCCATGGATGGGGAGAAGGTGGCCACCCTACAGGCACATGTGACATGGTCACAGGTTAGTTAGCAACCCGCATAGGCACAAATTATGGCCTTACAGGCCCAGATTGCTATGCAACCACCGACACCAAGACCGCACAGTGAAATAGGATAGGATCAGGGATAGGGTCCCATGGTACATGTACAGTATAAGGTTAGAGACCCTTATTGATAGAGGCCGAAATTGAGTACATAGGTCAGTTGTAAGACCCATGGAAAGATTTAGGGATGCCCTGGGTGAGGCGAGGTATTATCAGGATCATTTGGTAGCAGCAGGGATAGATGTCCCTTCATATGCGGAGTACCGAGCACAAAGGCCTCAAGTGAGAGGACCTGATCCCACACTCACAGTGTGGAGAGCACAAGGGGCCGGTGAGCCCAGAGGCAGGAGCAGGTGAGGCCACCAGTGTATGGAGGCTAGATCTAGGTGAGGGGCCATCGACTACTAGATTGAGGCCCATAGTAGGTGGTGAGGCGGGTGCGGGGCACCACACAGGAGTGGTAGAGGATTCGGGAGAGACCGACTCAGAGATCTAAAGGGAAGGCAAGGGATATCACCATTTTGATAGTATAGGGATTATCTATGATATAGACCTACTTGTGTGCCGATGATTTTTTATATATGATACCAAAATTTGTGTGTCGATGATGTTTTGTATATGATGTCACTGTGTGCCGATGATCTTGAGACATTTGTATTAGAGACATTGTATATTGGAGATATTTGAGTAGACAGTAGAGATGTTGATGATTTATATATATATGGTGATGATGATGTTTATGGCATGATGTGTATATGTACTTTTGATGATGATGTTATACATGTGATGGGAACTAGGTAAGTTAGGCATGATAGAGTCAGGTCATAGGCATGGATTGAGTCAGGTTGGTTTAGGCATGGATTGAGTTAGGTCCTAGGCATGGATCGAGTCAGGTCATAGGCATGGTTGGAGTCTAGGTCATAGGTAGGGTGGAGTCAAGTTTTGGTTTGGATTTAAGTTCCATGTTATTGGTAACAAAGGAAACAAATGATGATGGATATGCATGTTATGTTTGAAATTTCCAAATATTTGTGAATTATGGAAATTGGTGAATGTTATGATGATATGTTGAAAAAATGGTTGATAGTGATGTTTGTTAATTGGTGTGTTTGGTTTAATTTCTAGTTATTGATATAGAAAGGAAACTAACTAGGGTAGAATGTGAATAGGAATGGAAAAGGGGAATGGGTCAGGGTAGAGAGTGGTTAAGCTAACCTCCAAGGGCCCCATGCCCTCAAAGTGCTACCTACATAGTCCCGGTGAAAAGGGACCTCAAGCCGATGTAGTTGTCCCATAAGCTAGGGAACATTAGGGTGAAATAACAAAATGGATTGATAGGTGTTTAGGCATGGGGGAATGTAGGTCATAGGCATGATTGAGTTTAGGTCGTAGGCATGGTTGAGTTTTAGGTCATAGGCATGGTCGAGTTGTTTTAAATAGAGGTGTTAATGATTTGGTCTAATACAGGATGATCAATAAGTAATGAGGAAGGTAAATGGCCATAGGTGGTAAAAGAGACACTTAATTAATGAGAACCCTCATGAGAGTCAACCATACCTAAGAGGGCCTTATGAACGTAAGACCCTAAAGGCGTTTTTAATGGACCATTCTAAGGGTGAAGAAAGTTGCATAATCACCAAATGTGACGTTTACAATAAGTCCCTTTAGTAAAATGGAATTAGGTCAAAATGGCAAAGAGGTGAGAATGGGAGGTTTAGTGTAACCTAGTGTATGATAAAGCATGTTTCTTGGAACAAGAAACCCAAAATCCAAAAATAGGCAAGTCCGTGATGAAAATTTCATCGTTTTTTTCATTTGTTTATTTTTAATAGACTCGATCGATGGGGAAGTCAATATGGGATGAGTATATTTTATCCTTGAGGTCTTCGTAAAGCTGATCGATGTGGGAAGCTTTTGGATATTTATATTGAATTTGTGAAATAACTTGATATAGTTGTCCCTCAAGGAGTTGTATCCCTTTTTGTTTTTTTAGACGTTTAAGTCATGCACAAGACTATACAGAATATTAGGTTCTTGTTTAGAAGATAAGACCGTAGCACATCGATATTAATTGTGTAAGAGGTGGTTTTGAGTGATTAATGACCATGGGATTCCATCTTGAAGAAGACAAAAAAGTATCCATGAGAATCATGCTATGAGTAGAGCCGTGGTACCCATATTGAAGATAAGGCTTAAAAGTGAAGGGAATCACATTATTTGTTTTGAGTTGTGTATCCTCAAAAACGGGTAATATGGAAGGTAAACAACACTCGAGGATGATCCATCATCCGATGTAAAGTGATATAGGACTCGATATCAACAATAAAATGGTCGTGAGATGTAAGGCGTTAAGGACTCGAGCCTTGGGTCTACCTTTGAGTGAAGACAAACGATAAGCACCTAATTTATAGGCATGGGTAACTACGATATAGGGTCTAAGCCAATTAGGAGAAAATTTTCCTTGTTTACTTTTTTGTTCCTTAGTTACATGTTGATTTTCTTTCAAGACGAGGTCATTGACCTAAAAGTTTCGTTCATGAACACATTTTTCATATGCACGTTTGATACATTTTTGGTAGATTTGGAGATGGTCAAGAGCATTGAGATGGTGCTCATCTAATAACTCAAGTTGTGCCAAACGATCCTAGTGAAATTCATCGTTGTTGAGCATGTCTTGTAGTGAGATGTGGAGAGATGGAATCTAGACTTCGAGAGGTAAGATAGCCTCGGTACCATGACCCCGAGAGAAAATGGGGTGGCGGAGTCAAAGTATGAATACTAGTGTGATAAGCCCACAAGGCAAAAGGAATGTGTGTATGCCAATATTTCCCAGTATCGTTGACTACCTTCATAAGAATTTTGTTCAAGGTTTTATTGGTGGATTTGGCTTGACCATTGGTTTTTAGGTAATAAGGTGATGATAAATTGAGTTGGATGCCAAAAGCATCACATAGTTTGTGTAGGGTTTTGTTTTTGAATTTTTTTCCGTTATTAGTGATAATGCGGTGAGAGACACCAAAACGACAAATGATGTGATGGTTGATGAATTCACATATTTTCTTGGCTTTTGTAGAAATGAGGGAATGGATTCTATCTATTTAGTGTATTATTTGATAAAGGCTTATGATCCATTGGTGGTGTTGTGAAGAATGGGGGTGTATCTCACAGACAAAGATCCAAACCCTATTAAGAGAATGTAGAAAGGTCTTGTGCGACTTGTAAGGCATGAATAGGTGTGTGATGAATATTATCATGTTATGATCACAACACCAGTCATGGTTTAGGTTTGGCCAATAATAGCCTAGGTGAAGAATGCACTTTACGATGGCTAAACCACTAAAGTGACCTCCACAAATTCCATTTTGGACTTCCTTAGTGGTGTAGGGAATTTTAGAACTCATAAGGCATCGTAAGAGAATTCCGTTGAATCCGTGCTTGTAAAGAAGACCACCCATGATGACATAACGAGAGACACTTTTAAGAAAGGCGCATTGTCCATTACGAGTGAGATCGGTAGGTAGAATGGAAAGTGATTGATAGTCCGCATAGTGCTTATACCAAAGGTCGCGTGGGTCAAGGGAAATGGTTCCGAAGGCTGAGTAGACCTCACGAGGTAAATAAGAGGGTGATTGTATCCTTTGTATTGTGACAAATATTTTAGAGTCGTGAAAGAAGGTGCTTTTGAGAAGCCAAGTAGGTCATGGTATCCACAAATTTATTGGTAGAATGTGGGGTGGTTTGAAGTGTATAACGGTCAAAGGTGGTCAAAAGTATGTCTATGTGATGCTTATACTTTTGAAGGATCTCATTATGACATTGGTATATACCATTGACTTGGTTTATGACTAACTAAGAATCACCAAATATATTGATGGACTTAACATCCAAGGCATAAGTAGCCTAGAAGCCCAATGTGAGTGCTTTGTATTTGGCAATATTGTTTGTACAATCAAAATCAAGTTTGAAAGACAAAGACATAGGTTCTCCATTAAGAGGAATGAGGATAATACTAGACCCACCCCCACGCCGACATTTAGAGCCATTGAAGAGTGTCATTTGGTAAGTGGGTTCGTCCCAGGAAATGGTAGCTATAGACTAGTATTGGAAATTGAAGTTAGATGGTTGATTCCTGGAAATAGGTGTGTCACTAGTTGATCAGTAATATTCTAGCCCTTGATGTATTTTTGATGAATGATTTTGAGGTTGAGGTCGGCAAAGCATAAGCCAACGCAACACGTTGATGTTGATAGGGTTTGGCATACATAAAGTGTAATGGGTCAGTTTTAGTAATGAAAAAGGTTTTTGATTGAGTAGGTAATGGCAAAGTTTGGTGGTGACAAAAAATAAGGCTAATTAGAGTTTTTCGGCATGGGTATGTCTAGTTTTGTAGTCTAGAGAGGGTACGGCTTATGTAATAAACTGTTGCTTTCTCTATGCTGCTCATCACAATGAGAGAGCATGACACCTAAAGAATGTTTAGTAACGGAAATATATAGGTAAAAGGGCTGGTCATCCTTAGGAGGAATGAGCACCGGTGGTTGCGGAGGTTTTATTTCAAGGCTTCAAATGCTTTATGGCATTCATCATTCCATTTGAATGAAACGCCTTTCTTGAGAAGATGATGAAATGGTTGACAACGGTTGGACAAGCTGCGAGATAAAGCGATGAATAGATTACATCTTACCTTGTAGGATTCGAAGTTGATGAAGATTAGTGGGTGGGGGCATTTCTAGAATAGACTTAACTTTAGTAGGATAAAATTCTATACCGCGTAAAGAAACGATGAAGCCTAGGAGTTTTCTCTGAAAGTCTTTAAGACGTACTTCTTTGGTTGAAGATTCACACAATACTTGATAAGATGGTCAAAGGTGAATTTAAGGATAATTAGGTTCTTGGTTTGATGTTTATATTTGGCCAGTAAGATCATCTATGTAATCTTCCAGAGATGGAATGCATGATGTCATGGAAGATGTAAGTCATGGCTCCTTGATATGTAGCAATAGTGTTTTTACACCAAATGACATGACTCGATAGCATAAAGTCCCCCAAGGAGTGATGAAGGCAGTGTTGTTTTGATCCTCGGGAACTAGTAATATTTTATTGTAGAGCTAAGAAACCATCCATGAGCGATAGCATTTCATGCAGCCAGCGGTAAGATCAACCACTTGGTCAATGCCTCGTAGGGAAAATCATCTTTGGGACAAGCGAGGTTGAGGTGACGGATATCTCGTGCAAATGCGGAGTCCCCTTGTCACCTTTGTGATAGGAACGATGTTAGAAATCCATTGGGGATAATCAATGGGTAGAATGAAGGAAACCAAGAGAAGGCATTGAATCTCTTCCTTGACTTAGAAGATCAATGCGAGGATGCATTTTCCGCCGCTTTTGTTTGATGGATTTGGCATCAGGAATGGCTATGATATTTTGGACCATGATTTTTGGGTCAATATCAGGCATATCGGCATAGGACTAGGAAAACACGTTGCTATGGTCTCGAAGGAAAGAGGTGAAGGCTTCTTGTTCGAGTGGCATCTAAGGATTGGCCAATCTTTAAGATGTGTGGGTCATCATAAGTATTAATGTTGACTTCGATGGTTGATTCATTCAACATGGTATATGTCTCGGAGGGTAACGTCGATGGATATAAGAGTTTTCTTCACCAAGGTAGGTGAGGATGGACTCATCGTCCTAACATTGAACGATGTTAATTGAAGGTGTATAAATCATCGATCATGTCAGGATACAGGAATGGGAGAGAAGAGGGAGCCTCACCATAATGTTGATAGGTCAGTGGTCCCAGGGAAATGGTGCTTACAAAAAAAAAGTTAGGAGGAATAGATTCAGGATCTATGGACTCTGTGGGTGAAGATGGTAAGGTGGGTGTAGACACCAAAATTGGGTCACACTACCCTTGGTCCCTAGTCAAATTACCACCTCAAACATACTCACCTAAGCTAGGCCCCTTCCACTCCCACCCCACTATTAATTTAATTGATTTAATTAAATTAATATATACCCTCACAATATTTAGTATCTAATTATCTTAATTTCTACCCCACCACCTCACCTAGACACCTCATCTAACCAGCTCACCCTAGACCTATTCATGGCATGTTTCCATAACTAACAATAACTAAGTTTTACTTGCCTTAATGAGCTAAGATTTGGTCTAAACCCTAAAATCTCTCTAACCACATTCCTGCCATTAGAGGAAGTTTCGTTCTAATACGCGAGAGCAAAACTAATCTGGCCCAAGAAATTAGAAAGATCTACCCATTTTAGTAAATGTAGGAATCCCACCTTAACCGTTGGTCACCCCTAAAATGATGTTGGTCAACCGGAACCGTCGCTTGTTACCATTTATTCACCCAAGAAACCTTGTTTTTGGGTTGGCACATTCTGAGAGCAAGAAGGACAAGAAGAGATCTACATGCAAGCAGAACCAGAGTCTTTTCACGCACCCAAGCATCCATAGCCAACAATAGGACAAATCCAGAAGCATTGGCACTCACGGTAACATTCCGGAAGTGTCACTATTGCACCAAGCTCCATTCCATCAACCGATCATCACCACCACCCAACCATTGGACCTACAATATTGGTAAGTGTTTTATCATTAATCATTTCCATTCCTATTTTTTTCATAGAGTTGTTATCATTTTTATTACCATTCTTCTATTAACATTCCCATTCCTCCATAGCCTTCTTTCTGACAAACCCAAAAATATCACCCACCCGCTTATCAAATCACCTATCCTAGCCCTTCCACCTCTCTGAGTGTTCTCAGTATTCCCACAGACCTCACCATCTCCTTCTTTAGCCCCCTCTAACCTCACCTAAACTCTACAATAAGGTTTTCATTGAAAAACTTTCACCCTCTTTGCACCGACACGATTACCCATAATCGCGTCGTTTATACCCAACCAACATCGGTCTCTATGTTTTATACCCTGCCCAAGAACAAAGCCAAACAACCTCCTACTAGTTGACCTAAACAACCCAAAATCAGACCCTGACCTGACCCCAGTACCTTGACAAACACCTCATCCTTTAGATCCAACTATAGCCTAGCCTGTTGTGATTAGATTTGCTTATTGTACTTGAATGAGATACCTAAATCATATCAACTACAGTAGGAATTTACTTATTTCTCACATTAATTTGTTTTAAATAGTGGATTGATAGCCATCTAGGAAGTATCACACTTCTGGAACTAGCATACGCTAGGCAGTCCATTGTCATATATCATTTAACTTCTCTTTTGTGGTCTTGTTTTCTATTACAGGTAGTTCCTCCTAGCCAAAAAGAAGCTCTCACAATCAGCCTTTGGATTGAGAAGTCGAACGGATGCAACAAACATGTATTCTTCATAGTCCTTACCCTTATATCTTATACACCCATGTGGTTATTCCTCCTAGTATTTAGTTCCCAAGGTTCATGGTACATTATTGCTTCTTAGTATGTCTATCCTTCTCCATTCACACCAATATTCTATCCAATATCCTCGTGTGCACCACATGCATTCTTCCTTCTTGATATGTACATCATTCTCCCTATTGTTCAATGCATTCCATCCAATATCCTCATTTGTGCCACATGCACTTCTTGTAGCCATCTATAATCTGTCTCCGACTATGTATTCTTCTCTTTTCTTCTCCTTTTGCAGGAGGTCAAAGCCAATTGTTTTGTTTTTGTCATCTTATTGTACAAATATAGATTTATTTACAATCATATTGTGATGCCCTGGTATCCCTTTCGTAAGGTTTGTGGATCCCCAATTCCCTATTTCCAGGTCTATGAGAATAAAACTAGTTGGCACACACACTAAATTCCCTTCTTTCAAACTAAATTGTCCCTCTCACTCTTCTCTCTCTAATGGCTACTTCTCCATCTTCTCTTTCCATTGTCTTTTCTATTATGTTAATCTTCTCTTCTCATCCTCTAATCCCATCCTCTAATTTGAAAAGGCATAATACATCCATAACTTAAACATTATTTTTCAGTTATGAATTAGCAGTCATGAATTTTAACATGGTTTCATCACTCAAGTTCACCAAAAATGCCTTTCTTGCTCACCAAAAATTGGCCGTATGAAAACAATCGAACAATAGAGACTATTTGAAGGTATAAAAAAATGCAGACTATAAATTCAATTATAGTAAGAAATTAGTCAAACATTTTGAAGAGATTCTTTGAGGCATTTTGTCAAACAATTCACTGGAGACATTTTGTCAAACATTTCACAGAGACATTTTGTCAAATAGTTCGTAGACCATATTTTGCCAACCATTTTGTAGAGACATTTTGTCAAATAATTCACATGCTTTGTTTTTTGGGAAATGATTTTACAGAGACAGTCAATTTAAAACAATGGTAGAGCATAGACAAAAATAAATAATTTAAACTTTTTGTTATTATCATCAAAGCATAGACCCATAGTTACACATGTTGACATTGACATGCATGAAACGATAAAATAGATACCCATATATTTTACAGTTTGTATTTACGGAAGCAAAAATGTTTTGGAAATAGAACTTCCATAAACATAAAACAACAGAGATGGAATTAAAAAAACACGGTAGGGGGATTTTAGGCATAGAGGTGGGCATCCATATGCAAGGCACAAGACAAGATATACCAGTACAGAAAGAAAGAAAGAAAGTGAATGCAAACACGAAAACACTACCACCGACACAGATAACACGAAATATTTGGTATGAGCGCTTACGGGAAATGAGAATGGAATCCATCTCCTACTCCTTTCTCTAGCTCCTACTCCTTTCTCCGGCTTCGAGCACCTTCAACAAAGATAATCCGTCTCCTACTAACAGTGGTGACCGACGGGCTCAAAGGATCTGAATACAAAACTCCAACCTTCCTTAACTGTGATTCTTCTCTTTGTTCCAACGAAAAACGTGAGATGGCGTGCGATGGGGGATGATTACAATAAGTTCGTGTGATTACCAGAGGGATGATGCAGAGAAAAATGACTATAATTTGGGCGATGGTGTCGTGATTACCAAACGGGCGCATTAGGAGTTTGAAGCGGGAACGTTTATCAATAATTCAAATTTTGAAGACCCTCCACATCACTTTGCTTCGAGCCACGTGAACAAGCGCTTTTTCTGGGGACAACGATGATGTCATCTTTCCGGTGGACAACGATGGGGATGGGTCATGGGGGAGCTCTCCGCTCACCATACATAGGTGCAATTTCAGTGGAGGGTAGCCGCTGGCATTGAGAGCAACGTAAACCTTATTCCGTACTATAGATGTGTGGCGAGCCGAGTCACAAAAGAGGCAGCGAATTTGTAGAAGGGCCAACTCGGCCGAAACAAGTGAAGAGGCGGTTTGGGATTGAATTATGCAAAGGATTCGGGATTGGGAATAAACACACAGCGAGCCCAAAGGAATAGCTGACTCCCAAGCTAGCTGGCATCGATGGCGAGGTATGCGTGGAAGCTTGGTCAACAGTTCGGGTTGGAACAATGCGAAGGGCTCGGTGTTACACAGCGAGCTAGATGGGAAGACGGTCCAGGTTACTCGACGATGTGTCCTTGTGAAGCTCGGCCACCAGGTCGGGTTAGATCAATGCGTGGGACTCGGTATTGCACAGCGATTCAAAAGAAGGGGCGGCTCAGATAGTTGGGAGTCCAAATGGCTCGGTACAGGTCAAAGTGGAACCACAGGGCTGGGGTATTGGAATGGCTCGATGCACGAGCTCAAAGACGATAGATGCACGGATGAGTTGGGGTTCGAGCTCAGCGAGACAGGGAGGTCGCAGAACCAAAATGAAAATAGGCCCGGGGCACCACGCACAGGAGAAGCTCGGCATTAACGTGAGTCAACTCAAAGAGGCTCAACGCATCAGACAATAGAACCATGATAGCACCCCAGGAAGCAAAACGAAGAGTTGGCACCAACGAGCCCGGAGCAATGGCAGAAGGCAATCTTAGATCCGGATAGCTCGAGACTGGAATGAGCAAGGGCATCGAACACATGGCCAAGGAGTCAACTCAAGTGGCGTCATTTAATTGCAATTTTATTCATAAGTGGAGGAATTCCACAATACTTATAAATATGGAACCTGAAATCTTATATTGGATTCAACGAAAAAACTCTCTTCCTTAGGTATTATTGATTTCCATATGAAGTTTTATTTGGTCAAAGCTCGATCTTTTATTTTGTAGTATTATGTATGTGTAGGTCTGCTGCAAATGGAAGTGATTAAGGAAACCGAGACCAATGCCGACGACACAGTTCAAATTGAAAACATGCATACGAGATGAGCACAAGCGAAGGCCACGAAAGAAATTGAAAGGAGCGGTTGCGGGTTTGAGACTCCACGAACCGCAATTAAAACAAGTGGGTGTAGGTTTAAAACTCCGGAGTTAAAAACAACTCCATATGAGAGGCCAATCTGGTAGAAGCCGAGGAGCGGCTAGGCCTATCTCTCACGCAAGTTCGCACAAAGGCAAAAAGTATTTTCCGTCATGTCATTGTTAGTTTTGTCGCGTCGACATTAGTTTTGATGGAATAGGTAACAACGTAATATGTAATACGTTGTTACCTATTCCATCAAATTTCCGTTGCTTTTTATAAAAAAACCGGTGCCGTAGTCTTTTTATACATGAGTGCGCGATAGTGGGATGATGGTGGGGCATGGGAAATAAGGCGCGAGGGTGGGCCCTTTGCCCCCGATCAGTTTTGGGCGAGGTTTGCGTTGGCACTGCGAACTTGTGATGGATAGGTTGATGGATTGCCCCATCCCATTGAGATCAAAATTTTGTGTTAGTGCTTATCGCGTTATAACAATTACGGGAGTGAACCTTAGTAGTGATTTATAACCACATAAACAACTTGTAATTAGGAGAGTCGTTTAACCTCCTTGATTAGGTTGATAGGAAACACATTTCCTATATCAATAAGTATATGTTAAATTATTTGATTTAATTGCTTATTAATATAGAGTAAGCAAATTAGTTTTATGTAATTATTTGTGTAATTAGTACTTGTATAAACAACTTGTCTAGTATTCCTATCGATTTATAACCACACACATAATTGAGGAGAGTTAGTTTCCTGGTGGTAGAAACACATTTCTTATATGTGTAATTATTCGCCTTGAAATAATATAGATTGAAATATAATATTAGAGGTTGAAATTGATTTTCTGCGTACTCTTTGCATTTGGCTCTTCAATTTTATATCGGTGAGGTGTTTCCTCTGCGATGATGGAAGATCGTTGTGAGCACCTATATTAAATCTTTCCTGATTAAATTCTCTCGAGATCTCGTAACATGGCGTGAACATACTAGTTTTATACGTACGTAGTCTTGGTTTTATTTTTAATTGCGTCTATTGGGATCATTAGTTTCGGCATTACACTTTGCGCCATTGAATTCAATTAGACTCCTGTAAGATCTTCACGTGTTTTGCCGGTCTCCCATTGTGTTGCGCATACCTCCATTTTGCTTTCCGGTCAAATCTCCTTTGAAGTAGTGGAATATTGCATCGACTCCCACATCCCAAATTTTTAATGCATTGGGACACAATCACATTACACGTTGCCACATTGCATCGACTTGGCTTGCGTTCCCTGTCTCCCAATACTGATGTGCCATTTACGCTTTATGGTCAAATATCCTTACTCAGTAGTGGAATATCTCGGCATTGTCCCCACGGCCTAATCCACTCCCAAATCTGCATTCAACACAATCACTTGCACGTTGCCTGATTCATCGTTGGCATTGAATGCCTCCTTGAAATCTATTCAGCGTTCACCCCGTCTCACCATTTTCTCCACTCTCCTCCTCGATATGTTGCATTGATTCCTTCATACAATCATTTCCATGTTCGACTATTCATTTTCTTGATAGACCAAGTCAACATTTCAATTCCATTTTCTTTGGCACTCTCTATGTCTAGACATGGTTGAATAATTTTATTTAAAGTCATTGAGTCTGGTATGACTTTATTTCACATTAGGTTGTTTAGCTTGTGTTTAAATGTATTTAGTTTCTTTGTTTGTCAATGTATGTATAATTAAAGTCAAGTATTGTTTTGTTCTATTAAAGTATAGCTAAAAGTAATAATGTCATTTGAAGTCATTTTGAGTGTTGAGTCAATTTGTCAAAAGAGTTGAGTTATTGTAAAAGTTCAAAAATTAAAAAAATTGCCTTACGAACGCATTTTCGATGGAATCCGACGTTCGGGTAAGGTATGTAATTATTGAGCCTCATAGTCAAATTTGTTGAGCTAGCGGCGTATGACACTAGAGGATAGAGGCAAACAGAGGTTGGAGGTCAATCAATGACCTCTCGTCGAATCTTGCTATAACGAGGCCACTTCAGGTGTGGTGACATTTTTGGTGGTGTGAGTTTTTAGTTGTGCTTCATTTCAGTTTTACTACTTTTCAGTGTGGTGTTTTCAAAATAATGTGTTATGGAAACTTCACATTGTGGGGGGGAATGACACAATGCTTCAGTTTGTATGTGTGGATTGTTATGTTTGCACTATGATGGATTCCAAAATGTTATCTCCGGAAGAGCAACTATGATGAGGGTCGAAGAATGCACTAGCACATCGCGATATGGTTGTAGGTAAACCATTTGAAAACCTTCACCCCTTTGTGGTTTGTGGTCAACCACTGAAAACCACCTTACTCTTAGTTTTTGGTTAACTGATGGAAAACCAACTTTTGGTTTGTGATCATCCAAAGGAAAATCACATGATCGCAAAATTAGGTGTAGTGTAGTATGGAGGTTTTCCCCATGTTCGCACTAAGGGGGAATGTTAGAATTCTATGTTAGTGCTTACATTGTTGTAGATAACAATTATGGGAGTAATTATTATTATGTAATTATTTGTGTAATTAGTTGTTGTATAAACAACTTGTCTAGTATTAGTAGTGGTTTATAACCACACACGTAATTGAGGAGAGTTGTTGGACAACCTCCTTGTTTATAAGAAAGACATTTCCTATATATATATATATATATATATATATATATATATATATATATATATATATATATATATAAAATTAATCATTCCCATATGAAAGAATATAGAATGAAATATAATATTGTGAGATTAAATTGATTTTCCTATGTACTCTTTGCATTCGGCTCTTGATTTTATATTAGTACGTAGTCTCTTCTAGATTTTGTATAAGTTCGGAGTAGAATAATCCACCACAAACTAGAGTCCACAAGTGCCACCCTCTGAATGTTGCTCTCGCCAAAATATGCAATCTTTCATTATTTCTGAGACGGTCATGAAGAACCTTATTTCAAGCCGACATGACACCCTTACCAAAGCTAAAAAAATTTTGTTTCTCCCTTGTAGATGAAGCATCTTTAGCAAGAAATTTGTAACTATTTTGTGCTTGTTACTCATCAAAAAAGCCAAAGCGGCCCACACAAATATCCTAAAATTTTGTATCAAATAATATCGCTGAGTCATCCAAAAATTCAAACCCTTAAAGCTTTTTATTTCCTCAAATAGGTCTAATAGCTCACAAGAAAATCCTCTTAATAACATGTGTTTAAGTCATAGATAAAATTCAGCCTACAAAAATCAATAACATTTTCCTTTTGTCAACATGCATTCTTCGTTGGAAAATTTAAATACCCCAAAATTTTCAGGCCAAATTTGAACATTCTTACCTGGGAATCTTAAACGTGTCGATTGTCAGGTTAAAGTTAGGCATTATTTGATGGTAAATTTAATTCATCCTTCCAAAATGTAAACACATCGATTTTCAGTCTAATACAACAATTTTATTCTTCAATATTCCTAAGTTACTTGGTCAGAATTAAGATCTACTTCCTTCACAAGTTTGAAGAACAAATATCGATTGAAATTATATGGGAATTTTAAAGAATAAATATAACTTGAAATTGCATCATAATTCCCATGATGAGTATCATCTATAATTACATGTTGAAAGACATATTCTCAAGTGGAGTGAACCCACCCACCTTTGACAAATGAAGTTCCATCAACTGATGAGATCACATAGGGGAGAGGAATTTTAACCACGGAACATGTTTTACTGTCGATCACATCGCCCATGGCTGACACATGCCAGTATGAACAATAGTGTAGAGGACGAAGGAAAGGTCGTTGAAGTACGATCTCCTACAAATCATCCGATTGAGATGAAACCCTAAAAGGGATGAGCCACATTTTTAACAAAAAAGTAGGGAGAGCTAGAGAAAACCCTAATCTATGGTGTCATAGCAAGGTGAGAGATCAAGACATCAGTATGGAAATGAAAGTGGTTGTAGGGTCACTGATAAACAAACAATGCATATCTTAATGCCAATGTCATCTCCTCTAAAAAGGAAGTAGACATGGATTGTGGTGGGCTATGTTGAGGTGTGAGAGATAAGCCACAAAATTACCCAAGTTGCAAGTTGTGCGGCATGTTAATTAGGTGAATGTTTCTTGAAATTTGTTGGATTTTCAAGAGATTAGCTAATAGAAATATTGTGTAACTACATGATGGATTTGGAAATGGAGGAGAGGCATGCTACATATATGGTCTACATGGGGTCTTTGTGTGAGGAAACATGTGAATAATGTGAGCGAACTCAAGATGATAAAGTGCAAGACAAATAACGGATAATTATTGATTATTGTTTGCACATCACCTATTTCCCTTCATCAACTCAAGCTTAGAACTATAAACGGGGCTTACAAAGTGCTCTAACAAACAAGCATTTTGGATAGGTTTCTAACATGGAACCTGTTGAATTTTAGAATTTTTTTTTTTGCACCTTTAAGAAAAAATTACACTCATGTGAAAAATATTCAAACTCAATTATCAATTGTTGTTCACACATCATTTGTTTCCTTGCACTTACTCAAGCTTATAATTGTAAAGGGGGCTATAAAGTGCTCCAAGAAACAAACATTTCAATTGAGTTTTTAACATGGAAACTTTTAGAATTTTGCCTATTATTTATTTTTTCCCTTTTGAGCATAAATTCCACTCACATGAATAATCAAAACAAGATCGAGTCAATAAAGTGTAACACAAATAGGGGATATTATTTGGGCATTATAATTTGAACCGTGGAATGGGTGTGGTGCATGCATGTACTTTATTATCACTTTTTTATTTCCAACTTTCCATTGTTGTTTTCATCTTCATATAAATAATCAAATGTTTCCCAATCAAAACCCTTTGAAATTGTTCACAATAGGGTTTCAACCATGGAACCTACTGGATTTTCCTTTTTTATTTTATTTTACCCCTTTGAGCAAAAATTCACTCATCACACATCGTTCATTTCCTTGCACTTAATCGAGCTTAGAATTGTTAAGGGGTGTACAAATTGCCCCATGAAGAAAGTATTTCAGTTGGGTTTCGAACATGGAACCTCTTCGACTTTCCCCATTTTTAAAATTGTCCCCTACAAGCGTAAATTGTACTCATGTGAATATTGCGAGCAAGATAGACACGGTTCAATGGAACATAATGCACTTCTCCTCCATCAAACACCTTCTTTATCAACCTCATCCTATGCCTCTTTATCGGTTCCTCAACACATATTTCATCCCTCCATCACCTTCAATATGTCTATTATTTTGAGACAAGTTTGTCCACTTAAAGAAAACTGGTACACCCATGTTGGGATTTATTGAAGATGAGTTGGATTTCAAATGTGTGGAGTCCATTCAAGATCAAAACACTTCGTCGTTTCCGAATTTGTTGAGTGTGGAAGTTTTTTTACCCTAGGCTCATAACTATACAATTACATTATGAAGGAGGCTCAAGACTACCCTAGACAATATTTTTGCATTCCTCCATCTACTTAAGACAAAATTCGTAAGTTTTAATCAGAGATAGCTATTTGCATATTTCTTTCTTTCCTAAAATTACTCCACCTTGCAACTAAAGGGTTTGTAACCAAGTGCTATAAGGAGCAAGAAAATGTGGTTGGGTTTCAACCAATAACCTTTTGGATTTTCCCCATTTTCAATTTTTAGGGTTTCCCCTCTTTTATTTTGGCCCCTCTAAGCTCATATTACACTTGCATGAATATTACAAATGAGGTCAAGCCGATATGTCTATGATCAAGACAACATAAGATTTAGGGGTGAACCTTTCCCTTTGATCATAACACAACATTCTTGAAGACCAATCACTGCCATCTGTACCTCTTAGGCACATGTGTCAAATCTACACTATGTAGATTTGACATTTGGTCAAAATAAGATGGTCTTGAAGATAGACCACCACCATCTATACCTCCTTCCACATGTAATCAACCTGCAATTTGTATAGTTTGAAATGTTGCACCATTTAAATGCCAAGATTTGTGGCTTGTGAGAATGGCAGGCTTCGATGCTTTCCACTTTGAGTCAATTTGTCACAACTCGTGTGCTTCAATTAGGGCTCGACCAAATCACAAAGCTATGGAAATATAGTGGTTGCCACATTTCACCCATAACCACTAGTGTCGATCGAGGTGCGATTGAGGTCAACTACTTTTTAGCAAGCTTGAAAACCCCCTTGCTCTTACCACTCCAATCATTGTCAATTCTCACACATCGAGAATGCTATTTTTAGACATTAAACCATTTAAATGCCAATATTAGTGGCTTATGAGAGTTTTGTCCTTTAATGCTTGACATTTTTGAACACATGTCAGTTAAATCGACCAAACTCATGTGCCTCGATTAAGTTTCATGTAGTAGACCAAAAACTAAAAGGTTTATTTCTGCCATTTGTCATCCCAAGATAATTATCTCACTCAAAGCCAAGCAATGTTTACCAAGATTGAACCCCTCCTTTCACTTTGTCTTCATTGATTATTACTAGATCCTGCACCGACATCTTCCACTACTATGCATTATCCTTTTCTACATGTCAACTCCATATAATTCCGCATATTTTTTTCTCTTCTCCTGACTTGTATTTCAACTACTATCATTTAAATAACTTCAAACAATGGTTACTCTTCTATATCATTACCACCCATTACACCACCACCCACCATACTAATTTTTTTCTTTTGTTCCACTATCGCTTCCTCCTTATAACCGAAAAATCGATTACCTTAATCAACACTACTCCACTTCTTTGTTTCCTTCCCCTTTCCACACATATCATTCCTCCACCGCATCCCTTTTGGTGTTCACATTACATTGTGCACGTGCAATTGCTAGTATTAAAATAAAAATATAATAAAGAGAATTAAGATTCGAAACCCTTTCTTTAGATTGTCATCCTTAAAAGTGAAAATATTCATATAATTGTGCGTGGATAGGTATGTGCCATTTAAAAGTGTAAATGTTTCCTCTTATTATTTGATAGGACAAAGTAAAGAGTATGAGTTATTATTATGTAAAGTTTTGGTGAGAAAGTGGCCCCACAAATAGAACACACAAAATATTTATATCATTTTTATGTCGAAGGTGTTTTAGTAGTGAGAAGGCCCTTATTAACTCTGACAAATGCAAAGATCTAATGGATGTGGTGAAAGCCGGACATGAACCACAAAATGAATCCTCACCCTCCATGTTGCAGCTGTCCCTTATCTAACATCCTTCAACGAAACTATTATTATTTTCTTCAACAAAACTATTATCATTATATTTAACTCCACGTCACAGCGATGAGAATAGTCTAAATCGAGCCTGTGGAACACGGGCAATTGGGCAACCAGAGGCGGTGTGGAACAATGAAGATCGACTGGACCAAATCCCCCTTCGTTGCTTCATACCGAAATTTCAAAGTGCAGTTGTGCCGTAGACCACCTGATTGCTCCTCAAAATCATGGTATATTTCACAAACATTGATGCCGAGTGAGCAGCAGAAACTCGAATGGGTGCAGAAGAATTACATGATATATGACTACTATTCAGACACTAAAAGGTTTCCACAGGGTCTTCCCGTTGAATGCATTCGCCGGATATCCAATTGAATTCAAATATGAGTGAGTTTAGTCGATAGATCGCACAAGAGATTTGCTAATTCTTTCATTTATAAGTACTTCTCCAATTCTTTTAATCCTTCATTTTTTCAATAATCCCGAGTCGAGGCTAGGCTATTTTGAATCCCTTAGTATTTACTTTGTAAGGTTACCTACCAAAGTTTATGTAATATTGACAAAAATATTTAAAAAGCTCTCAGCTGCAAATAATGAAGAGGACCCAGGGTTGAAACCCCAAAAACAATTCATGTCCCCCTTTCTAATAATAAATCCTTCAGCGTTTTGTATTACATAACAATATAAAATAATACTTCATTTTTTCAATATTTGACACGTACATGCAGTTAATGTAATCAAGTGTTAACTCTGTACAAATTTTCAGATATGAAATTGAAGTCTGATTTATTTAATGACTTACGTGACATATTACACCATTTGGGTTTTGAACTCGGAACCAATTGTATTTTCTCCATTTTTATCCCGCTAAAGGCTAGGATATTGTTTTCACAATAGCAATTACTTATTTATCCTCCTTCCAATTAGATTTTCATGTTTGTATTTAAATGCTGCTAGACTAAAGTTTGTAGTTTTGATTTTGTATTTGTGGCAAATTTCTATTGGCTATTCCCTTTATTTACCACTGTAGAGGGGAAAAGTGGATGCTCTCTTGCGCATTGAATGCATTTACTGTGAACCATTTAATGCATTTAATGTGTATTATGCAGGGTTGGTTTTGTGTGGCTCGAGGATGAAAAGGTTTCATGCTTTCAAAGTATATTGTTCTCGTGCCATTTTCATCCAAATGTATAAATGTATAAATGTATAAATCTATAAATGCTTCTGGTTGAACACACATTGCTGCAACGGCTGCAACCTACATCGATGTAGTCTCAGGTTAATAAGTCTATGAGTGTTTGTTTGTGATGATTAAATGTACAAGAGGTTTTGTGGTGCAACTGCGTAGAATTTAAGACATCCTTTGCAAAACTAAGAGATGTGAAATAAGAACAAAATCTTCATGGCGATATAAGCCTAATAACTATCTGTATTAGTTCCTTGGTAGAAAAATGTCCTTGTAGAGCAGAATCAACCATGTAAAATTTATTGTAACTTTTACTTGGCTGCATAGATTCTACTATGTCTTGCACGGACTGTAAATAAAAATGCTTTATTTATAAAAATATTTTATTTTTTAAGCAGACTACACCCAAAACCTATTATTCAAAATAAGAAATTCTATATCCTATCAAAAAATCCATTGATGCCAATATAAATCCCATGTTTTTACGCACTGGTAAACATGTTGAATTTACAATAGTATTTAATTTGTCAACTCCACAAAAACCAATCCCTGGTTTCTTAGTTGAAATTAAGATTTATTCTACTGTTTGTAAATGCAAAAAATACTATAACCTCTGATAAAACTATAGATGCCAATATTAATTCTCTGTTCCCTAAGTTTACTAGTGCTCTGAGTATACAATCAGAAAATAATGAATAATTTTGTAGCTGCCAATCTCTCTGCGGTGTTTGCGTCCATAGCAATTACCACCTATTACCATTATTGACACCCAATATGGCTAAGGAGCAGCAAATAGAGAAGACAATGGAGCTCTGTCTTAAATAAGAAATTCCATGTCTTGTGTTGGTGGGTGTATGCTATAAAAAATCATTACTTCAGCCAGGATGACCGGAGCAACATAACCAAGAAGAAAGGAAAGCAAAATGTAGCTAAAATTAGGTCAAAAGGATTTGAATAGTTTAGATCGAACAAGAAGCTAACTGCAGAAATATTTTTGTTCAGTCATCCTATAGCTTAATAGATTCAAAAGACAAAAAAACATGTCAAGCTAGAATTGTGATTCAGTTTCTTCACCAATCCGGAAAAAGCACTCAACATACACACATGATCAGACAATATCAGAGGATTAAAAATATCATATATATATATATATATATATATATATATATATATATATATATATATATATATATATATGTATATGTACGATATATTAATAGATTGCGATACATACTATACATCATACATGCCCAACAATCAAATGAAGATGTAGGGCCACACCACCAATTCATCAAAGGACCTTGGCCTATTCAGTGACAGTCTACCAAACTCTTCCAAGAAAAAGTCTCTAGAGTCATTGGAGAATCCATAACTATCATCGTCTACAGATGATGCAGCAGTTTCACGCACATCAGTCAGCAATGGTTAAACCTCCATGTCAGGATTCAATTCATCTGATCTCTTTGTAAAGGCATATTGCTATTTTTTTTCTCCTCATAGAATTGCCCTGTTCACAGGACCACAAGAGGGATTCCTTGCTCTACTATTTGGGAAGTTTTTGCTTCTATGTCTAGGAGTTCAGGGCCAGTAGCAGGGGCAATTCCACAGCCATGCCGCGGTAGATCCAAACCATCCATTTAATCATCACCAGAAAATGTTGTTCCATCACAAGACCCACTAAAAAGTACAACTAAGTATATGTCTCAGAGAAGATAATACTTTAAGTCGGGCTTTTCGAGTCGAAGTTGACTCCTACTTTGGAATAATAAGATTTGTAACATAGAATGTCCGCTTCTTCTGTAAATATCATAAGTAGTTATAGATTTGTAACATAAGTCCATAATGTGCAGCAGTTTAATCAGGTTTTACCTAATCCCCATCAGCAACTATTTTAGACACAAAACAAAAGCCAAAGAACTTACAATTGTGCCTAAACTCTCAACTTTATAATAAAAAACATTTTGCATACAATCAACATCATACAAATTGATCTTTCATTAAAAACTTACTATCTGTATATATTGAGGACTTTAAGATTTGGCCAGATCATCTTGTAATGGCTTTACAGGCCCAGGTCTTGGATCAGCTATACTCAAATGAGAAACATGTGTCATCGCGTCTTGGATCAGCTATATTGCTATTTTTTTTTCCTCACAGAATTGGCCTGTCCACAGGACCACAAGAGGGATTCCTTGCTCTACTATTTGGGAAGTTTTTTCTTCTATGTCTCGAGTTCAGGGCCAGTAGTAGGCGATTCCATAGCCATGCCATAGTAGATCCAAACCATCCATTTCATCATCCCCAAAAAAAAATTTCCGTCACAAGACCCACTAAAAAGTACAACTAAGTATATGTCTCAGAGAAGATAATACTTTAAGTCGGGGCTTACCAAGTCAGAAGTTGACTCCTGCTTTGGAATAATAAGATTTGTAACATAGAATGTTTGCTTCTTCTGTAAATATCATAAGTAGTTACAGATTTGTAAGATAAGTCCATAATGTGTAGCAGTTTAATCAGGTTTTAACTAATCCCCATCAACAACTATTTTAGACACAAAACAATAGCCAAAGAACTTACAACAGCTTCGCAACAAATCTCAACTTTTTATAATAAAAAAACTTTGCATGCGATGAGACCAAAATATGTCTCATTATATCACCAAATAACATTCTTATTCTCTCTCTCAAAATAAAGCTTTCAAGTGAATTTAGATGTAGTTTTAATAACGGATATCATATTTAAGGTAGAATATAGGATTTATCTTATCATCTCTTTAGAAATCTATTTACAATCTAATTGTTATTATTTCTTGATATTTCTTCTAAAGTTGGAATGCAATAGTGTGTAGAAAACATGTCATAAACAACTATACTCCAAGTTCATAGATTGCAACTACGGAAATTCTTCACGCAGCTACGGAAATTCTTCACACAACTATGGAAATGCCTAGCTACAGAAATTATTCACACAAATACGGAAATGCTTGGCTACGGAAATTATTCACACAGCTATGGAAATGCCCAGCTACAGAAATTCTTCACGCAACTACAGAAACACCCAGCTAGTGAAATTATTTTGGTTTGTTCCAAAATAATGTAAAGGAACACCGAACTATTTAGCCTACTCTTTTCTTCCACATCATCAACCAAGAATATAGATCCAAACATGTGGCAATCCAAATTCATGAATGCATGTGGCATTCCAAGAAGAATTCAAAGTCATGGACTTAGCACTCCTCATTTTTCTCTCCATGTTTCAAGGATGAGCAAATGGTGGAATAATATTAGGAATGTTGAATAAGTACTCTCCCACTTTGTGTTCCTAGATTAAAGGGATGATTTCTAGAAATATTTTCCACGATAAGTGGGTTGTTGTAGTCAAGTTTGTTTAGTATTTATTGCTTTGAATAAATCCTCCCAATAATAGGTAGTTAGTTCTTGGAGTGTGGACCAAGTAAACTAGGAGTAATGTCTATAAATACCTCTTCCATATATTTGGAAAAGGGGGCATATTTTGTAAATCAATTTTGAATCAATACAAGTGCAGTTTTAAAAGTTAATTGTAGTTTCTCCAAATCCAAAGGGAAGAGAATGGTCAAAAGCCACTCTTCCCCAAGGAGGAGGATTTTTCTGTTATTTCTTAGCATAGTTTATTTACTGCAGATTTATTTCAGTAGTTTAGTTGTGTGTTTCTTTTTCATGCATGTTTAATTTCAGTATGTTTTCTTAGGAAGAAGTATTGTTGAATAAGATTTTCCTTTCTCCTTTTACATACAGACTTTAGACACCGCCTTGGTTATAATGACACCAACTTGTCTATGAGTTGGTTAAATGATTGGTAATACAATGACCCGTCATTTTTGGCACGGTAATCACTCTCTTCCAATTTTTTTTGAAGAATGCGTGACGAAACAAAGAGTTAAGTGTGGGAAAAATATCTCTACATTATCTAGGGAAAACCTCATGAGAGCATGAATAAAAAAAAAGTAAAAATTTTACTTCTAAAATCTCAGTTTGCTACTATCATGAAAAAATGAGAAGAAAATTTGAAAGATGCATAAGTATTGACAAAATTAGATTCTACAGGAAGATCAGTAGCTTGCATGAGGGCATGCAAGAAGTTAAGTGTGGGGGAAATGATGAGACCAAAATATGTCTCATTATATCACCAAATAACATTCTTATTCTCTCTCTCAAAATAAAGCTTTCAAGTGAATTTAGATGTAGTTTTAATAACAAATATCATATTTAAGGTAGAATATAGGATTTATCTTATCATCTCTTTAGAAATCTATTTGCAATCTAATTGTTGTTATTTCTTGATATTTCTTCTAAAGTTGGAATGCAATAGTGTGTAGAAAACAAGTCATAAACAACTATACTCCAAGTTCATAGATTACGATAATTACGGAAATTCTTCATGCAATACTACGGAAATTCTTCACAATACTGGAAATGCCCATTATGGAAATTCTTCACGCAGCCTATGGAAATTCTTCACACAAACGGAAATTCTCAACTACCGAAATTCTTCACACAATACTACGAAAACGCCCAACTAGTGAAATTATTTTGGCTTGCATAGCTACGGAAATGCCCAATTAGTGAAAGTATCTTGGTTTGTTCCAAAATAATGTAAGGGAACACCGAACTATTCAGCCTACTCTTTTCTTCCACATCATCAACCAAGAATATAGATCCAAACATGTGGCAATCCAAAGTCATGAATGCATGTGGCATTCCAATAAGAATTCAAAGTCATGGACTTAGCACTCCTCCTTTTTCTCTCCATGTTTCAAGGATGAGCAAATAGTGGAATAGTATTAGGAATGTTGAATACGTAGTTTCCCACTTTGTGTTCATAGATTAAAGGGATGAGTTGTAGAAATATTTTCCATGATAAGTGGGTTGTTGTAGTCAAGTTTTTTAATATTTATTTCTTTAAATAAATCCACCCAAGAATAGGTAGTTAGTTCTTGGAGTGTGGACCAAGTAAACTAGGAGTAATGTCTATAAATACCTCTTCCATATATTTGGAAAGGGGGGCATATTTTGTAAATCAGTTTTGAATCAATACAAGTGTAGTTTTAAAATAAAATAAAAACTAACTTTGTGCGGGTTATTGAGACAAAGATTTATGTGGAATATTTGTGTAAACAGATTGAGAGTTGAAGGAAAAACTAAGTTGCTTCTATCATAGAAGAAGGAAATGTCATGTTGAAGGAAAAACACATCTATCTCTCGCAACTCAAGTTTCGCAATCAAAATGAATCTACAACAATAATGAAAGTTATTAGAACATGGTAGACAAATGCAAAAAGGTATGCATTATTCTCTCATATAACAACTTGTTTGGTTGAAAAGTTCAAGCATGCAACAAGAGAATTCTATTTTTAACTCTTACATTTAATGAAGTAAGACATTCCTTTTTGCATGCAATGACTCATGCGGTTGTTAGAAAAATTCAAATAACATGCATTCCTATTTTATCTCTTTTATTTAATGAATTAGTCAAATTTTGTTAAGATATTCCTTGCATGTCGACTTAATTGATTTAGAAATAAATTTTGCATACAAAGAGGAAATAAATTTGCATGTAATGAATGCTACATATTGCATATCTTTTAATCAATTAAGTCTCATGCAAAGAGTGCTCCTAAATTGACTCTATTTATTTAATGAGAGAGACTTGTTCTAAATTATTTTCAATAATTATTGGAGATTTGAATTTGAAGGAGCTAATTGTTGCAAGCATCTATTTTTTAGATGACATAATTAATGTAGGAAATTACAAAATCAACATACATGGTGCATTAAAGAGGAGGTCAAAGGAAAAAGAATCATCTGATACGGAAATCGCGCATGAAAAATAGCCACATTTTCTGATACAAACTGCTCACGGCTCATAAAGAAATAGATCAAAAAATTTCTGGGTTTTGTTCTACATGAAATGGCTTTCTAGATCATTTTGAATCACCCATTTTCATTTAGAAATGACCAAGATATCATAGTTTGAATGCATGCTGCTCAAAATAAATAACATGTTGCAGATTGTTTTGATAATAGTGTTTTCTGATCCAAACTACTCACAGTTCATAAATAAATTGCTCAAACGATTTCTGGGTCTTGTTCTACACAATCTAAGCTTTCTAGATCATTTTGAATTTCTCATTTTCGTTGAGAAACGACCAAGATATCGCATTTTGAATGCATGCTGCTAAAAAAATAACATGTTGAAGATTGTTTTTTTTTTTAAATAAATATATCTTATGATGCATGCAAGTATTCTGCCAGTACTCCTCATTTTCAGTACCTGATTCATTCCATGCTACCCTCTTTGTCTCAGTTTTTGTGAAAAATTCATTTTCCCAACTTTTGAAAACACCAAAAATTCCTTTGATATGTAATAGTCAATGTTAATCTTCTAAAAGAAAAAAAAAAAAAAACAATGGGGAAAGTTGAAAACTAGCAAATGGTTGCTTTTCCCAAACCAAAAAAAAATGGGGAAATTTGAAAACCAGCAAATGGTTGCTTTTCCCAAACCAAAAAAAAAAAAAAAAATTACACTTCAAAGTCTTTCTTGGATTCATATGCCTGCTTCTCTTATGCTGACTTGGTTGATGAAATCATTTTCTTGTGAAAAATTATATGTTGCAGTGACCTTGACTTCATATCTTTTTTTTTTTTTGTAGATGGAAATCACGGTTATACAACATGATGAAAGCAAAGATAACTACTAAGTATGGTATGGTAACTTCTATTTTTCTATTCTTGAATATTGTTATTTTTTGTTTTAATTACAAATAGATTCACTTCTCGAAAGCATAAAAAAATAAAAAAATTCAAGATCTCCATGTGTTGATCAAGTCAAGTAACAAAGAAAATGATGCAGATGAAGTCTTTTCAGTTTACAGCAATTGAGATCTATAAGTTGCTGAATTAAAAAAATTAGTTTGCATGAGGGCATGCACAAAGCTAAGTGTGGGGGAGACTCACTCTCTTCCAATTTTTTTGAAGAATGCATGAGGAAACAAAGAGTTAAGTGTGGGAAAAATATCTCTACATTATCTACGGAAAACCTCATGAGAGCATGAATAAAAAAAAGTAAAATTTTACTTCTAAAATCTCGGTTGCTACTATCATGAAAAAAAGGAGAAGACAATTTGAAAGATGCAGAAGTATTGACAAAATCAGATTCTACAAGAAGATCGAGCTTGCATGAGGGCATGCAAGAAGTTAAGTGTGGGGGAAATGATGAGACCAAAATATGTTTCATTATATCACCAAATAACATTATTATTCTCTCTCTCAAAATAAAGCTTTCAAGTGAATTTAGATGTAGTTTTAATAACATATATCATATTTAAGGTAGAATATAGGATTTATCTTATCATATCTTTAGAAATCTATTTGCAATCTAATTGTTGTTATTTCTTGATATTTCTTCTAAAGTTGGAATGCAATAATGTGTAGAAAATAGGTCATAAACAACTATACTTCGAGTTCATAGATTGCAGCTATAGAAATTCTTTACGCAAATACGGAAATTCTTCACACAAATAATTAAAATTCTTCACAGAGCTACGGAAATTCCCAAACTACGTAAATTCTTCACGCGCATTTTGGAAATGCCCAAATAGTGAAAATATTTTGGTTTGTTCCAAAATAATGTAAAGGAACACCGAACTATTTAGCCTACTCTTTCGCTTCCACATCATCAACCAAGAATATAGATCCAAACATGTGGCAATCTAAAGTCATGAATGCATGTGGCATTCCAAAAAGAATTCAAATTCATGGACTTAGCACTCCTCCTTTTTCTCTCCATGTTTCAAGGATGAGAAAATGGTGGAATAGTATTAGGAATGTTGAATAAGTACTCTCCCACTTTGTGTTCCTAGATTAAAGGGATGAGTTGTAGAAATATTCTCCACGATAAGTGGGTTGTTGTAGTCAAGTTTGTTTAGTATTTATTGCTTTGAATAAATCCGCCCAAGAATAGGTAGTTAGTTCTTGGAGTGTGGACCAAGTAAACTAGGAGTAATGTCTATAAATACCTCTTCCATATATTTGGAAAAGGGGCATATTTTGTAAATCAGTTTTGAATCAATACAAGTGTAGTTTTAAAAGTTAATTGTAGTTTCTCCAAATCCAAAGGGAAGAGAATGGCCAAAAGCCGCTCTTCCCCAAGGAGGAGGATTTTTCTGTTATTTCTTAGCATAGTTTATTTACTGCAGATTTATTTCAGTAGTTTAGTTGTGTGTTTCTTTTTCATGTATGTTTAATTTATGTATGTTTTCTTAGGAAGAAGTATTGTTGAATAAGATTTTCCTTTCTCCTTTTGCATACAGCTTTAGACACTCGCCTTGGTTATAATGACACCAACTTGTCTATGAGTTGGTTAAATGACTTGCAATACAATAACCCGTCACATACAACCAACATGATATAAATTGATCTTTCATTAAAAACTTACTATTTGTATATATTGAGGACTTTTAGATTTGGCCAGATCATCTTGTAATGATTTTACAGTGCCCAGCCTTGATCAGCTATATACAAAACTACCCATGCCCACTTATGTTACGTGCCCATGATTTTTATAGCTACCTTTCCATCTCGCATTAGCTTCACTCACCCAACATGGAATTAAGAATAGGCCCCCAAAAACAGCTTCCTCTCGTGCTAGAACCATCCATTTCATTTACCCCAACAAAAAACCATGACACAAACAAATGTAACAAATTTATGAGAAACAACTCTAAGTGATTAGTTCTTTGCATACTGTAAATATATATTTTGCATGTTTATGCTATATGTTACTGCAAAGTACAATAGAAGCTCATTTGTGTGACAAACCGCTCGCATTTTAGAATGAATTAATTCTGCTAGTAACTAGGATGACCATTGATTTTACCAAGGTTTTCTTCCGCACAAAATTTTAAATAAATCATGTAAGTCATCTCCAACATTATGGCTTATTTAGCATTTACTTATATACTAATCCAATCCTATTTAAGAGAGATCATAGGCAATGCATAACTAACATCTGAAAATCATCTCCAGAATCAGGAGCTTCATTATGTAAGAGAGATCATAGGCAATGCATAACTAATGTCTGAAAATCATTGAACATGCCCTGAGATTGCCTCATTTCCAAACCTGCTTGTAGCTACACAATAATGAAAACCAACTTAAGAACAGTTTTCCATCCAAATTATAAATAAAGGAAATAATTGTATACAACACTCTATCATATTTTAGTATAAATACAAATCTTCTGGCAACCCGCTATAGCAGAGGACCATGATGAAGCCAAGGCATATTAGAAACAGTCGTCTGAAATTGAAAAACTATAGTTTTGATTCCCATTAATCGATGAAACCAATTTTCTTTCCATTCATTATCTTATAGGTGTGAATATTGATATCAAGTATGTTCTTTTCATAGTGGACTTTCAAAAGTCATATTCTGTTGTGTTAATACTGTATATGAAGCCAATACACATATTTTTCAATCTTCTCTCCCTTCAGCAGTCTTTCTGACTAGAATTTCCTTTGCTTTAGATCATAATTTTCTGAATTCATATGGTTTATGCTTTACAATGTTTTTTTAAAGTGTGCTCTTTCTTTCATATTTCATTGCACTATTTGCTTTATCGTATAGAGAAAGTTTCTTTTCCTGAGTACTTCCATTTGCAATATTCACTAAATGTGTAATGCCTTTTATGTACATTCCAGGTTCGTGACAAAAGCAAAATCAAAGAACAAGATACATTCCATTGTTGGTTGTTTGGATTGCTCGTGCTCATTGACAAGGTATAAACATTATTCTTTTCTTCTATATTGTGCTCAAGAAACCTTTTTTCCTAGAACAGAAAAACAAATCAAACGCATGAAAACAACCATGTCAACCACACTGTGGACGTAGAGCAATATACATTATCAAATCGTGTCATACAATGCATAGACACTGTGTTGCATAGCTTTAACCTTTTCCGAGACTATGCTTTCAAATACGGAGTTAGTGATTGTTTGTTTGATTCCTTTACAGTATTGCTTCATTTCCGATACACATCTTTGGAACTTAGAACCGGTATCATTGAGCACTTTGAAACTTTGCTCTCTCTATCCGATCCTGTAGCATTGGCATCCCTAGAGTTAGAACTAGATTCTGAAACTCTTTCTGTTTTGCATGGTGTTCATAGCACGACAACGTATTTACATCGAATGAAACTATCTGCAGTGCTCTCACAAGAAGCAACTGAACAAGGCCTTTGGGGCTGACATATTTTGCATAAAATGGCTTTCAAAGTGGCTCAACTTGCCAATATGGGTTTGGTCCACAACACGAGGCACAAATTACCTTCGTTTCAATCCAAATAGTGAGCAACTACCATATTGTATTCTTTTCCATGATTCCAACCCTCTTAGTGGTCATTACGAACCTTTATTTTGGAAAAAATATATGGCTGCCCTGAGCCAAGAAACAATGCTCATCTATTATCACTCCACTGTTCTGTTGAAATGCTTTGGACTGCCTTACGCACTGAACTAGAACAACTGCACCTTGTTAGACTGCCAACAAGTGACAACATTTGCATTGATAGCCTTTTCAATTCTATTTGCTACCTTTGCAACCGTGAATTCGACCCTTGCTGCCTGCGCAGGTATGCTTGCTCAGGATTTTTGTGGTTCTATCCTTCGAAATGACCATACAACTATTCACTTTCTCCATACCTGGCTTTCCCAAAACCCAATTAAGAACATACCGCATATTGCCACATGGCAAGGCCTTGTAGTCAACATAGCCATGTTCCATGGCCACAACAATATAGAGGAAGATGAGTTCAGCATCCATTGGTTATGCCTACTTTTCAAAATAAATATTCAATTGTGGCATTCGTATCCTTTGCAAGTTTCAAAGGTTTTTTCTAGTGATGCACCACTTGAAAAAACATACAATCTTATACGATTTTCACTTCCCCAAGGCCAATTTCATTATGAATTTTTGGCTGTGAGCACTAACTCTGTACTCAGCAGCGCCCACAACATATACATCTAGAAATGCATGCACTCAAATAGGTACAAAAACTGAAAACATATCTTTGCAAACAGCTGCAAAAAATAGTGTACATAACTGGGATGAAAACAGATTGCCATTCTCTCTTCGCTCAATAAAAAAACATATACGAAAATAGACGCATCAAACAGCTAAAACAGTTTGCACTATTATACATTCTGTGCTGCTCGAAGGCCATTCACGTACCAATTTCTTTGCTAGGAAAATAGATTTCATGTCCACAACAGTTGCAGCTGAAACACATGACATTCTCTCCAATAAAACACTTAAGCAAGAAGGAAAAAGCCTTTGCAAACGTAAATGTCAACCACCATAAAAAAATGCAAACCAACAGTGTCCAAATTGTCTCTTCGAAAGCTAAAGACAACTATACGAAAACACACACAACAAACACCTAACTTTGCACGTTGTATTGCCCGTTTTCATGCCCGAACAAATGACACACCAATTCATGAATGCCAAATTTGTTGTAATGCCCCATTTGGCGTACCCTAGTCCTTGTTTCAGTGACCCTGTTGCTAAACATTGAACATTTGTGAGTGCTCTCATTATTCGTTAGATGACTTCTTCCTTTTCACAGAGAAGGATTAGCATCCTTCGTCTCCGTCTTGCCTCCTCTTTTTGTTGTCGTTGCCTCTGGTTGTAGACCTCGTAGTGTCCTTTATGAATACCCTGTTAAAGGCATATCGTGTTCTATTATCCTAGTAGAGGGCTGGAATGACGTTTTGGTGTGTTAGGATGTGTTCGGTTAAAGAGGAATATCCATAATAATAATTATTATTTTTTTTCTCTATTGTCGAGCTTGACTTCTGACCGTTACGATTATAATTAATAACTATTTTAAGCTACAAAGTAATAATAATAATAATAATAATAATAATATTACTATTATTATTATTGTCGATTGGTGATTATATTTTATTTTCAATTGTTATCAATTTTAAGTATTAATTATTATCGTTAAGTTTTTTTTTATATGTTGTCGGTCGCTCCCGTAGACCGAGCCTGGGTTCACGCAATTGAAGAGGATGTCTATTATTGTTGCCTTGGTTAGCCATTCAAATGTGTTACCTTAAAGACTGCAACCTCTAGTCTTTTTCCCTTGGCTCCATGCAAGCTTAAAATTAATGGAAAATAGTTGCATTCACCTACCTTCATGCCATCCTTTATGGCCATCTATGCGACCTGCCTGGCGTGAGGGAGAAGTTGTTCCATGAGTTGTTGTTGTTTTGTCCTTTTGGCAAGTGGTGTGTGGTTGGGTGCCTCCACCAACTATCTTCATTGTTCGACATGCCTACTTGTTCACCAATCTACCTTAATTTATAACCCTGACACCTCATTTTGACCCACTCACGCAAAGAAACCTTGGTGGCCGCACATGCCCATTTATTAAAATGTTGACTTGCATCTGCTGTTTCACGTGGTCTACCTGTTGTGTCTGTCCTAAACCACGAATGCTTGTTTGTGCTCCATCAAATGCTGCAACAGATGAATTGCTACAGCGTGTTCTAGGATAGTGGATTCATTGATGGTGAAATGAAGGTCTATCGCCCTGATGTTGCGAGGGTGGGTGTGGGTTCTCAAAATCGTCTTTGCCGCAGCAATATCGGTGGAGCGTAGAACCGAAACTCTCCTAGGAAAGTGTCGTGAGGAAGTGATTGGCTATATGCAGTAGCTACAGGGTAGAGAAGTAAACTTATCCCAGAAAATCAGTGGCCTCCAGAGAGAGTTAAGTGTGACAGCTGCCGCAGGGTGATCCCAAGGAACCGTTGGTGTTGATCCTGATGTTCTGGTTGCACGCGACCACAGTCATGATCAGTTGTTGCAAAATCTTGCAGCTGTAGTAGAAGAACGAGATAAAGTTTTAGTTGAGCTGTCTTGCCTTTTCATTTTGGAAATTCGCTTCCGTCCAGGTGGTGAATTTAACATGGAAGAAGCTCGATCAAATCTTGAGGCAAGTTTTGCAAGAAAAGACTAGTGAAGCAGAGGAAAAAGGGGGGCGTGTAGCTGTAGCAGTCCCTGCTGGATGTACACGACTGGTGGATGCGTTAAAATAGGCAAGATAAAATAACCATCTCAACAATACGCTATAATCTAACAAGCTGTTGAAATGATACATTTTTTTCCTTCTTGAAAATGGTATTAGGTTGTGATTTTGTGGATTGTGTTAGTCTTGATTAACATCACTATATATTGGGCCTTGGTACACACGCAATCTCTCAAGTTACTCTAATTTCAGAGGTGGTAGAGGAATGTTTGCATTTAATTTTAGATATCTAAATTTGTTAAATTTCATCTGGATATGTCCATTAACTTTCATGCGCCTTCCCAAAGCGAGAACTCTTGGTGATTTCCTCATTGAATCCAAGTGCCCGCCCTCAAACCTCTTATTCGGATCTACCCTTGCCCAATGAAATCCCTTTGATTCCCTCAGTAGTTCTGCACAGAAGTTCAAAAAAAATAATAAGAGAAGACAGTTTCATGAATTATTAAGTTAAGAAGTAATTCATTACCTTGTCTTCTGCAACTTCAGTGAAGGATTGCAAATCCATAAATCTAGTGGATTTCGAATAACGTCATAAACAATTAACTTCTCTTCTAAGACATCTGTAAACATGTCGATTTTCTACAACTTACATTGGCAAGAGCGTAGTGAGCAAAGCCGCCTCTTGAAGTGATTTAAATTGTTGTGTTCCCATAATATACTCTGCACGTCGATGTTTCCATTCGGGCATCTGCATATCATTTTTTTATGGGCTAACCCGAGTTGAAGTGCATCTTTGATTTTTGTTAAGAGTTTAGGAATTGGCAATTTGTTTATTGTGCGCTATAAACAAAAACTGAGAACCTTGGGGTCAATTATTTTGGTTTAGACTCTATCTTTTCAATTTAGTTGTCAGGTTCCGAACAGGATGGAATCTTAGATTTTTTTTCTTGTGTTATAAAAGGGCATAAATTATTGATAGAACCCCATTTGATTCTACTCTTTCTATGAGTAAAATTTGATAAAATTAATGACCTTTATGGTGTTAAGATATGGTATGTTGATGATTCCTTGTGTGATCGATTTAATTATGTATAGATATAATGCCTTGATGGAGTAAGGTAATATCTTTCACGGTTCGTGAAAGTTAAGGTTTTCATCAACTGCTTAAGGTAACATGAAGTTCCTTAATTTAGTCTAACTTGTTTTGTACTTCCTTCTTGATGAGTGACCTTTCATTACAAATTTAGAATGATTGTGATGGAAGGTCGTGAATATATTTTGTTGTTTAAAAAGGGAAAAGAAGCTATGGAATAGTTTGTATATGTATCGAACGTAATAATTGTAATTACATCGTTATAGAAGTTCATTATTGGAGGATATCTATCTTCAATGGTATATTATGTGTTTAATCACTACATAGGTTACCATAAACTTAGTGATGATATGTAAATTAAGGAGAGTTGAGAGACTTTTTTCTTTGTATACATCGTTTATGATATTAGAAAGTGAGTTGACGTGGAAAATTTCAACCAAGTCTAGATTCATGGCTATGTTCCTCTAGAACGGGAGGGTTATAAATCTAAAGTGTTATGAAAATTGCAAGGATGTGTTTATAATGCTAGATTGCTTAATCAACTTGGGTATTTATGAGGCTTGTCACTATTCCGGCCCTGGTTATGTTTAGTAGGTAGGTCACATTAGGCAATGCCTATTCCTGGACATTCTTATCATCCTTTCCACTCATCCTTATTAGCTATGAAGTCACTTATTACCTAAGATATAATGGTTGTGGGTTTGAATATAAGATTTTCATCCTTTAAACCTTTTTGATTACATGATGGAACTTTGTTATTACCCTCGTTGTTCGTTTCTAGCCTATTAGGCCTATGGCCCTACGGAACGATTGCAAAACTATATTTTTTTGGCAACTAAGATCGTGTCTGGTTTTTATCTTTTGACTTCACCTTGAGAATGTTGATTGATGGGTTACACTTTAGATTTCAATCACGTAATCTATGGGATTACATGATTGAAATCCTAATACTCTCAACTCTTGTGTCTAATCATTTAAACTTCATAGTCTTGCGTATTTGGTTGTCAAACTTTTGTGGTTTTCGAGATATTTTTCATAACTAAAACTTATGGATTTCTTCTTAGTTGGTATGTTGAAAATTATATCTTGTCTCAAAAGGTTGTTAGAGGTTAGAACTTTGATCCATTTCTTGGAATAGAATGTTTCCTTTCATGGTATTGTTAGCTAGTAGCTTATTGTTGCTATGTATAGTCTTATCTTGCTCAGTTCTTCGCTTAACTGACTCAGGTTATTAATTGTTGCGGATGGCTTATGTGGTTAGATGATGGAAGAACTTGTAGATTACTGCATCAATCTTGATTATGATGTTCCTTTGTATGAATGCGTATTATGTTATAAAAATTTGGAAAGGGCCTTTGGACATTTTAGAAGGAGGGTCAGTGCCTTAGTGGGATGAATTGTAGAGTATTGTTGTTGTAACTGTTGAAACTTTGGCTTGTTTGGTTATCATGTGAAAGATGAAATTTTGATTACCGCTTGGTTATGGGATATTCTAGTGTATTTTAAATCCTTAGAATAGTAGCGTGGCATGTTCCATGTTATTACGCTCTTGTTCCCTAGTCATGGATTAATAGAGATGGTATGTCCCCTTGGTTTGTGCATCGTGTTGGAAAGAATTGATGTAACCTTGTTTTGTTTTCGCAAACGAGTACTGTTAAACTTTTCTCTTGAGATAAAATGTTGACATGTAAATCCTTCTAAGGCATAGTAGAAATGAGTTTGTAAGCACTATAAAGTGGACTGGATAGTCCTTATAAAAGTTAAACGAAAATTTATGTATATGAATATATTAATGTAGATGTGATCTACTTGATAACCTTTGAGACCTGGAACAATCAAGAGGAAACTATCTTTTGTAACGAAATATGATTACTTATTTTTTTCCTGAGCCAAACTAATAAACATTATCCTTTTATGGTGAAATCTTAAATGATCTCATGGTGAAATCAATGGTTAGATTTTAGAAGATGATAGGATTTATTAAGTAGGAGGGAAATTGATTAATAAAACCTTAAATCTCTCTCTATCATTTGAAATGTTTTCCTTTGTCAAACTTAATTAAGTAAAGTCTAGATGGAACATTTAACCAATCTTGATAAACTCTTACCCTCAATAAAAGACGGATAGTAAACAATGTGACCCTGAAGCTAAATTCTGTTGTCCTGTTCTGTTAACCCTTGCCTTGATTCATGGTGATATTTCTTAAGCAAGGTCAAAATTTGATCCTTAAACAAGAAGGTTATTGTTATGAACCCTAAGCGGTACTTTCCACTCAATCGGAGCTTATGCCTTCACCTGTGCAATAGAGGTGTGGAACATGTGTTAGTGGCTTGAGTAAGTTTAATTAACCTTGTAAGAAATGGAAAATGTTCTAAAATCAAATGAATAAAAAGCTTTGGACATAAAATTGATGATCCTAGTTTAGAAAGCTTGGCCTTAAGCTATTTAGTCAATAGTTGAAAAGAAAGAAGTTCTCCCTTGTGAAAAGAATTGTGTGAATCATTACATGAATCTTTATAAGAACGTAAGTTAAGAATTAAGAGACATTTTAGTAAACAAGAAAATTTAACAAGAATTTCCTCATGGGATGCCTTAAATGTAAGTGTGTCATGTGGTTGGACTTCCATGTTGTCTTGTCAAAAAGAAAAAAAAAAAAAAAATGTATTGTCCTTGATAGGTGTGAACGTCTCCGTGCTGCCTTTATGGCCATCCTTGTATCAAGTTGTTCACAGTGTTAGTTGTATCCTTGGTGACGACATGTTGCATCGTGTTATGTGTCAAGCAAGTCAAAAAAATAAAAATTATCCTGTATTTCACCGTGTTGTTCGTGTGTAGTTTTGGGTCGGTTACATTTGTAAGCAGCTCCATTTCAAGTTGAACTTGACATGTTTTACAAATGCAACAAAGAAAACATATCTTCAACTCACATCAAACAAAACAATGCCTGAACTCAAAAAAATTGTCGTCCATGCTCAACAAGCTTATTAAATGGAAAGTTGCCAAGATTAGCATGCCCTCAACATATCCAATTGATTCCGATGCTTCCGACAGTTGCAATGCTTTCTGACCTTGAAGAAAGACTTGTGTCTCTTCGACTTGCATTTGGTCAGATAAGGCACTTCGAAGCCATAAATGCCCTCAATACACGCTAAAGGGAGCAATCATAAATGTCCCAAAAATATTGATATAATCCAACGAGCTTTGCCAAGGCACCCAGAGAAAACAAAAACAATTGCCGTGGCACTTAAACGTCGTCTTGAATACAAAAAACCATACCATTCAGGAAATGTTCACCCTATAATCACCATGGTGCTCTCAAAGAATTATGCACGACAACATTATATCTCATGCATGAAATCAAACTAAATCATGGCTGGGATCAAACACTTTCTATCACCATGAACTTTAAAACAAACAACAATGAAGAACACGAAGATATGTTGTTCGACAACAGTTCTTCCGATGATGACATCGATAATGACGATCCACACGATACACTAATTCATGGTTTCACTGACTCCTCAACTATTCACTATCTTAAAGACAAGATGATAAACATTGCTCCTTCAGAGGGCTTTACACCATTGGGAATTTTCCAAGACAGATTTTCGAAGAGATGAATTTCCCAACTTTGTTTTTCGGCCAAGCTCGCAATGAGATGACTACAAAAACAATATCGTATCAAAAAATAGCACAATGGGAGTTGATGCATTCAGATCGTAGATTTTCCTATCATATAACCAATATATTTTTCAAAGCACTAAAATTACTAATTGACCAAGTGGGTCGTTCAATATGGCTCAGGATCAGAAAGGGACAATTAAAAGGTCAAACACTAACTACAAAAGATGTCAAATTCAAACCGAATCTTGAAAAAATATTGAAATCTGATATCGGGTACATAGACTTCAAAAAAATATGCATTTCCCTAGATTATATGCAACAAACAAGGAAAAACCTATTTGCCATGATTCGTCAACTAGGCCCGCCTACTTTTTTTGCCACATTCTCAAGTGCTGAACATTGTTGGTTGCCACTAACCGACACCCTCAGTAATTTATACACCCGCTATCACAACAATATTCCTTTAGACAAGCCAACACCTTCAGATTATAACGACTGTAACTTTTTTGTTAAAAATGATCCCGTTACGTGCACTCGTTACTACAAGCATAGACTTTATGCATTGAAACAATTGCTTTGCCAAGACAAGTCCTTTTTTGGACAAATACAGGATCACTTTTGGGTCATGGAATTCCAAAACAGAGGAAATGCTCATATTCATTGGCTAATTTGGACAAAAAATGCACCTGTCTTTGGAAATGATGTCAATGACATTGTAGAGTCCTACGTTGATCAGTACATAACATGTGATACTAGTTTATTCCCTCACCATATCGCTAAACTGCAATGCCATCACCACATGCAAAGCTGCAAAAAAACATTCCAAGTGTAGGTACAATTTCCCCCAACCTCCAATGAGGTATACAAAAATACTTGAACCTATAGAAGAGCCAACACAATCTGCTATTGCGCATGCACATTCAATTTTCTCGATTCTAGAGAGAAAACAATATGATACTTGCATTACACATGGTATGTTCCTTCAAGAACTAGACCTTGATGAAATCACTTACATAGAAGCATATAATCAACACTTACACAACCAACATTGCTCTTGAAAAGAAAACCAAACACGTGCATGGAATAATAGCTTTTCCAAAAAAATGCCCATGATCTGGAAAGCAAATACTGATGCTCAATATGTGCTAAATGCTTATGCAGCTAGCGACCTATTGTTGCTCGTACATGACTAAAATTGATCGTACAATGACGAAAGCATTTGCTAGAATCGGGCTGAGCATCAAAAAATGCATCTTGATGCCTTTCAAATGATTTGGAGCCTAGGCAATGCAATGTTAAATACCCATCAAATGTCAGCACAACAAGCAGTCCACATAGTCCTTTCCATCCCTTTAAACAATACATCGCGAAAATGTGTTTTCATAAACACCTCAAATCCTGAAGACCGTACATTTATTCTAAAACCTTGAGTCAACTTCAACAAGAACCCGACGAATCGACAAACATCATGTGCTGCTCTGTCATAGATCACTACATAGCACGACCTCATTCCTTGCATTCAATTTGCTTGGCTGATTTTGTTTCCATTCACAACATTGGTAAACAAAAAACACCTCGAAGAAAGCCAATCATCGTGTGGTTTGTCAACTACAACAAACATCTTGACATAGAGAACTATTTCCGTGAAAGGCTTTTGCTTTACATCCCTTTCACAGATAATGAAAACGTCCTCAAAACAGGTTTTGTGACTTGGACAGATGCATATGCATTTCATGAACAGACCATACGTGCCAACGAATCCAAATTCCACTATACTACCAACACCAAATGGGGTGACATGGACACAACAATTCAAAATGTTCAATTTACTCTTCAAACCTCTGAGAAAATGCCAACAACGAGTAGACAAGAAAACCTCCCCTTCGAACACTATGACATAGATCATGATTTTCCTTTTCATAATGCACAACAACATTCTAGCATTGCAAAGAAACACTTTCAACTAGGAAAACACCCAAGCATTGAAGACAACACAACATATTTCAAACAAATGCAACTTCTAAACAAGAAACAACAAACCATTGTGAAAGACATCTCCTTTAAGAAAAATAAAGATCCATCAACTCCTATCTACCTTTTCCTAACCGGAGGCACCGGCACAGGAAAAACATTTGTTGCAAAATTGATATTTGAAACATTGGCCCGTATTTATGACACCTCCATGCACAGCGACCCCTTGAAAATCAAAGGCTTGATCTTGGCATTTACGGGAAAAGCTGCTTACAATGCTGGTGGAATAACACTCCATTCTGCTTTCCTCTTGCCTTTCAATCGATCAGAACTACTCTTGTTGAACAATGAACAATTGGATTCCTTGGCAAAGCACTACGAACAATTACAACTTTCTCTAATAGATGAGATTTCCTTGGTTGGAGGTCAACTTCTATACTTCACAAACCAACGACTTCGTCAAATAAAACACATGCCCACAACTTGCTTTGGAGGAATTGACATGATCTTTTGCGAGACTTTTACCAAGCACAACCAGTCAATGACTGTCTTCTATTTCACAACCCCAGGATTTCTAGAGAATTGATCGGCTATGACTTCTGGAATACACATGTGAAAATATTCGAATTGACTGAAACAATGCGTCAGAAAGATATTGCCTTTGTCTCCGTCCTGAATAGAATTCAGCACTGGAGAACATTCCGAATCTGATCTTGCATACCTCAACAATACCTGCATTCGACCAATGCCAATTGATCCAACATTCCCATTCCTATTCTACAAAAACACAGATGTTCTTCGACACAATAACAAAATGCTTGCTCTTGCTCCTGGTGACAAAATTGTTATCACCTCTATCGATGAGCAAGACACATCAGTTGAACAAATGGAAGCCTTCTCTAAAACCATCGAATTGCCACAACATATAGAGCTCAAAATTAACATGTTAATTGAAATTTTTGCCAGGAACTATGACATACAAGACGGTCTGGTTAATGGTTCAGATGGCGTTTTCAAAGCATACACAACGAAAAATGACTTTGATGCCATATGGATTAAATTCAATGACCCCTGTATTGGAAAACAAAAAATATCTAAACACCCGTAATTGTCAATAGCCAAAACAGAACTTGATTGGGTTCCTATTCTTCGTGTAGCTAGACCCTTGCGTAGAACATCATACAAGAGACTAGTTACAATACGAAAACAATTCCTTGTCTGACTTTTTGTGCACACACAATGACCACGAGCACAAGTTCTAACCCTCAAACACCTTGATTTCAGCCCTCTTGCTGTATCATCATGTGGCTTGGCATATACAGCTCTATCACGAGTCAAAACCATTTCGAGTCTTTACTTGCTATCCCCGCTTATGAAAAAAAAATCAGCATCAAACAAACTATCAGTACAGAAATGGCATGCCTCCGAAATGAAGCTAAATGGAATATTGAACATGACTTGTCTATAGCTCATATTTCTTCCTGTATTATAGTTTCTTTGCTTAATACTCAAAGTCTACATCCTCACAAAGAAGACATTCTCCATGACCATGAATTGATGCAATCCCATATTCTCTATTTGTAAGAAACTCACATGCCTTGCCCCATTGCAGTTGACTATCTTGATGGATACCAATGCTTTTCTGCGCACCATGTACATGGTCTTGCAATTTTCATTGCAAATAATATAGCTTTCCTGCAAAAAAATACTTTCAAAGCACAAACGTAGAGTCCCTACTTGCAAACATATTACTGCAAGGGACAGGCATAACAATTGTAAATGTCTACGTTGCACCAAATGAAAATCTCGAAAACATCTTCATTGTTCTCAAAAATGTTTTCCAATCCATTGATGTGACCATCCCCAGCTACATTTTTGGAGATTTTAACATCGACATGCACAAGCAAAAAAAAAAAAAAACTTGCTTTCAACATTTATGCAAAAAACAATTTCATTTCCCACATTCAACAGCCAAGTGTCTTCACCAAAAACATCATCGACCATATATGGTCAAACACTATACAAGAAACCTGTAATTCATTTGAAAGATTTGCATATTGGACTGACCACCCAGCAAAGTTTTCCCTCCTTAAAAACACCTACAACAACGTTCCACAATTGTAAGTGCACATACCTCATTATATTGATTCTCAACAACTAACATCTAATTACTTGACTATTTCCTTTCCTTTTTATTTGACACTTTGTAACAACCATGTGCATATTTCAATGCTTTGCAGATAGTTGCAGCAAGGAAGACATGGAACAGCCACCCAAGAACAAGGGCATTGGCAACAGTGATCTTTTCCAAGAACCCTCTAAATGGTAATCTCTTTCTAACATTTATATAATTTCTTGTCATGATTCATTCACTATCCTCCTCAACATTTCAATGAATCCATGCTAATATCCTTCAAATTGCAGGCCAAAACCAGCAACACAACAACCATCCTCGATACTTGACATTTGTGTAGGCAAAATTGCAACCTGTGTTTGAGGGTGATGTCTTGGTCGTCTACGGACCAGCACATGCAACCAACATTTCCCCTTCAAAATCTGAAATCCTCCATGCTGATTTAGTTGACAAGAAAGGTCAAATGACCATTACTTTGAACATGAGCAACACCTTTGTCCACAAATTTGCATCAACTGTAGTTGCTGGTTCCAGTTTGCGTATTACTGGTTTTGCTGTCAAAGAAAAAACAAAGTATGAACGAGGAGATGCAAGCTGCTCTGTCCGTAATTGCAACAATCACTATGGAAAACATACCAACAGTTTGTGAATGTCATAAACTGACACCAGACATGACAATACAGGAGCTTGTTGAATCAAATGCAACATTCTCCGTCGGGTCATTTGCTGCAATTGTAACAGGAATCCATCACACCAATGACATGTTCACCCTCTACGTTAAAGACAGTGACATTGACAATGCCAAAGCAACAGTATCAACACTTTCCCTTTTTTCATTTAAATATACATTGCATCATATTACTGTGTTCTGTTTTAACCAAACATGATCCTTTCTCCTTTCAGGTACACTTGGGCAACTTTCATGTTTCACTATGTCACACAATAAGAGACAATATTGCAATAGGAAACATGCCACTATTTCTTTTCAAAAACTTCATCAGACAAGGAACAAAGGGATCGCGTGTTGTACATGTAGGCCATTCATCCTTCATCGACCCTTTAAATGATGAACCTACAAAAACATTTTTACAGTCTCTCATAAACACAAACATAGAGGCACGTGCTTCACAATTTTGCATTTTTAAGTTATCTCACTTCAGTGTTTTCTCACCCATCAAATGTGCCTATTAAGAATATATTCCCCTAACAACTTCATCACCGTTGTGCAGATCAGTGGCGTGCTTCGTGCAAAGAACATCTACCTTTCTCCTTTCCAAGCCTTTTGTGTAGAATGTGACCATCTCATGGAACCGGATCCAGCAGAACTACAACAAATTTCCCTTTGTCCAACTTGCAATACATCAAAACCATACAAGTATAAGCACTTGCTCCACTGCACTTTGCAAACAAGAGATGACTCCCTTCACTGCACACTGCGAGAGCCATTACTGGGCAAAGTCTTCCCTTAGCTCTCTCAAACAGAATATGAAGAATATCAACAGGACATCTCTAAGCCTGTATTTCTTCTCCGTCAATTCCAAATCAAGGGTACATTCACTTTGACAGTTGACAACTCGATTTCAACAATCAAAGAAACCTAGCTTTATCACTTCTCTGGTGAGCTTCTCCATTTATCAGTTCTATTCATTGCATTTGAGTTTAATTCTTTGTTTTGTGTCTAACATATCCATCATGCTCTTGCAGATTCCTGGAACACTTTTGCACACCATGCGCCTAAACAAACATTTTCATGGCTGACTGCCCATATGTCCAGGAATAGTACAACGTTATACTCTAGCTTTTTGGCTATTCGATATGACTACATACATCGCTGCTTCACAAAGCATGCGAGCTCTTGCACAGTTTTTACCTTGCTTTCCTTCTAGACTTTTTGTAATTATGGTACTCTCAGACTACTTGTAATACAAAGAAAACATAATCCTAAAAAATTACTGGCAATTATTATTCTCTTCTTTTGTCTATATGAAATGCAACAATGTTTTCCACTACATGTTTTTGCTTTTACAAAATAAAGCACTTCCCAAAAATGATCTTGCTAATCCAACATATATATTTGATTTGTACTCCCTTCGTTCTGTTGCATGTTATGCCTACTTTCTCCTATGTTGTCTCCTTCTAAAGTCTTGACATACATACCGTAAACTCGTTCACAAAACCTCTTTCTATCCCGTGCTTGATTGCATTTATGGCGTTTTCTATGATCCATTCATATAT